>JARKHS020000393.1:0-538115 GCA_030143305.2 Amblyomma americanum | reverse complement strand
AGCTGCACAGGAGACAGGAGAACGAAAAGAAGGTAACTTGCAAATAGCAGCAACAGTTGAAAAAAAATAATAGTAAAGGGTGTGAGGGGAGCAGACAGGGACAAGACTGGCGGAGGAAGAGAAAAAAAGAGGTGGCGAAATGAGAAAAAATGGAGAGGAAGATGGTGCGGGGACATAAGCAGTGCGGCAATGACAAGCATACACAAAAGAAACAAACATACAAAAATGGGCGCCGCTGTCGACGCGTGGCCAAAGTGGCGCTGCTGTAAATGACAATGGCGGCGACGAACATACAAAACCTAGCGCCTTTTTTTTTGGGGGGGGGGGAGGGGGTTCACTAATTTCTCTGAGCCGGCAGTTGGAAATGTCGGCTACGCGGGTAAGAACGCACACGAGGGGCCTTGGTTCCAGTGAACAATGCCTTCTCCCTGCTGCCCACGTTGATTCTCTCCGGGCGGGTCGTCGAACCGAGTTCGTCGGGTATACCTGTCTTTAGTGGCGGTGACACCAGGATGGATACAAAGCTTTCAGGTTCTCGTAAGAAGGAGAAAAGAAGAAAACACAAGCACGGAAGAACGGTCAAGGTTTCGAAGGTTGTTTATCAATACTGCACGAGGCAGGATAGTGTGAGTAAGGAGTATGAAGGACTTGGATGTATACTACGAGTATAAAAGGTATAAAAAAGTTAGCCAATTAACGAGAAGTGTAAGATTATTTTTCTGTTTGGAGGGCGCGGATAAAAGAAAGAGTGCCAAGCCTTTTGTTAAGATCTTCTTGAGTAGTAATAAACTTTGCGACAAAATCGAAATCACTTTTTTCACGTTCTCGCGTGTTTTTGAAGCCTTCTTGAAAAATTATACTTTTATTTCGTCAAATTAGTCTCTTTCTGAGTTTACATGCTTTTATAAGAGAAGGTTTGGGAGCGAATTGGTGTGTGCGCGCTTATTGTTAAACTTAATGCGGAATTTAGTGTCTGTCTGTCCTATGTATTTCCCGTTGCACAGAGTGCATTCAAGGAGACAAATAATGTTTGAGGAGTCACAGTCAAAATTGTCATTGATTGGATGCGGATACCAGACCTCGTACTCTTTGCGGAACACGTGGTTTGTATGTGTTTGCAAAATTTGAAGCCACCTTTACCAAAGGGGCGAAATCCATATCTTGAGGTGTTGTGTTGTTTACTCTGAATGTTTCTGCCGCGCCTTTAAATCACGCGGGGTGCACATGTAAATATATTAGATAGTCGTTGGCTTTGTTTAGGAGAATAAAGTACTTACTATGAATTCTGTTTGTTTGGTGCGTTACTATTGCATGTGAGATTAAGATATGTAGCGTAATCATTTCTGTTATCTCTTCGGTGCCCCTGGAGTATTTGATTACGGCTCAGATTTGAAGTTCTGCTTATGGCGTCATCATTGAGGGAAGGTGGATAGCGCTGTGTTAAGAGCACGTTGCGCATGTGTTCGGAGTTGTCATGAAAGTCTAGGTTGTTAGAGCAAATTCTTCTAAAACGAAGGGCCTGCGAATAAGAGATACTGGTTTTGCAGCGACGGAGATGGGTGCTTTGAAAATGTCGATATTTTTGGGAGTCGGTTGGTTTTCTATAAATGGTTGTACGAACTGACCCCTTGTCCATCAGAAAGTTAACTTCAAGAAAATTGATTTCACTTGTTATGTAGGTGTGCGCAAACCTAATGTGTGGGTGTGCGGAGTTGAAACTGTCAATGAAATGGAGATGTTGTTATCTTTCGTTTCTCCATAATACAAAAATATCATCAAAATAGCGCTTTTAAAAAGGCGGCCAAATTCGACAAGAACAAATTTTAACTGTATGTAATGCATACAGATGCTGGGCATAATTTGGGGTCATTCTTTATCCTCAGTGATGCTTCTTAATAAACAGCGCCTCGCGTTTAATATGCCTTCCTATTCCAGACTAAACATCGTTTTGGAATTCTCAAGGCCGGATGCCTGATAAGTAACTTAGAAGGACTTGGTTGTAGGCCAGTTGGTGGGACATCTTTAGGAGCAAAACCGCAAAACAGGGCCGGACTGAGGCAGGCAACTGCCGCCCTATGTTGTCGCCTGCCTCAGTCCCGTCCTGTTTTGTGGTTTTGCTCCTCCCGATGTCTGATAAGAAATGCTCTATGATTCATAGCGCAGCAAACGGCTTTATTTGGTGCATACCCACTAGCCCGAACCATCACCTTGTTAAGAAATGCTCTGTCACCGTCTTGCATGCGTCCCACTGTAGTGTGGCACCAGCCCCTATATATTTTATAGATCGTTGATATGTACTGTTCCCATGCTCCCTCGGTATTTTTGGGACCAGAAAAGTCGCGGTCATTCAATCTCGTTAGCGTTCAAGTACCCGCATAGTAGCATTCTCAAGATATATTTTTGCAGCGCAGCTTTGAAAATAGAGTCCGAATGTCCTGGCGAACACCTGAGGCAAAGCAGTAAAAGAAGCGCTTCTGCTCGCGCCGATCCTTCTCGCACTAGATCACGTCGTCGCCGCAGCGTGGCCTGGATGTCGTGAAAATTGCCAACACTCACCCTGTGTACACAAGATTTTATGTCAGAGTACCTGCCAGGTTAAAAATTCATAAGTGGCGCATATAATGAGTAATTGCAATGAACCTCTTCAAGACCGGAATGTGCAAGTAAAGTTACGAAAGGAAGTGCTTAGTTTGCTTTCGTGCTAAATAAATTAGGTTTATTTTCATTCACCCCAGTTTGATAATACGTATTAGGGATATCTTTTCTGGAGCAGAAAACTAGTCGAGAGAGAAACGAGGAGTACGCTTTTTTTTTTCTCGCATCGGAAAATTACCGTTCGTGAGTTTTCTCGCATAAGGTGTTTCGCGGGGCGTTTTTTGCACTAATTTTACTGGCATAAAATGCTTCCTTCTGAGGCGATTTTGTGGGTCACTCTAAGGGGGGCTACATTTCTAGAGCTTTCTAAGTCGAGGATTAGAACGCAAGCGCAGTCTGCCAAAATTAAGTATCGCTCACAAGGCATGAGGCAGGAGGGAGCCAAAATTTACGCTTGAGTTTTTGACTGCTTCCCGCTTAATCTGCTCACTTGTCAGTAAACTTTTCTGCCGCTTTGAATAAGCATTCATTCATTCATTCATTCATTCATTCATTCATTCATTCATTCATTCATTCATTCATTCATTCATTCATTCATTCTATTCGCGCCAGGACAGAAACGCATTTATGCAAGTCTTCACATTACAAAACGTCAAATCATACTTTAGTTGGAAAGAAACAGAGAAAAGCGGAAAGAATAATCAATTTTTAATCATCCCGGAACAGGTCTGGCATAAATAAGCGAGTCAGACACGCTTCACGCTGTAATGAGAAAGACACAAAGAGACATCAATAAGATAAAAAATTACAGGAAGATAAAAAAAAACAGTGTCGCCAAGATGAAGTCGTCGGAACCCGTTAGTCTCAAGATGCTCGAATGAGACGTTGCTCATCGCGAAGTGAAGGCGCCTTGAGGTGCGGTAAAATGAAATACGAAAAAGCGTCTCCGTGTCACCGCTAGCTACGGCTCCAGTTATAGCTATACCTCGGGCCACACTTTATTCTTGTCTCTTTGGTACAAGAGAGGAAGGTAATAAGTTTATCTTTCTTTTTATCGTCGCCAATCTGATAACTTTGTTATCGTTGCACAAAGCACCAACACAGTACGTTTTTTTTCTTTGCTTTCGTGTGTTTTCTTGCTCGTTGTGAGTTGTATCGCTCGTTAACATGTTTCTTTTTTATTTTTGTTTCTTTGTTTAATGTAAGTTTGTACCACTCACAGTGGTTGACACAGCAGGAGTCGAGGAACCGTATTGGCAGAGGTTCTTTCACATAACTACTCGTCACTACTGGCAGTCGTCTTTCTTCTTGTTTACAGGGACTGGACGATTGGACTGATCGTTCTCATGTTCGGTCACCGTCCATGCACACGCCAGAGCACCCAACATTCTGACGTAGTCATCGGATCGGTGAACACGACCCCAGATCCTCCGCAAGAATGTATGAAACCAAGTACTATTTGTGAGTGGTTTGCAATAAACGGCCCCAACAATGAAGATCAAAAGATTCATTCCTTCGCAAACTGAGCAACTACCGCGATTCCGTATTGAGTCATTTCTTTCTTTCTAGGCTTGTAAATAAGACAGCGCGAATAAATGAACAAGGACCTAGCGCCTTTCTAAAATTTCCCAAAAATAATCGTGGGTAATAAATCTCTAAGCGAGGTAATCACGAAACGAGAAAAAAAAGGATGCAGTTGCGCTTGCAGGTGCAAAGGAGCTTGAAATTTACCTTTTGCTTATCTCTACTTGTCAGGTGGATCTTATTGTCACGAGTGTCTTCCGACCATTGGAGAAACGTGATTATCTTAGGTGCCTTCATCGTTGATTGACATGCGTTTTTTTCTTTGCTTGCAAAAAATTTTAGCAGCGATCTTATTGGATCTATCTAGGAGCTGTACGAATTCTCTACCTTACTTGTAAAATTGCGTTCGTGTGTTGGTTCTTTCGTTACTTCTTCAGCATTGATTTAAAAAGGTTTTGTTACGCGCAGCAAAGAAACATAAGTTTATAACCTGAAGCCTCTCCGACATCATCCGCGCTTTGAGAGCAAAAGCTGAGAATACTCTGCGCAAACATTGTTGGTAGAGATGGCACGTTTTATACTTAAATTGGAGAAGACGGGTAGAACTTGAAAAAAAAAATATTGGAGGAGATAGGGTGGCCATATCGGTCATGCTACCCTACCCTGGCCGAACTTTCTTTGCTCACAACGCCGGCGACGAGGCCGATGACGATGACGGCACATTTTATGGACTACATAAGCCTTGCTACTATCGAGTTAAAATTCATGGATAAACCGGGCGAAGTGCTGGGTGCAAAGGATGCACAAACGCATACTAAACGAGTGCGCATGCGATTGGGAACGAAATATTTCTTTTCTTCACTGCTTTCTTTCCTCCCGGCAGCTCCAAATGAAGCCTCTGTATTCGGTTGAGCCTATCTTCCTCTTCCCATTCTGCTTCTTCTTCGTACACATCTTCTCGCTCTTTCAAACTCTAGTTGGAAAGCATGGATAACATGCTTTCCCACCTACGCAGGCCTGTGTGCAGCGTGCTCAACACGCAGCGTAAGTGTTTGGAACTGGGCTTGTTGGCGAAGGTTCATACTTCAAACAGCGCGAAAAACGAAATAGCCAAAACAAGCGCTGACTGACAACTGGCCAGTTGTCAGTCAGTTTTGTCTCGTTCTTTTCTCCCGTCTTTCGCGCCGTTTTAAGTATGAACACGTAGCATCTAGGGAGTGTGTGCTTTAGAAAGACAAGGGTGCTCGTCAGTGCTTTAAAAGTGAGTCTGAACCTCGACAGTTATCAATGTCACAGAATTGCTATGTAAGTAAGCTCTGCGCTGCAGACAGAAAAGTGTTGCTACGAAAATTACTTCCTGATATCACAGCGAAACATGACATCCGCACAACAAAATCCATCCATTCATGTGCAAGGCCTCTTCTCCCTTTTCTTGACTGTGTCCTTTCACTTGTCTCGGCACACCGAAGCGTGCCGGAGCAACTCGCACCAGACGCAGCCTTTGTTGGCGACCCGTAGACGCAGTGAAAGCGAATCTATACGGAAAGACAGATGAGGCGACCTTTTTTCCCGGACGCTTCCAATTCTCCGCCCATCTCATACACGCGCGGATTCCATCTTGGGAACAACGAAAGACATCACCACGATACGCCGAGCCGGGACCTGGCTGTTATTGAGGCGCGCTCTTGGCAAGCGCGCAGATTGTCCAACCGTGGATTCCTTCTTGCGGCTGTCAGGTGCAGCGGGTCTGGTTCGACACGCTTGTAATCGACATCGGAGCTCCAGGGCACGTACCGGCTAACCGAGCGTAAGCACAAAGGTGATGACGACAGCCTGCTTCGGGCATGACCGAAACCCTCGGATACTACGCGACAGATAAGAACTGCTGCGGGGCTCTTGGGGGTGTGCCGCAGGCGAACCATTCCTTATTTCTTCCATGATATCATAACTCCCTTTTAGAACGATAGATGTGAGGAGCAAACCTTCTTGTGTAAACCGCGCTGGTGCCGCCGTCGCCTTCAGTGTATACCTGGTAACCGAAAACTCTCGAGGTCACCTGGTTGTCAAAGAAATTTTTATCCAGTCGTGAACTGGAGAGTCGGTGCTGGCGCTGTCCATCCCATTCCTTCCCGAATGCCCTTTCCCTCTCCACGAGTTTCTGGCTAGCGCCGGCCCAAATAGAGGACTAGCTGGCTTTGGGTCTTCAACATATGGACATTTTGAACCCTTAATTTCGTTTCTTAATTAAAGCACCCATCAATTCCTCCAGGATGTTCACTGTGCGGTCATGTGCTCCAGCTTGGTCTTGCCTGTCTCTTTCAGGCCCATCGAAGCACTAACCGGGATGATCAATCTTGTTTGGGCAAATATTGGTCTCTAAGGACGTCCGACGTAATATCTAGCACCGATACGTAGAACATAAATCCTTAAACCAGAGAATGAACCCACAATGTGTGGGTTTGTCTTTTATGCACCAAAATGTCACCAGGGCAGGAATCAAGAGAAACTACTCTACCACTTATCAGCGAACTAATAGAAAAACCTCTCGCTGATTGCTTAATGGTAGATTTTAGGTTTTTCAAAAATTTTGCTTGTTCTTCCTCAGCAATTTTATTTCGTCTGAACTACTGCGCATGACTCTTGTAGAATGTGCCGATAATCCTAAACAAGTACTTGATAACGGCCTGTGGGCAGCCTCTGTATTTATCCAGTATAGCTGAGCATCTGGAAAAGATACTCGAAAACATATTTTGAACTAAGGAAACTACACCATGCATTTTTTAGCAGGAGGTCCCCGAGACAGTTTAACTTCGGGACCTCCTTCTCTATTACTATCCTACAGCATATTCTTGTGTAAGAAAGTACTGTTACATACCATGAAACAAGAACTAATAGCTGTACAGGGGACAACGCAGTGCACAATTCACGTTAAACAATAATGGTGCGCTTCCAATATTTATCCGCAAGTTTAAAAATACTAGAAAGATCTCTAATTTATTTGAAAAATTTTTATTGCCTCTTTGGAATATTGAAGTCTAATCGTGGAGTTCGTTAAGCTTTCGTACTTCTCTTTGGGCTCAGCAGTGAAAATTTGTATTGTAAAGTGAAGGTTCTTGAACTCAAAGCAATATAGATTGTTATTTTGATACCGAATGTGTGCAGCTATTGCATGGCGCGTCATGTGGCTTGCAACACTTCCTTTGAGTCCTCCTTTTTTAGTGAATAACAATGGGGTTTTTTTATGAAAGCGGGTCCGTAGTTCTGTTTGTAGTTTCATTCCTCTCAGGCCGATCAACATTAGTTTACATTTTATTGAAGGCGTCTTGCAAAGCATGCTCTGTTCGGATCAATGAGTGCAAGCGAGCCCCCCCTTTTTTTGTGAGGTACTTCGTTTTGAGTAACGCTGCGAGTTAGTGAGGAGTACTGAATGGGTGAGAGAAAGACAGCGAGGAGGAGGATTTTGAAAGATGTATAAGTATTGAATTCGAGAGTGAAGAAGCTGATAAGAGGAGTAATGGTGTGCAGGCTTTCTTCAGCGTCGGATAAACGGGTGCTTCGTGACCTTAACGTCACCAAGCTAGCTCACTCCCATCTCCTCTGAATCAGGGGAAACACAAATCCTCAGCCCTCTCCCCCCTCTCTCTTTTCCACTCTCTCGCCACGGCCCGCGTCCTTTTATGTTTAGTCTCGTTGCATGCATCCTATAAATTTCTCCATCCTTCACAACTGGTAAGTGCCTCGACAAGAAAAGTTAGTTGGTGAGCACACAGACACTCTGAGTGAAAAGATTGTGCAATCTAGTTTGTTGAGGACTTGGATTCCTTGTCTCCATGCTGTTGTGAGCTGTCGGCCTAGCGATCGCGTAGCGAATGCCATCTCCAGGCAGAAATTCGAACACTTAGCGGAGAGACACGTCAAACTCACTGTCAAGTGCAGTGGTCCACTGACGTTGATAGATTTGCTTGATTTCGCTTCGCCAGCCTCTTCTCGCCATATACACCACACACTACTCACACGCTTCATTGCCCTGTGTTTGATCGAATTTTACACACCACTTCTCAGGGACGAATCCGGACAGGCCCACGAGGCAAAAAAAAAAAAGAACACTTCTTCGAAGTCTTTTCAACTCACTTTCTTGTTTTTTTCCTTCTAGGTTAAGGGGTTGAGAGGCATCTTTATTGTTCCGCCCTCTTAGCACTGGAGCCGACAGTGCCTGTTCGGGGAGAGACGAGACAAGGGACTTGACGACCCGTAATGACGGTAATGCGTGCGAGCAGCGCCGATCTTCTGGCCATTGTCTAGCTGGGCTTTGCAGGCCTTCAAAAAGGGGAGGGGGGGGGGTGCTTCACACCAGGGCTGGGTCGATATGTGTATAAAGCGGCGGAGGCGGCTGCCGCCCGCTTTTGGCGCCGCTTCCCGCTTAACGATCCGGCTGCATTCAGGCGATGTAACCCACTCCCCCGCCCCTCCCCCCCCCCCTCCTGCACCCATTAGGCCCTCCTCGCCGCGGCCGCCAACCAAATAGTCTTACCCAGCGTCAGTATACTCGGGGTATGCCGAATGGAAATGTGGGTAACGCTCTGAAAGTTCCTCTCTTTTATCTCGCTGTCTATTTTTTTTATCTTCAAGAGCACAACAGTTCGAGCACTCTTAGACCCGACTGTTGGCCCGCTTTTGACTGTGTGCCCGCCACTAATATTTGCTAAGAGTGATCAGTTGGAATGGTTGGTTCACGATCATGTTAGCAACAACGCGAGACGGGAAGAAAGAAAAAAACAAACCTAAGTGCTGACTGACAACTTATTTTCCTTTCGCTCTCTTTGATGTAGTAAGAGATCGTAGTGTGGTGGACGCATCTAACTTTATCTTCGGCGCAAGTGTTTTTACGAAATTGAGACCTGGTAACGAAACCACATCATGGAATCTCTTGCGGGATGACTCGTGGGCCGTTTGCTGGAAATGTCCGCTAGTGAGTTATTGCTGTTACCTCGAGAAAACCATTACTACGTACGTTGTTAAGCGCAGTAAAGAGACAATTTTGGCTGCGTTTTGAGCCTGCTAGTCTAATCCGACTATGCTCACTCCGTTCGAAGCCTCTCTACTGAAATATTCTTAATAAGCCGCGCAGTTATGGGAATATGCAATCCGAACAGTTTAGAAAATATGCGATAATTCGTATCCTTTTGATCGGTTTTGCATAAGTTCAACAGATTTTATACGGATTGTTTCCATGGATAGTACGGATAGTTTCCGAGGATTAAAGATGCGAGAGCAGCTTTTACCTTTGGCATTGCCCAAGTGACACGGGAAATATACACTCGGTTCAAATCAATTATGTGCAGGCGTTGTGTATGACGTCCTAAGAAACCGACAGGAATTCCCAGCATTTAATATACGGTGCCTCTATATAGCATACCTCTGACATACCACATGATTTCCTTATGGCCCGTGCCTAACGCACATCCAGTCACGGCTATCATCATATGCAACATTCCCTAGCGATAGAGCGTGGTTTTAATACTCACCTCATAAATGGCAGTGGTTTTGTGAAAAGCACGCTTGAGCGTGACTAGCGTATGAACAGAAACTTTTGAGTGGAACAGCAGTCGGTGAGAGTGGACACGTCCACAGCACGTGGAACAAGATTAAATAAAAATATTTCAAAAACAAACGTAGCGTATCGCTACTGTTGTTATCGTAGAACGTTATTTTCGCAGCCGGCTTCTTTGTAATCTACATAATTGGGTGGCTACAATCGCCCTATTCTTGTTTTCCGCAAACGTAATGGTCAGCCTTTTATTTTTTTTATCCTTTCTCAGTCAACGCTCTTTTACTGCAAGCATCTGAACCCCCTAATGACCTATTTGTTTTCCTCCATTTTCTTCAGCCGGTTATAATGCAAGATGCCTCTGCCCGTTTGCCACCCTTCAAATGATGTCCATCCCATGTCCCTTAAGTACTGCCGCATTTGTGGACCGGCCATCGTCGTGTGTCTTGAATACTAACTCCCATTCATTCTGGAATCACCGACGTTAACATCGTTCACAGTAAAAATAGGCGCTGCAGGATTTCACAACAGAAACCAGTTTTCACTTAATATAAACCGATCCACTACACGTGGCATAAATGGTCGCTGCACTCTGAGTGAGAAATGGTGACTAGTGATTATTAGACCTTGTAAGAAGCATATAAACAAGATAAAAACGGAGGCAGTTCTTCCTAAGCAACGCTACACGAATAACGATATAAATTTATGCTTTCGTTTCGCCTTTCATTTCCCTTTCACTTTCGCTGTCCTTTAGTGCATGTATATTCAGACACGAAGAAAAACATCTAAACCAGAGTATAGATGACTTGCTCATGACGTCACGGGTGCCATGATTGTGAACCACCCATAGCTCAAAGCAAAACCGAGAGGAAATAAAGTAACGGTACCACCGAAACGCGCAGGTTATCGCTGGGTTTTTTTTCGCCAACATGGCGGGTTCTGTGACGTTGGTGCAAGCCAACCATTTGACCTCTGTGGAGAAAAGTTTCTGAATTCTCTTTTATCTAAGGACCTTCTCGTTTTGGAAATCTCATCGGTTCTCACCTACTTCCTGTGAGCGCCGCTCCGTGGACATCGTCCACAACGCTCCCCTTCTTTCCAAATGCCTCCAAAAATATACCGTAAATGGGGCTTGTGATAATAGACAAAGCGGCCATTTCCGTTTTCATGGAGATGATGATGTCCTCAGGTTTAGTGGCACTTACCCACGGCGTGGGATTGGCCAGGGTGCATTGCGGATTTTCGTTTCCTCACTTCTGTCCTACGTGTTCTCACATGCCTCTTCGTCATCGTTTCTTCAAAGCATATGGGCCAGATACCTGCCGTATGAGGGAGGTGCGGTTTCAGACCTCCAGCGCAGCCGGGTAGTCGCCAATTTTAATGCGAACGCTCTACTTCACGAGGTCAAACCGGCTCACCGGTTTGCGTGAAGCTGGACCTTGAGGGTGACCTTTGGCAAACCTTAAATAATTAAATAAAGTATTGCCGCGACTGGGATTCGAACCCGCGGTGGCGCGAACAGATCAGCTTAGCTAAGAGTGCTAGGGTATCGCCGCAGTTTTTTTTCTTTATTGCACGGATACCAAACACGCTGAGCTAACAAGTGTTTTACGTACACACATACTATTCCGCAATGCACTCACAGATTCTCACGTCTTCGTACACTGCACTCCACCTACACGTCGGAATTTCGGGAGACGCACACATGCGTCAAGAACCGGCAACCATTCAGGCGGCCGGTCCTGCGCATCATAAACCACCCACACTAAGGCGCACTGCTCCCTGAAGAGAGCCGAACACGCGTCGTGTTAAACTGCAACACACTATCGCTTGCACTTCGTCATCTTCATCAAGCAGCACAACTATCAAATTTATATTCGCTCTTTAAGCAATGTGGCGATAGTGACAGACAGATGTGCGCTGCATGCGTTGGCGTGGACTACGGTGTGGCACAAACGCGGCCCCGGAGCTTACGCCTGCGGCCTATCATTGGATACATTGTAACTGAGGGTGAAAAAAATGAAACCGCGCAGAAGTGGCCCCCTGGGACATTGGACACCTCAATCGCGCTCTCAAGTACGTGGCAGTGGTGTCCACTTTAAAAAAAACCGTGCTTTCGCACAATATTTCGTGTTTGGTAATGCTAAATCGCCAGTCAGTTTTTTAGTGGATTAGTGGATACAAGTTTCTATCTTGCCTGGTGCTCTAATGCTGTGGGGTGAAATGCTTCTAAGAAACTCGTCTTCTACCCGACCCCATGAAGGCCGAAAACGCATTAGGCATGGAGGTATTTCTCGAAGCTGGCCTTACGCCGTTCAAATCATGTCACCATCAGCTGGGGCTATTATCTTCCAGTGTTTGACTGCTCGTGCCAGCCTTGGGAAGAAGAAGTGGCAGAGCGCTAGCAGGGGGCGGTCGCGGACAGCGAAGGAGCGGCGGCGGGGGTACTGTCGAAGAACAGACAGCAAACCGTAAAGGCAGCCGAAATACGCACCGGATGGAAACAAGACTTCTTCTAGATCCCCCAACCTCCGATTAAGAAGAAAAACCGCTACGACGTGCAGCAAACGGCACAGCAGCTCCGCTCCGGGCGTCAACGATAACCTGAAGAATGTCAGAGTCAGGACACACCCAAGGACGCGCTGGTCACTAACAAGGATGGAACGGAAGGTGCGTCCGCCTTAAGCGAAGAGACCGCTGCGGGTCTTCACGACCAGCAGCCACCGGATGGAACAGATGCAGGCACCAACGCGGCGGCACCTACGATGACACCTGTAGCAGCACCTGCAACGGCACCCGACAAAACGAGTAAGGACGGTGAACACGGCAGCTCCCCCCTACTGGGAACCGGACTCTCCGACGCGTCGCTGCATTCCCTGGGTCTGACAGCAGGCACCACGTCCTCCGTGCAGCAGCAGCAGTCCGAACCCCTTCCGCCACCTTCTGTCTCGTCAAAGTCGCGTCCAGACCTTGTCACGGAGGCGTCTCAGACGCCGGACTCTTCCACAGGCACCTACAGGTCGCTTACCCTCCAGTACTCGCCGAGAAAAAGGCGCCAGCCAGGGTCGAAGTCAAAACAGGTGTCTCCGACAAGCTCCAAACCGAGTTTCCTTGACGACAGCCACGTTCCCTTCAGCCCGAAATCGGTCGATTCACAGCTCGGGTCTCCGGTCTATTCCGGAAAGGCGTTCTCTCTCACGGCAGTAAACCGATTATCGTCCACGTTGCCTCCCACAGATGCAGGCACGGACGAGATCCCGCCGCCAGTCCCGCCAAAGCAAGCGCACTCCGAAGGCATCCTCAAGCCGTCGACACCAGTTGGCTTGGCTGAGAAGACGCGGTCCCTAGTAATGCAAGTAAGCAGTGAGCGACTGCCCATACCGCCTTCTCAGGCTCAGCGGAGTCCCAGGTCCCTCGTCCCTTGGATACAGGCTACCATCAAAAAAGTGTCGTCGGCAGTTGGAAGCCCTCGGTCTCTGGTTCCCTTCGGTTTCTTCACCGCTAGCCGTCAGTCACCCGATCAGAAATCCACCGCGAGCCAATCGAAATTCGAAGAGACCTCCCAGTTCGATGACGTCTTCCCGACTCCACGCCTACCGTGGGCCAGTCTGATTCTCACGTTGCTGCTCCTGCACGCCCACTGGAAATTCCTGCACAAGCACTACCCCGAACGATGTGCCAGCGTTGCCACGATAGTAGACGAGGGGCGCTGGGAGCGCGTGGTGCTCGCCGCGTTCCACCACGCGAACTTTAACCACCTGGCTTCGAACGCCGTGTCATTCTTCTTCAAGGGGCTCATCTTAGAGACAGCCCTCGGTGCTACTTACTTTGTCGCCGTCGTGACTATCGTCACCGTCATGGTAGGCCTCATCAATGTCTGTGTGCTCAAAATTGTTTACAGCGCCACCCGCGTGTCCTGCGTGGCAACGATGTGCGCGTACAATTTAGCGGGCGTCATCGTGGCACTGGGAATTCTCAATCAAGAGCACTTCGGCAAGGCCACGATACACTACAGCGAACGCGAGGTGAACATGAGGTACGACCTTCCCATGCCGATAGACATGTTTCTACTGTCGGTGTCTTCAAAGTGGAACTTACTGCCTATGGTCAGCGGAGTTCTGGTGGGCCTCCTGCTTGCCAAGACGGCGATGGGAAAGCTTGTCGTCGGGTAAGTTCCTCAAAGGCTTAACCTGTGTCGTTGTCCGTTGGAACTCTAACGCACAATTAAGTGAGACATCAATTACAGCGAAGAATGAGTATTGGGCTCGTAATTTACAAGACTCGTAACACAGTAGCTGTCGCCTGCCAAACGGGGCGAAATTTTCCGGGATACCCCTAGTTATGCTTACCCTATCTCTACTTTTCCGTTAGCACAATATATGTCCAGAGCAGATTTGTTTGCTGACTGGTCAAGATTTATGTGCATAATTTCAGACGAAAACCATTTTCTGCTGATTATTTAAAGAGTCGACCTCGTTCCATACGCCGTACAGAATTAGCGGGGCCGCCACTGCAGCGAATTTAAGCTAGCATGCACGTCTAGAAATGAATTTAACCAATTAATCAAGCCCCATTCTTGTCAACTTCCACTGCGCACACTGAGAAAAAACAGGAATTCAAATACTTCGTGGTGGTTCTGACCTGTGAATACGTCTCCTTATTTGTTTTAGGCATCCGACTCCTGAATAATCCTGCATTAAAATATTTCAGCCCCAGCACTTCACTACAAAGTCTCAACCTACGCAGCTCACAAAATTGTATGTCAGATATTGAAACCGGGGTTTGCGGGTCAAATCCGTCGTATTTATTTTATCTCGAATGTAGGCATTATTCAACTGTGACATAGGGTTCCGCTCAAGATATGTATCCGTGACTTCCGCTGGCCTTTCACTGCATGTATGCGTGACTTCCAGTGGCCGTTCAGAGGATGTATAAGTGACTTCAGGCGCCGTTCAGGGGATATATTCCCGACTTCAGGTAGCCAGACAGAAGGTGTACTGGTGACGTCCACAAGAGGTTGACTATATGTATCAACTTTTGTTGACCGTTCAACATTTTTTTGCTCGTCGTATACTTTCGTAGCATTCCGTACCCCCGCCGCCACCTTTACCTCGCCTCGGCCCCCAAGACGCCCGTCACGTACCTCTTCGTTGCCGCCGTCGCCACCGCCCATCTGTACGGACCCTACGCCGGCACCACCGCCATGAACGAGACTAAGCTGGCCTTCAGGCATCCCTTCTGGCGGCCGCTCGTGCTTTCGCCGCTTTACGTGGGCAACGTCTACGAACTGGCCTACGTGCTCCTGTCGCTGTTGGCGATCGGCCAGAAGGTTGAACAACACCTGGGCCACTATCGGTGAGAGCTTGCCGACTGCTTTCTGCAATAACAGCCTTAAAACTCCGGTTTTCAACGAGCAGTGTTTCTTACCACAACACGCAGGCCACTCAGTTTGTCTAAGGTCGCAGTTTGCTGCGAGGCTGTTACTACATTCCTCGTCATCCACAGCTCCGAGAGTTGATAGCGCCCTCTGCGAAGACTTTTGGGCCAGCGGGAGCACTACGGTAGTGCCTCCGCTCTTATACAAATGGTCTATAGACAGTCTATAGACTTCTTATAAACTCAATTGCCTTCCTATAGATATTTCTCTTTGTCTATTCTTAGTTTAGAGGCAGTCTAGAGACAAAAGTCTACCAAAATGTATGGCCATATATCTATAAATTGTCTATAGATTGCGTATACAATTTGTATTGCCTATAGACTTCTCTAGCGTTTGTCCATAGAGAGTCAATAGACTTTATTGATTAAAGTCTTGGCGGTTTTTGGCAACTAACTGAAGGCATGCCCACAGTGACCCGCTCACTTCTTCTGACAGAGGACTGCAGCCTCGAAAGCCTCTTTTTCTGCCCAAAACGTTTTTTTTATAAAAACATTTAGTACTGCTTGCTGTGGGACTCGTTCTTCGTGGAGCAAGCTTCTTTTGAGATAGAACAACAAAAAAAAAAAAGCAAGCAGAGACAAAGCGTCTGTTTCTACACGCTTCTACACTTGAGAAAACAGCGCATTGTACTGATAAATAAAAACAAACGCAGCCTTCCTTGAGAGCACGATGACGGCAGCACAAGGGCGTGGCTTCGCATTAACGGCTTGGTTTCCCGACAACATTAATATCAGCGTATAGGTAAAGGAAGAGGCACAATGTCGGTCAGCTGACCCTTTCTGTTGATCTGGTGCACTGAAAGCACTGATCGCGAGATAAAAAAAGCAAGCGCGAAATGAAGGCCGCAGGGTACGCAAGCGGCACCTTGACATTCAGGAGAAATTCATTTCATCGTCTGATATATTACGGGCCAAAATATTATTGCGTAAACAAACCGTGAGATGGATGCAGATGCATGACGAATGATTCCAAACCGCAACTGTAAGTTCCTCTCATCGCTCTGCTTGCCACTTTTCGCCACGAATGTAAATAATTGCAATTGACAGTCGGCTAAACGGTACCATGTACTGTTCGTAATGACAGCTTGTCAAACCTTGCTATAGTTGGAAGAGAATTAATCCTGGAGTGGGGCTCGAATCCAAGCATCTTCTTCTGGTGCCGAATAAAGGATTGATTGAATGATCGATCGATCAATTGATTGATTGATTGATTGATTGATTGATTGGATGATTGATTGTTAGATTGATTGATTGATCACTACAATGAAACAACCTTCTCACTGAGGGTTTACTTAGATGCTAAGTTCGGGATTATTACCTGCAATGAATTATACCACACCTTGGGGAATGGCCGCGCCAATCACTGCAGGTTTCTGGTGCTGGCCCCAGCTCTACTGCTAGCCGTGAACACGAGCCGAGACGGCTTAAAATTCGTCCTCTGGAAGCACCTGCTCGCCTTCCGCACCGACCTGCCGCCTCCGGCTCCGCACGTGGGCGACTGCAGCTGCGATCTCGTCGGTGTCCTGCTCGCCCTGAAGGCCGTCCTGCACACCGTGCGACCCGATGCCGAGTACCAGATCGCTTCGCAGCCCATCGGAGTGCACTTCTGGCCGGGCATGTTGTTCGAGCTGATGCACTTGCACTACTTCGCGCAGGCCGGCTCTAGCTTCGCGCACGTACCCGGAGTTCTCTTTGGACTCGCCGTCGCACGCTTCCTGCGACACCGTCGCGGGTTCGGCATTCCTAAAGCGACGCGTAGTTCCACGGTCCCCAGCGACTCCCAAGATTATCTAGATGCAAGAAGGCCGAGCTTCGACTGATTGCGCAGTAATGTGCGCTGTAATTGGATACAAATACAGTGCGTTACCACTGTACATAGGGTTTGTGTGTGCGCGTGCGTATGTGCTCGCGCGACCAGTCGTTCACTTTATTATGTTACTTGCCCTATAAGCTCTTTTCTATTTTTTTCTCTTTCTGCGGAATAAATTTATCTATTGCCAGCCAAGTCTCGGTGCGTGCTGATCGAGATTATTTTCATTCCTTTTCGACAACCTAAACTAACCAGTGTCTATCAAGCACCCGCGATAGATTAGTGGTGATGGTTGCGGCGTTCTTCCTTCGGCCACATCTTGTTATCTGTCTGCTGTCATTCAGTCTCCTGGCCTGTTTATATTGTTATGTTGTATTGTTTATTAAAACCAATGAAACTATTGTTGATGGTTTGTTGTATTCAGTAGATGCAGTCGTGCTGATTCTGAAGGCGTCTCAAAGCGTTTTATGTTGTTTCGATGCCCTGCGAGCGCGATTTCACGCAGCCTAACCTTGCATGATAGAGGGTTGGGGTTCTTTCTCCAATTCCACTGGGTACCTGCCGGCCTTCAGGCAGAAACGTTTCCCTTTCGCCACTGCTTCACTGGATTGAAGTACTTGAGAAAATTGACCTTTGAATCCACTTGCCGCAGACAAAAAACTACGTCGGTCATCTAATTTTTTGACGAAGCTTCCCATGCGTCATATAAGTTAAAATCATGTGCAGTCGGTCATTTGGTCTTGGTCGGTTAGCTGCTGGGTAGTTCCTTCACTTCTTCTTACAAGAAAGGGCGTCCTCTCTTCACGTCTTTGTCTTACATCGCATTCATCCTTTTTTAAACAATAATCCTGCGTAGCCAAAACATTGTTGGCCTGGCACTGAGCCGTTCAGCACCAAAGTAAATTTGAGCGTCTCGTATAGGCTGTTATATGATTAATGGTTGAAGCTTACCGCGTGCCCAAAGCAAAATGACTATCTCAGACGCGCCATTCCATGAGGTTAGCTGACTTAACGCCGACCGCGTTGGCCGCATTTCGATAGAGGCTGCAATGGGCGCCCGGACGCATTGCGCCTAGTTAGCGCGGGTACGTCTACTTAGGGCAGGTAGTGACAGCAGATCCGGATCATGAGAGGGAGATAACTATAAGGATAAGAATGGGGTGGAGCGCATATGGAAGGTTCTTCTGAGATCATGAATGGCAGTTTACCAATATCCCTCAAAGGAAAAGAGTACAACAGCTGTATGTTACCAGGAACTCGAGCTACGGGGCAGAAACGTGGAGGCTAACGAAAAGGAGTTCGGCTTAAGTTAAGGACAACGCGAGCGAGCTACATGAAATGAAAATGATAGGTGTAGCGTTAAGAGACCGGAAGCGGGCAGAGTGGGTGAGGGAACAGACGCGGGTTAGTGACATCCTAGTCCGAAATCAAGAGGAAGAAAGGGGCTTGGGCAGGGCATGCAATGCGAAGGCGAGGTAGCCGCTGGTCCTTAAGGGTAACTGAAGTGGATTCCAGGAGAAGGCAAGCGTAGCAGGGGGCGGCAGAAGGTTAGGTGGGCGGATGAGAATGGGAAGTTTGCAGGCATATATGGTGGGTGCAGCTGAGAAAGGAGAGGGTTAATTGGAGAGACACGGGCGAGGCCTTTGCCCTGCAGTGGGTGTAAGACAGGCTGATTATGATGATGATGATTATGATGCAATGCGAATTGAAACACATCAGAAGAGCAATGTCTCCGCATGCTGAAGAACCCCAAGTGGTCGAAATTAATGTGAAGTCTTCCAGTACGACGTCTCCCATAGCCCATGCACCGCTTCGAGACATTAAGCGCTGTTAAGCTTTGACTGCTGCACTTGTTTCAGCGGGCGACAACATTGCCAAGGTGCCTAACATACCGTTTTCTCTTTTCCGTTATTTCCCCACAAGACTAAGAAATGTTTTTAGCACTCTGTCGAAGAATGAAAAAACGGCGCATAATCCTGCTCAGCGTATAGCCTGCTGCTGAACCTAAATTGCGAGGTTAAGTAAGTGGTGCGTAATACTTCCTGTTTACACTGGGATGCTTGGCACTAGAAGCGCCATTTCTGTTTTCTTCGTTAACCTCCTCGCCACTTTCTTTTCCGTCCGCATCAACGACAAGTACACGCGGAGTTCATCGCTCTCAGCAGTATTATTAGCTCAGTACATACGAGATTGTGAACCTTCACGGTCGAGTTGAGAAAAGTGGTCCCTTTTCGATTTATTTCAATATCAGTTTGTTTCAAACTTTAAAACATGAAGAGATTTCATGAGGACAAGAGAAAGGCCATACTATTTCGACTCGATTGGGCATGTAGCCATTCGAAAAGACCACATTGCATTGGTTGTCCGGCATTAAAGCACCTGAAAAATGGTACACAGAAACGCACATTGTGAAAAAAATGTCTGCGTCCTACAAGTACAGCACATGTATAGTAAAATGCGGGTTAAACAATACTGCGGTTGCTTGTGAACGGTGAGAAAACTTCCTAATAACAACGACCAAAACACGGGTCGGCACCTGTCCACGTCGTCGACAGGCAGGAGTGAACGCTGCATAATAAACAAGATATACTCGCCGTGCGGTTGATAGGTGATATGATCTATGGCTGCAGGCTGCGCCTTATCTTTCCACCTTTCACTCCTCAGTCTAATATCTCACTTCTTGCTTTCGGCTATAATCTCTGTGCGGCGGTGAGAGTGTCGTCAGGTTGACACCAGTCAACAAGCCCTGTGCACTTTCCTCTTCATTTTCCTATGGTTAATTACTACTACTACTACTACTACTACTACTACTACTACTACTACTACTACTACCACCACTACTACTACTACTACTAGTACTAGTGATACCACTACTACTACTACTAGTAGTACTATTGCTTCTACTACTGCTTCTACCTACTATTACTTCAACTACTTCGTTCTCTAATTTTCATTAAACGTTTCTCTCCCTTTATGATTACTATTACTACGATTAACACCATTGCTCCTGCTGCTGCCACCACTTCGACAAAGTATACCGGCAACACATAGGCTTCTCTCACATTAGAAGAAATTTTTTTCAATGCAGCTATGCACAACCGGTCAGCTGCAGCTTTGGCACCGCAGGGCGCTACAAGCGGTCGTCGGCCATGTCCTTACTTATCCATGAAGGGCACAGTAGGGCAGTGAACCACGACGCCAATTTGACCTTTGACCTTTTGCGAGCGAGACAGCTGGCACATCGATTGCAGGGAGATCGAGGTGCCCCGAAAGAACGACGTAAAACCGCCACCGAGTGAGCGAGCGACGGCACATTCAGCGAAGTCTGCCCATTGCGGCATGAAACTGGCTTCCCTTCACCCAGACGCATTCAGTGTGTCGAAACACACAGCGCACTACGCAGTAAGTCGTAAGGAATTGCTGATGCAGAGTCTATACAGCCATTTTCTCCCTCGATATACGCGCTTCATAACTGCACACCTACGACTACGTTCAGTAGCCTTCGCTGGAGATGTCATTTTTATTTTATTCGGCCCCCGCTTCGCAAAGTGCACATGTCTCTGGGAATGTACTCTCAGTTCGGCATTGCCGCAGTTGGACGGTTAAACTTATTATAACAGTAGTAATAAAAATAATAGTAATTTTGTTAGGAGGTAAGAAAAAGGAAAGGAGTGAGCAGCTCTGATGTCAAATTATGCGTTCTGCTTCAGAATAAATACAAAGGCGCCGAGGAAATAAAACCTTCATTAAATATGCTAGAGGGAAGATTGATGCAGACATGACTGCGAGTCGAATAGCTCTATGAAAGATGGAAGCGGGCGGATGGGTGAGAAGCAACGAGGAGGGCTTGTTATTATCAATAATAATTAATAATAATAATAATAATAATAATAATAATAATAATAATAATAATAATAATAATAATAATAATAATAATAATAATAATAATAATAATAATAATAATAATAATAATAATAATAATAATAATAATAATAATAAGAATAATAATAATATAATTTGTTTTTGAGGAAAGTAAATGGCGCAGCATCTGTCTCATATATCGGCGGAGACCTGAACCGCGTCATAAAGGAAGGGATAAAGGAGGGAGTGAAATAAGAAAAGAAGAAGGAGGTGCCGTAGTGGAGCGACTCCGGAATAATTTCGACCACCTGGGGATCTTTAACGTGCACTGAACATCGCACAGCACACGGGCGCCTTAGCGTTTTGCCTCCATAAAAACACAGCCGCCGCGGTCGGCTTCGAACCCAGGAACTCCGGATCAGTAGCCGAGTGCCCTATAGCGCGGACCTGGGACAATTGATACGTCTTGAATAGCTGAAAGGAACATACGGTCGACGATTACAAGTTAGTGCATACTGATATGGTACCACATCGTAATCTCAAAGAGATCAGTATCACCGAAAACGGAGCTTTTATAAGCTAGAAAAGACCAAAGAACGAAATACAGATACCGACACGGTTCATCGCCATTCCTTTCAAAACAGTTGAAACCCATCCTTCTTGGTGACGATGTCACGAGTTTAATTTGCCAGGGCAGAATAGCTTTTAATGCCAATTTACTCGACGATAGTTGCCTATTTCCCAGCCGAAGATTCATCAGCATTTCCAGAAATAGCGAGAGAATTAATTTTTGCTCTGGATAAGAATAGAAAGCACTTATCCACAGTGTCCCTTTACGAATCGAATTGCCCCATTATGAAAACTGTTCAACGTACAAACGAAGGCAAACATTTATTGAACGTGACTTAGGCGAAAAAATTTATTTTTCCATCCATGCCCAAGAGCTTGAAATTTAATTGTGCTGAGCTTAATCCGCACACTCAAAATTTGAATGCATGCGTTTACGGCATGCATTTATTGAAGAGACAGGAAGAGGGCAGAGTGGGTGAGAAAAGAAACGCCGGTTAATAACGTCCTAGTCGAAATCAAGAGAAAGAAATGGGCTTGGGCAGGGCATTTAGTGCGAAGGCAAGATAACCGCTGGTTCGTAAGGGTAACGGAGTGGATTCCAAGAGAAGGCAAGCGTAGCAAGGACGGCAAAAAGTTAGGTGGGCGGATGAGATTAAGAAGTTTGCAGACATTGAGTGGGCGCAGCTGGCAAAGGACAGGGTTAATTGGAGAGATACGGGAAAGGGCTTTGCACTGCAATGGGCGCAGTCAGGCTGATGATGACGATGATTTATTCCACGTTCCTTGAAAAGACGGCGATTAAACTCCAATTTTTTTACATCTACATTCTACCTTATGTTTTACGCCTTTTAAAATAAATATAGAGCCCAAGAGTTCACTTGTGAGAACATAAGTGGCTCGTTATGCATTGCCACCGTTCCACTTCCCTTGAAAGTAGGACACGCTCTCGTCCTGATCCTTGGAAAAATTATGAATTTCACATAATACGAAACGCCCTACTACAAGGCTTAGAAGGAAACCCCTTGGGCTACAAACTTCTGGCAAATGCGTTACAATGTAGTACACTTGTATATGTGTTCCTATCCCTTGCCTTTGAAATTTTCCTGAAACAGCTTTCCTCTTCCCATTTGTTGTTGTTGTTGTTAGCCTATCAAAAAATGGCACATAACCACACTAGGGGATCGGCCAAGAATCGGGTGGCTATTCACCTGAACGCAGTTAATAAAAAGGAAAAGCACGTGGGAGCGCAACACCGGTGAATTCTTCCTCATGAACAGAAAAGGGGTCCCCATTTCCTATTTCATAAAGAAAGCCTGCCAGACTCTCATCTTCTTCATACTTTTATTACCAAAACAAAATATATTTCTTCGCGAAAAGTGAAACTAGCGCAGAGTAGCGTGTAATTGGCTCTCGTTGGAAACCGAGCAATTGTTCGCATTTTCTTCCTTCAGAGCCTTCGACAGTTTTCTTTATGACTTTGTAGACTGGTGAACTGCGGCTCGCCGCAGAGGTATTTCGATGGCCCTGGGCAGCCTCCATTAATCACCCCTTAACGCTGCTCATGCAGGCGCCTCATGAAAAATTGCCGCAGGGACACATGTACGGACTAAAAGACGTCAGCAGTTCTTGTGGCACGCCATAAATCAGTTGGCCAGAATCTCTGCGAGTTTTTCGATGTCGACTTAATCTTTATTCAAGCACAGTGCATGTGGTACCGCCCATGGCTGAGCAAAGTATAGAGGGGCTGTTCACAGCTGGGGTCATATGTAACTTCGTGTGGGTACTTCAGGGCAGTGAATCATAACGGGAGACTTCCAGATATCATTACTCACTCACCACTTATGACTCGCTAAACAGATGTCCTTTCTGTTATTACTGGGATTCTGCGCAAGTCAAAAATGGTATGTAGGAAGGAAATTCAATTACGCAATCCTCCGCCTTTACAGCCTGAACTTGACATTCTAAATGTGAATAGATAGGGACTAAGCTGTCCTCTAGCGCACTCTCTTTTATCATAATGAAGTGCGCTAGGAGCATAGCTTACTTCCTTTTTACTCCTTTTGTGTTCAGAGTGTAGTCGCAACAGCCACCCTTGTTTAACAGCCGCCGAGGTTGCTCAGTGCTTATGGTGCTCAGGAGATGACCCGAAAGACGGGGGTTTGATCTCAGCGGCTGCGGTGGCATTTCGATGGAAGTGGAAAGTTAGACGACCGTGTAGCGTGCAATGTAAGTGCGCGTTAATGAACTGCAGATAATATGAGGGCTTCAGTGGGTGCCCACTCACGATTCCCGGTCACAAAAGAGCATGTATTGCAAGCAGACATGATAGCCTCTATGAATACATAAGCCAAAATGGGAGATCCGTTTTAGAGAACCACTACGACAAGGTATATCTGCTACATTTACAAAAGCAAATCCAGACGTATATTAGACTGCAAACTTCAGGATGTGCGTTTCTTTGAGAGGTATGATTTTCTGTGCACAGTGAGACCAGAACGCAAAATGTGCAAAAGCTGTTAACTTTTCCTTGGAGTGGATCCGCCTTGGCTAGACGCTAACGAGTAATTATTCCCACATTAAAAATATTAAGCCTTTCACGGGCAACGTGGATGTTTTCTTCCCATCTACTGCTTGTTCGTGCCAAGAGATATTCCTGTGGAGGCATTCTTTCTAGTTTCTTTAAATTTCAAATTAGCTTCGCATCTATGACGCGCACAGCTGCAAAGAGTATAGACAACGCCATATTAATTTCACTCGACTGAGCCCATTGCCACTAAAGAAAGCACATTGCATTATTTTCGCAACAATAGGACACGGGCATAAATACATAACGCAAGTAGTCAAAAATGACTAAGAACTACAAATATAACAGTGGTGGAAATGTACATAAAAATATAACGCCGATCAAATGGGAATATATTTCAAGTGCAGCGAATGCTGGGTGGTATGAGAGCTCTAACTAATAACAACCTAACGATAGCTCGAGCACGCGCGCGAGTTGTCGATTTACAACGGTCAGTGACACATTATAACCAAGGTACATCACCGTAGAGGTGACAGGGGTATGTGATCTAGGGCTGCGACGTACTCCTAAGCCTTTCTTCGCCCCTTTATCTCTCCTTTCTGTTCTCTTCCTCTCATCCATGTTTTTGTCATGCCTCCATGTCTTATTCTGCTTCGTTTTCCTGCTGCCGTGTACTGCTGCTTTTAATACTAGCATTATCAACATTACTACGGCTAATGCCACTACCACCGCAACACCTTTTGCTGCTACTGATTGGACTCATCAGTTTTACCTCGCTAATTATTAACTCTCGGTTTATTTGTTGCCGGCTTTGGTCCTAAGAACATCTAGTGCACAAAGAACAGTTTAAACTTCACTCACTCTCTTCCTCAGAGTCGTTAGCTTCTAGTACTTCTCCTATCACCAATAGAAGAATATCAAGAACGATAATAATACCACTTGTGTTATTGCAGCGAGTACGACCGCCACTACTACGAGGAACGCCCGCAAATAAGAGTCTTATTTCACCTCCAAAGAAGCTTCACGAAGTAAGGCTGCTCTAGCAGTGGTGAATTTAGGCTTCGGCAACGCAGCATGCTTTTAGCGCAACAAGCCAAACCAACACTGCTCCCCGCTTAACCGGAACACCCTTATTAGGGCAGCGCACCGCGACGAATTTTCAACCTTTTGACCTTTCCGACCTTTGAATTTGCGAGCGAGACAACTCACTACGACAGCGGGGAGGTCCTCGACCTCCTGACAGCGGGGAGGTAGGTGGTCGGGAGGTCGACGCGGGAGCTAGGGATGTCGGGAGGTCGAAATGAGGACCTTGTTTGCCACCTCTGCCGCCGAGTGAGCGAGCCAGTGACGGCCTATTCAACGATGATTGTCCATTGACTCACGAAATAGGCTGCCATTCATCGAGGACCACTATATGTGCCGCAACACATCGTGCACTGTGCAATACGTCGCAAGGAATTTCTGATAAAGAATCTATAGAGCCGTTTTGTTCATTCCAGTACTCAACTTGTATTTCATAACCACCCGCCTTATATAAGGTTCTGTAGCCTTCGATGAAAATAATGTCTTTTATTTTAATTTTTCGCCCATTTCATTACGCATTCGGGTAATTGAGATGTGGTACAGGCCTGGAATTGCAACAGTTCAGTGGTGCAACTCTTATGAGATTTCGTTCAGATCAAATAAAAAAATCTGTGTAAACTAAAAAATGATTGAATATGCAATACGGTAGGTGATCCGAAGCGAGTGGCCGCCAGTGTGAAAATATTAGTAAAAGAGGGAGAGAAGAAAGTGGGGGAAGAGAAAGAAAGGAGAGAACTTGTGATCATCAAAGTAAAGCACCGGCCTGCCACACATAGTAAACGGTAGTGTTTTAAAAGGCGAAGTGCCTGCGATAAAAACTTCGTTAAATGTATACTGGCTGTCAAAAGTTATAAACCGTGTTTTTGGCTTAGAAATTGAATGTCTTATAACACAGGGCAGGTAGCTTAAGATTTACAGTATACTGCCTAATCCTCACCCTGAAATTAGGATGTATATGAGAGAGTTGAATGCGAGAAGTTGAAATTGTAATTTCTATGTGCATAATCTACTTTCATTTCTCTGTTTATTTCTGTGCTGCCTATATTTTGCCAGTTTTTTGGAAACTTGCATTCGTTCTGTTGCATTTTTAACAAGTCCGTGCATTCGCCGAACTGTTTGTATTATTCGTACAAAATTATCTGCTATGCTCTTCACTTTGTATAAACACCGCCGTCTCTCAATGCTTTCACAGTTATTATCATGGAAATGATTGCCATGAGTGCCAAGATGTGCAACGCCTCAGGTACGTTAAAGCTTTTCGCTTGTTGCTTTTCGCCTAAGTGTTTTAATTCCTGTCAGGAAGAAAATAACGAGCTTTAATGAATGAATAATTAATTACTAATTAATAGTTAAATTATAAATTATAAATAAATAATTACTTAGTAATTCGGTCATTCACACTCTGGGCAACGTTCAAAGGCAGCGACTAAGCGAAGTTTTTCTCAGCTACTTGTGCCTGTACCTTTTGGCAGGTGATGTACATTACAGTAAACTAGTGACATATTCCTGTTCTCTGCCTTTTAAATATTCCTGAAATATAATTCCCGATGCTCAACTATTGTCTTTTAAAGAAAGCTGTGAGTCTTTCTTTGTTTAAAAAAAACAAAGAGGACATCTTTCTTCGCCTGACGAGAAACTACCACAAAGTAACATGGAAGCTTTCGGGAAGGGAGCCAAGCCATTCTGCGCCTCTGGTACCTTCAGAGCCCCGAGTTATTTAGTCTGTATTATGTAGGCGCGTTAACTGCGCCTAGTCGCCGAGGTATTTCCATTAATCTTCCCTTAACGCAGATCCGGACAGGGGCCTAGTGAAAAATTGCCGCTGGTATACACGCTTGGGCGAACAGACGTCGGTGGCTCTTGTGCCACGCGGTAAATGAGTTGGCCGGAATCTCTGATATCTTAAATAGCGACTTAGTCTTTTATTTATGCGCGGAACATGCTTATCGCCTGTAGTCGAGCTATAGAGGCGCGCAGTTGGTGCGCGTCCTAAACACTTTCCTATTAGTGCTTGATGTCCTTCATAATACCATGCATACACATTTATGAACTTATATCTATTGTGACTGCCTGATTGTAATTATTTATTTATTTATTTATTATTACTGTAAGCCTCGACAGGCTCATACAGGAGCGGGAACAAAAAACACACATTTCTAGCAATACTATACATTCAAACAATACATCTAAAGTTAAATAAAATACAATAATAAAAACAGTAGAGACTAAGAGAAAAGGGTATACGTTATTCACATCCAATTAACAAAACGGACTACGGGCGGCATTCACAGGAAAAGGTACACTGCTTTTTGGCTGCAATAAATTTTTTTTTACAAAGACGCAACCTGTTCCTGAACGGAGCTTTCAATCTTGGTGACAGAGGCATCAGCAGATACCGAGGCCAAAAAGTTGCGTGGCAGTTTATTCCATAATTCTATGACTGATGGAAAGAAGGAATAATTGAATGTGTAATAGTGGGAAATGAATGGCCTGATACTCTTATCGTGGTTTGTTCTGGCTGAGCGCTGGTGTGGCGGTTTTAGGTACTCGCGTTTGTTGATATGAATGCCGTCATGATAAAGGAGGAAAAGAAACTTTAAGGCAGCAACGCGTCGCCAGATCGCAAAAGTTTTAATCTTAACTCTGTTGCGTAGTGCGGTTATGCTGACGTTACGTGAATACTGTGAATATACAGACCGAAGTGCTTTAATCTGAATTCCTTCCAATTGGTTGACAAGGTACGTTTGGTGCGGATTCCAGATAATACTGCCCTATTCAAGGATTGGTCGTACAAGTACCTTATAACTTGCAAGCCTAGCCTTTGCAGGTGCCTGTGCAAGCTTCCTACGAAGGTATCTCAACTGCCTTTATGCCTTTGTACAGGTCTGTTTAATATGAGCGTCCAATTTTATTGTGTTTATGATGGTCGCCCCCAAGTATTTAACAGCGCCGGCTTCTGTTACATGTAGTCCCATTAGATGTTACGAAAATTTTAAAGTCATCCTTTTTCATGCTATGCACATGGATCAGGTTTTTTGCCACTTTAATTTCTATACCCCATTCTTGAAACCATCTGCCAATATTTGTTAAGGAAGAGTTCAGTCGTATCTGGTTAATCTTTTTCGCACTGTGGTGTAGATGACGCAGTCATCCGCATACAGCCTTACCGTTACGTCAGGTTCAACTTGAGAGTGAATGTCATTAATGAATATAAGGAAAAGAATTGGGCCCAACACAGACCCTTGTGGAACACCGGAGTGGACATCTAAGAATTCAGACATAACTTCACCGGCGAAAGCACGAGACACCAGAAGAAGAAGAACACAGGACAGCGCTGGTGTCTCGTGCTTTCGCTGGTGAAGTTATGGCATACACCAACCAGCCCACATGGTTACCTTGTTACAGTCTAATACTTCAGATACAGTATCATTTATTTTAACATATTGACTGCTGTTTGAGAGGTAAGCGGATATCCAGTTTACTATGTTGATGAAAATCCCTATATTTTTCAGCCTGTCAATTAATTTAGGATGGGGCACTCTGTCAAATGCTTTGGCGAAATCTATGAATACTGCGTCAACTTGAAGTATCGAGTTAATTACTGCTGCAAAGTCATGCGTTATTTCCAGAAGTCGAGTTATGGTAGGAAGCCCTTTACGAAATCTATGTTGTTTGTGGTAAAGTAGGTTGTTATCTTCTAAGTAGGTTGTAATTGCCTTGGTGATGATATGCTACATTATTTTACAACAGCAACTCGTGAATGAAATCGCCCTGTAAGTGTTTACCAGTAACTTGCTACCTCGTTAGTGGATCGACAGTACATTTGCACACAGCAATTCTGTCGGCAGGGTGGCTGTTTGAATCGAAGGTGTCATTATTACATGCAGGAAGGGAGTTATCTCCTCTGCGTAGCGCTGAAGGAAGACATTTGAAATATTGTGAGGAGCCGAAGACTTTTTAACGTGAATATGTAGCTATAAGTAGAGCTCTCGAGCTATAAGTAGAGCTCTCGAGAGCTCTCGAGCTCTCGAGCCTTCTCGATTTATGAATATATCAGTCGTGACTATGACGGTCATGCTTATTCATAAGCATCACAGGAAGGCACAAAAAAAAATATCCTCGAGTTTTTATATGCGCAACATCCCCCGGTTCACTTAACGTCTACCAAATTTTTAAGGTCACTCGTAGCCGAAGCCTGACATGAAATACTACAAAATTGGCAGAAAATCAAATGTTTGTTTCATGATATCCTATGTTAAAGTAATAAATTATTATTATCGTTTTACTTAATTCCAAAGTTTCGTGTGCTTATTTTATTTATTTATTTATTGATACTGCAAGGCCTGTATAGGGCTATTACAAGAGTGGAGAAAAAAATAAAAGTGTATAACAAGAAGCACTCCCTTACGAAGATATTTGTAATATTAATAAAGCAGGCTGCTAATAACGCTTGCGGTTAGACACAATTTGCAGTTGGCATATAATAAATTAAAATACAACGCATCTGGTAAACAACGCTGGATGCACTTGCAAATGAATTTTTCGTTTATTTAGTGTACAGCATATAAACTGAATGTCGTGCATATCTTTTCTTTAATTTTTTTTGTGCTTTTTCATGTGCTGGTAATTGACTTTAATGCGTTCTTCGCAAACGAATATTTTTTTTCGTTCGTGAATGCACTGCATTGGATTTCTTCTGTGCAGGATTGCCCTCCTTCCTGGCCTTCATGACTCAAGCAAGTTTTCAGTCATGAAAAAATAATCCCATCCTGCAAGGTTCATCGTGCGGTGGATGGCGCTGAACCAATAATAAAAAAAGAAACTCCGTAACATTGTCACTAGATCGATAGTAGCACCTAGTTTCCGAAAAATATGTGATAACACTGCTCGTTTCGGCAATGAGTCCTAAACTGGCAAGGCGGTTAAGGGGACACGGTCCGCACTCGAAGGTCCGAATGTGTCAAGCATGATTGCGCTTCTGTAACGTCTTCTATTCCACCTCATTAAGCAAAAGACCTCTCCAAACTTAGTGACGGTCATCAAACTTCCCCACCGCGCAGGTTTACGATGCAACGAGTTCGCTACATCTTCATCACTCACGATAAGTGCGACACGGAGACAGACACCGTTAACCCAACAATAGCCTCCAGTTATCAACTTAACAAAGTGCCCGGCATGTGCCCGGCAAAAGTTCGCCCGTTCTGTGACGGACAATTGGTGGCCGGCTGGCAATCCTTGCCAGATTTTTCCTGCCTAACAAGCGCATCTCAATGATACACTACATGCAGGAGACAAAGCGAGTGACCGGACGTGCCTATTCGAAAGTTCCTTTCGTTTGCGGGATCCAAGGCACATAGTATCATTCCTCCCACTAATGCGCTGGATTTACAAGTAGTCACAAAACCGTTCAGCGTTACAAAGGCTACGAGGTTTGATAGCGTCCGCCCGATCAGTCGCCGAGTTCGCAGTGCAGCCTGCACTTTAAGATTGGCTAGACGGATGATGGGGCGTCTTATAACTGATCACCACTACGAGCGGACAGCACAGGAAGCGCCAGTTGATAAAAAATAGCACTGTCTAAACTCGCATTATGCATGTGAATTCGGCCCTCGAATCAGCTGACACATATCATGAAGAAACGACAGCACTGCACGGTTCTAGAAAGACTGCGTGCAGCCTGCCTGTGACGAGTATCGTATGGATCTGGATCGGATGCTCGTTGCCGCCTCATTAATTTCCACTGTGCTCGATACAAACCCGGAAACTGAGCCGGAAGGGCAGGAGGAGAGGAAATGAAGCACATAGTTACACGTTTCCGTGGCAGCGAAAGGGTCGCCAAAAACTAGAGACGGCAAGGACATTCCGGCAGTAATGTCTGTGTTTTTCTTAGCTGCCTCCTATATGTATACGTGCCTTGGAACGAAAGCTGTAGATTTACTTATTACGATCATCACTAGAAAAGAAGCTGAGATGCTGCTGACCGTCTACTGGGCCAATCAAGGGCTTGTTATCAGCAGTTGATTGCCTACCCGAGCCTCCTGCTTCAAAAAAAAAATGGAAACGGGAGAAAAGGGTGGTTATCCTGGATTCCCTCTAAAATAGAGAGTGCGCTTAGATTAGATGTAAGATGTGCTAGCCAGATAGCTAACACATATGGTGCAGGTAGAATATACACCGTGCGGAAAGGCTTAACACATAAAGGTTTAACACAGGAAAGGCTTAGACATAAACGTCATTAAGCAGCACAGTTTCGTGAAGCACCTCCTGCTTGGGACTTAGTGGCAGCACAGTCGATCCTTCAGAACAAAGTTCATGTTACCGGCCGTATTCTAATAAATTTTTATGACCTCAGGACTAGTTTTGAAATATCATGAAGCATTGAGCTTTACCGACAGCCAGTGTCAGTGTTACATGCGTGGGATGTTGGCATGCATTATAGGCACTTAGTGCTATCCATACGTTTGAAGATCAAAACGTTCTCATCATTACGTACTAGTTTGAAGTGCTCCGTCTTTTGCGTCAGCAGATTCAGTTTAACACAGCGATTTCTTTTTTGCGGCTCTATTCCATCCTTATTGACGACGGCGGCAGCGGCTGGAGATCCCTGCGAGAGCAGGGTGTTTGCAAAGCTTGAAACGATTATGAAGGGGGAAGAGAAGTAAAAGCTAACAGAATCAAAATCTTTGACCTCACCTTGAGAAATAAAAAAATACCTTGTTCCATTGCGCTCCTTGACCAAGGCGCCCTTGCGCCATAAAAATCCATCATCAGAAGAAGAGTCGAGTCGAGTAGCATTGCCACTAAGAATAATCTCGTTTTTGTTCACATTACACTACTCGCATATTTGAAAACCATCTACGACAAAGCTATTGCGCTAAACATTTCTTTTCTTGCGTTGGCATAGGGCTGGTACACATTTTCGGGCCCTAAAATTACACCCTTTCACCGCAGCGGTCACGAAGTGGTTGAGCATCCGCCTCGCATGCGGCAGGTGCGGGGTTCGATCCCCAGTGCCGCCGGGTAGCCACCGGTGATACAGCGGGTACAAGCTTTCCCCTGCCCGGTGCTCGGCTTATTTAGGGTTAAATGCTTGGGAAATGGGTCGTTGACCCCATCTTGAGAATTCGGAAATACCCTGTGCTATGGCGCTCTTTGGCCTTGCGCCAGAAAAATTCATCATCATGATCATCATCATCATCATCATCATCATCATCACTTATCCCCTTACAGACTGCTAAAGAGTTAAATGAATTGAAAGATTACACTTTCCCCTAGCGACCTCAGGAATGTCTCTTCTTATTTTAACATTCACCAGCAGCTCTACATGCATTCGTGGTTTTATCTGATAACCTCAATTGTTTTAAACTAAAATGTTAAGAGCCGTCTTTTTCCCTGCGGTTCATAACTGTAGTTCATGAGCTGCATTCCACTTCTGAAAGCAACATTACCAAGTCCTAATGAATTATTGACTAAATGTGCCTAATTAATAAATAACTGATTGATTGATTGATTGATTGATTGATTGATTGATTGAATTGTGTGGGCCAAAACTACGGCTAACTTTTAAGCCCGTAAATTCTTGATGTGAGCGAGTTGGCTAACCATCATGGGCCTTACAACAACACAATAATGCAAGGACGACGAGGAAGTCGGAAACAACGCGTGTGGCGCTGAACTACCGCCTCTTTATGCAGTTAAGCAAGCCGCACGTCAATACACTTTGTGCAGAAAACTAAAGTAATGTTGAAGAGTTTTGGAACGTAAAAGCAGTTAACGATATGCAGAGAAGCGTTGGAAGTTGTAAGGGGAAAACCTACTTCTTAGGGCAGGAAGCGACCACACACTGGGACCACGAGAGTGAAATAACTAGGGGATTCAGAATTAGGAGGCCATGAATATACCTCAGGAGGGCAGTATATAACAACCGTATCTCATCGGTACTGCCCTATTAGGCACAAACTTCGAGGCTGACAAATAAGGTTGAGCTTAATTTGAGGACAACGTAGCCAGTTATGGACAAAATATGATGGGTACAACGTTAAGCAACAGAAAGAGAGCAGGTTTGGTCAGGGAACAAACGCGAGTTAATGACATCCTATTCGAAATAGAGAAGAAATGGGCATGGGAAGGCAAATTACCGCTAGTCGTTAAAGGTAATGGAGGAGGAGAAGGGAATTTATTGAATACAGGAGAAGTCTGCCTGGTTCTTGGCCTATCACGCTACTCCACGCGAGGGTGAAAGAAGTGAAGATAAGAAAATAAGAAGAGGGTGAAAAAGAGAAAAAAAGAAAAAGCAAAAGGGTGAAAGGTGAAATCAAGCATACTGAACACTCTTGCACTTATAAACACATGATTATCAAAGGGTGTCCACCAGACCCGTGTATTAAAGAAAAACTAATAATGCTTTTGTCCCTCGCGCAGCCGAGAGCCCATCACTCTAGGGTTCCAGGGTCCAAGGACATGCTCTAGGTGCACGGAGCCGTACTGACGAAGTCCTAAATCACTTAAAAGTGCCTAGTGATGAAAAATTAAAGATTTTACAGCGGCAGATGAAGTGTTGACGATCCTCGCGCACACCACATGTGGGGCACAGAGGGCTACATGGAGTGGATCCCAAGAGAAGGCAAACGTAGTAGCGGACGGTACTTATTTCCAGGCTTACTTAGAGCACGTGACCAAAGCTGCATACATTTGAGCAGTCAACATTTGCCCACAGGCGCCGGTGCGTGCGCTAGTCTCCGAGCAGAGCAAGCTTAGAGCGCAGTAAGAGCCGTGATCTGAACATGCCGGTCCTACACAAGTCAAGTGTATTGAATATTAAGCCTGCCATCAAAAACGAGCAGAGCAAATTAGCACAGTAGAAGGTCCCATCTTCAATGAGGTGTCAGGGGGATAACCTAATAAAAAATTCATGGTTACAACAAATACTAATCCAGCGGTCACCAGTTGCAGTTACACGTAAACACAAGCCTTAACTATATCCAAATGATTAGTAAATAAGCATGAACTAGCATATGCACAAAACACAACAAAGAGTGACAACATTGAAGAATAAAAAAGCAGGAAAATAGCGTGAAATAACAACATGGTGTACAAAAATTATTCCTTTATTTCTAAGATAAAATACCTTTAACGCGATTGGGAAAAATTTAGCTGTTGATCAATGAATTAATTTCGTGTGATATACAATTCCATAGCGTCATACAGGTGAGTATTGCCCATAAATTGCTACAACTCGTTCGCTCTTTAGGACGGAGATGATGGAGGCGCTGAGAAAACCTAACTTCACTGGCAATATGAAAATGATTGGTGAAGAAGGCGTCGAGTACTTTGTTACCACAAATTATTCCGTAAGTAATAACTCACAATTTTATTGTAAACGTTTCGAGAAGAGGCGAACTAGCGTAGAATGGCAACGCTACAGGCGATACGCCGTAAGTTGAAATGCTTCATTTTTTACACGCTGCAGAGGATGCAGGTGAATCATTCTGTATTGCCCCAAAAATAAATACAATTAAAAAATCGCTATAAAGTTATGCACGGTAGAGTGATCGTCCGATGGGGCTGAAAATATGAGTAGGCCTTGATGATTGCATGAATAAAAAAAATGATATCTTTTCAAGAAGAAACTGTGCATGAAAGTCAAGTTCGAGATGGTTATTTAAAACTAATCCTACGATGTTAACACTACCAAACCGGATTTAAGTGTTTATCTGTTTTCACTGATGAAAACGTAGGAAATGTGGTTTTGGGGTGAATGAAATATCTCGAACGATGTGTTCAACACATTTGTGCTTAGAATGACTTTAGTGCGCCATGCCTGAACAATAATTACAATGGTACAAAGCTGGTTCTGAATGTATCAGCAGGAGAATTTCGCAGCTGGTACGATCAAAAAGCTATCCGTCTAGCCCTTTTAGGTAAGCGTCTTTTGGCTGCACGTGGACGTGACAGTTTTCGATTACGACGTACTACAACGCCATTTACATCACAGAAACTACATCATGCAGAAGTGTTCGTGTAATGAAATACTGATAAATGCACGGGAGGAACTGTGCAAGTAAAGGGAGAAGATAAGAATGGCGTAGGGGTACAGTGTATTATACATTCTGTTCACAGGGTAGCTTGACGGTAAAGGGAGAACTGCGCACATGCCGTGCGATAAAGGAGAAGAAGAAGTCTTTGATCGCTAATATTCTCAGCAACCAAGAAAAAAAAGTTTCTAATGAAAGGGTTGGAATGGCGTCTTAAATCACATTAGATTTTTCATAGGCAAGCCTCTCCAATCATACGTATATTGTATTCGAATGGCTAGTAATCTATCGCGACCGCTAAACAGCGAATCTTTCACGCGTTCGCTTTTTCTCTATTTACTCTTCTGCTGGTTTAAAAGTTGCTTACAGGCGCCGAGGCGCTGATTGGACTTATAGTCGCCAAGTCCTATAGCACAGGAGAGGTAAAGCATGAGCCTGGAACTTGCAGAAAAAAAAGAAAAAGAAAACGAGAGAAAAATGGTCGACACCAACTAGCTTTGGCCTGTCTGCGTTCATAGGCGGCACACATTGCAAACGCGGAACGTGGACGAGCAGCCACAGGCGGAATCGTCGTTCGAAATCTCCCGGCCGGCACAGAGTTTATCAAGCGCCTGAATTTTTAATACAGTACGCGGCTCTTCTAAATCACTTGTGCCAACACACGGGCGCTCCAGAGCATTTTCTTTTTATGGTCGCATAATATCCTCGCTAAACGTGGGCGAAGAAAAAAGCTGCTCAACGATTGTCTGAATGTCTATACAGGGGGCGTTTTTAACTTCTAAAGCCCGCTCTAAATGATGTATTCGATCAACACTGCACTGGAAGTTTTGTCCTCGTGTATTTGTTCGTGTTAATTTAGCCGCGAGCTGCGACTTTTAAAAAAATGTAAAGTATAAATAACGCGTGGTGCGAGGAGAAGAAATTTTTTATATTTGTAAAATCTGTTTTGGACCATGTTGTACCTTTGAAGACTGTAGTAGCGGCAGTGCTGCAATGACAAAAATAATAGAAAACGGAAGAATAAGATGGCTGCAGGTCGCGGAAACTTCCATATATATTTATCGCATATTTTTTCTAAACGTATAAGTGCATTGTAGGCCTTGCATATCGCTGTTTTCAGCGACCTCTGCACCTGCGCTGCACACACGGCCACGCAAAGCATGCGCTACATCTTTAATAAGTTATGCGTGATGTATGGTGGTGAGCTTGATGATGAGGATGAGCTTGTTAAAAAGGATGATGAAGAAGAGTAGGAGGTAGTAGATGAAGAGGAAGGCTCAAGAGAATGCACTGTGTGCCTGATTCATATTCCTGGTGATTCATATTTCAATAATTTATTGGAATTTACCAATTCATCTTGATTCAGTCTTCTACGTCGCCACCTCACGCCTTTTTTTCCCCGCGCAAATACTTCATTCGCATTCTCCACTGCACCTTGGCCAATTCCCCGCGTGGGTACGTGCCATATTTACTCAGGTGAAGAAGAAGAGGAAGATACACTGTGTTGAGGATAACAACAACATAAAGTTCTAAGGCAACCCCCTTAAGAAGAGAAGCAGAGGATATGGGAGGTAATCTGTCATCAATCGCAAGCACAGTTGGTTGGAAAGCCTTTCTAAAGAAGTTGCATTCTATACATCGCGACTGGATCTCCAATTTTTTTTAGTTTTATATTTATTACCTTTTCAGAAGTGCGACTGTTCTTTAGAATGTTTACGTAGTTTTTCCACAGTCGAGAAGCTCCACCAGTACGTTTCTGCTTATTTTAATCTGGCTTTTCTTTTATTGACATCGAGCACGCGTGCTCTTGCCGCCGGTGAAAAGAAACAATTTTATCCGGAACCGTCATTTAATGCCGCACATTGATTCACGCTTATGGTTTCTCGTAATGTAGTTTAGTGTACAACAGTGCTTAAGCATCGTCTCGATAATTAAGAATTTTACACTGAAGAGGATAATTATTTTCTTTTTATGTCATCAAGAAGGCCAGAAGAAAAGAATACTGGTAGCAAAACTCGTTTCAAACATGGCCCATGCTTGCACATAAGCAGTAAAGAAGGCTTAAGAGGAATGGGAACATATGGGTGTAGGTCCGCACATACGCAGATATATTGACGCGCCTTGCACGGCGAATATCCCAGCACAATTAAGAGAATATTTTTGAGTACGACGAGCTTCAAAGGATCGCAAGAGAAGCACGCGCAATCCTATCTTGCTAGCAATGCAAATGGTCACATAATCGCCGACTGAAGCCACGAGGATCTTCAGGCTACTTTGCACTGCGCAGCACAGCGCAGCGCAGCGCATGATGGCGCAGCTTGATGGAGTGTCACATTTCCAACGTAGGAACGCTTTCTTGGAAAATAAATAAAACGCCATCGAAAGTAAACCCCGCGGAGCGTTGTTTGCCGACATTTGACGAGGCGTTGTACTGGGCAGACCAAGGCACCGCAAGCTTGTAATGTTCGACATTATGGCGTCATCATCGAGCTTATCCGCACACCACAGGAGACGAAGTTTGAGGAGCAGCCTACACATTGTCGCTGGTTTAATCTGTCATTAAGTGAAACGCTTTAAATGCCAGCGCAAAGAAACATGGAGTGCTTTGCTACATGCTTCATATGCTGGAATCATTGAATCTCGTCTAATTCTCAAAAAATCGATTCAGTGCCTTTTTAAACATTGCACGCAGTGTGCCAACTGCCCAAATATTATATTTCCTTGTGTTATATTTAATACCCTCTTCGTGAAAGTTACGAAATACGAAATAAAAGAAATCATGAGCAGTGTGATTATGATGTCTGAAAAAAAATAAACATACTGCTAAGTTTCACTAAAGTTAAAAATAGGCGATGCGAGAGTTAAACCTTAAAAGTAATTGCATATCAGCATATCTTGAAACAGGATATAAAGTCCGCCTTACACACAACTCTCCAGTGCTATGAAAGACACCGGACGACTTAAGAATTCTCATTATTGCAACTACGCGCTGGCCTCGGGCTAGTGACAGGCGCAATGCGTTATTTCAAACAAGACCGCGCTCAACTCTAAAGAAGAATATATAATTTTGCTCCAGCATCAAACTGTAGCGCTAAAGCAGCTGACAATATAAGAAACAGAAACTGAGTTCCCGGATTCGGTTCACAATGGCCCACCATCCCGTGAATATTTTGCTAAACAAACATCTCGACTTCATTTAGGGCGAGCAATATTGTCTTTTAAAGTAGAGCAGCTTTTGAAAACTATTTTGAACCCGAATTGAGGCATATTGCTCGAAGTGGGCGAAGAAACTGGACACCACTGCGTGACCGACCAGTGCGTACACTCTAAACACAAATACGCCTATATGTGTGTAAAAAGAGAGTAACCTGCTCTCTAGACAGCTACAGGACAGCTAGCTTGGAGTACGGTGGAGGCCAGCTCACTCCCACGTTACCCCTTCCGGCTAAAAGTGCTCACTGACCTGAGGTAGTCCACTGTAAGTTCTAGTCCCTTTTCCCTAGTTGCATTCATTATTTTTTTCTCGCTCTCTTTGGAAGCACGACAGCGCATTTTTCATCAGAAACGTGTCTGCATCCGTTCCGGCGAGAACACGGCTAGGAAGGACTTGTCAGCGATGGATTTCAAGCGGAAACGAATTTTTTCCCGCGCCTGTCAGAAGGAACGCGTGGTGGGTAGTAGTTTTCCGTATACGCTCCTAAATCATATACAGTTTCTTGGCTGCTTTTCATATTTACTTCCCCTTTGTTTGCGTTTTGTATTATTTTGTTTCCACGAAGAAATATTGCGGTGCTACAGTATCAAAAAGAAAGCTTTTCCCATAGACCGCAGGGGTGTCGTGGGGAAACTGGAAATAAACTGCTGGCGCGCCTAGGCTTAGAGGAGGAAAACAAAGTGGCCTATTATATCCGTGACAAGCCTCGTAGATCGGTCGCTTTGAATGAGTTTCGATTTACGGGTTTTTATCATTGCGATGTGCAGCCTGAAACTTCGTGACTTGTGTTATTTTTATACCATAGTAGTGGCAGAATTTTGCCCAGCTGCATAAAACATGTTTTTTACGACAACACAAATTAGAAAGGATTAAATGAACTAAACTCCCTGATTTCCCTGTTGCGCGAGAAATCGTAACCTCTATCGATCTCTAGGCCGTCAATGTACCTACCTGAACAGTCACTCAGAAAAATGGCGCGGGCAATGCTCCAGATGTCGTTATGTGCAGGATATGCTGTTCTATTATTATCTTTTTAAAACCGAAACGTGTCGTAAAGCTACAAGTAACGTAACGAGCTATCTCCAAGCAAATGCTAGTTTAACTGAAGTTTAGCTAAGAAAACCCATTAAATACTACGAAGAGAGGTAAATTGTACACACCTCAATGATGCACTGATCCCGGGCAACGCTGGGAGCTACGTTTCACAGCCAGCGGTCTTGCCGCATACTTTCTCATTTTAAACATTCTTGGACAAAAATAGTGAATATCAGAAAATTGCAAATTACTGCTATGGAGTTATTGAAGGCAACGGTTCATTCATCTGACCTGTAGCAACATACTTTAAAGTGTTCCCATCCCTCGCATCAAGCAATTAAGACTGCCTTAGAAAACCAATGAGGAACACTTTTTACCATAAAAAAATGTAAATAGCAAGCAAAAGGAAACCTGTCGACGGAAGCTCTGCGGATATATTCATTGTTAAGTGAAATATTACAATAGATGAAGAAATTGCGCTCATAAATCCTTCCCGCTCACAGAGGCTTTCGTTCGCATTTGTTGGATATGTTTTAAATTATTTAAAACATCAAGAATGTTCGATTTTAGAAGCGTTTGATATTTTGACTACTGCAGAAAAATTCATTGCTAATCAGTTCATAGGCAACCTTGTGGATCTCTTAAGACGAAACTTCTAACTTTATTAACTGTATATTTTCATATTATGCTCCTTTAAACGTGCAAAGCAGTAGCAAGCCTGCTCTGCCGTGGATCGGCCGTTGATTTTCAGCAGCCTTCTTTTGGAGCACTAATCGAGTCCTTTAAGAACCTCTATAATGTACCGAAGCTCCATAGTTGTTGAAAACCAGTGGCTGAGAGCTGCCGATTGGCATGGCGTTCAACTGTTGTCGGCTCAACTGAATTGAAGCTAGTCATCTGAGGCGGGCGTTAGAATCGAATGCTGCATACTGTGCTCATGGCTGTGTTCAACTCAGTGCGCCTTTAAAATCGAAACTAAACGCTGGAGCCGTGGCATAAAAGGTTATCAAGTTCTTACTGCCAACTGGCCCGCAAACCTGTGCTGCCCCAAAGGATAGAACGAGAAGTACGTTGGAGCGATGATATTTAACATTGCATGACAAGACATAATTCTCATCGAAGGAAGGTGTACCGCTTAGTTTGTGCACTTTATCGAGCTGTAAGAAGCCGAAGACGTAAAAAATTGTTTAGGAAAAATCCAGTCACTGGCACACATTTAAAAAATCAACGCCGAGTACCCGCTATGACCCCCCCCCCCCTTCCTCCTTTATTTTTTATTCAGGCACCAAGCGAGCAAATATATTGCACGCTCTTTCCTGCTAATTTGATGGGCTTATCCACAAACCTCCATTTCTCATTTTTGTTTCGACCACATCAGAAGTGAAGACAGGAAAAAAAATAAGCGCCGAAATACAGCTGACAATGCACTGTGGGCGGAATTTCGCCCATTTACGTTGCACTATGGTAAGGCATGCGACGCGCTGCTAACCAGGCTACACGACGGATGCCTCCAGTGCTCTATAGCTTGATACTCGTTAGAGTTTCGCAACTGAAGTGAAAGGCGCTAGCACTGATGTTGTTCCGGAGGTTGGAGCACGTGATTCGTGTGTTCTCCTCGTTGTTGTGCCTGCATTGCTTATATTCATACCCATCAATTCTGGACAAAATCATTTTTGAACGGGAAAGAGTTTATGAGCACAATTTTTTCATATATTGTAAGATTTCACTATAACAATAAATATACCCTCTGATCTCTTCGGCAGGCTTGAATGTTCTTGGTATTAACGTTTTTGCTACCGTCAAAAACGTTGTCCATTAGTTTTAACTATGGCAGTATTAACAGCTCGATGCGAGCGATAGAAACGCTAAAAATAAAGCTTTTGGTACACAAAGAAATAATGACACCACAGCCTTTAATATTTCTATGTCAGTAACTTAGTCTTCCAATAATCAAAATTTTTGTTCAAGGATTTTCGACGTCGGCCGTTTGCGTCCTTGTAGCAGCGGGGGTAACTTATTGCTTCTGCAACGGTGGTTTCTTGGTCGCTGCCTCAAATGAATGTGGGCAGGTCATGCTGTGTACAGAGTGATTCATATTAGATGAAACATTACATCAGAGGGTGATATTAGAGAGTGCACAACCAGAGACAAATACGGAGAATGTAATGAGGTCGGGAGTGCGTAGTGAGTAGAATGTTTTCTTCAGCGTCGTTGCATGCCGTAAACCAAAATTCACTGGATCCTACAAGACCTACTCGATTGAGCCTGTCCCCTTAGAGAACGTTGCCCAGATGAGCTTGGGTTACAAGGAATATGTGAGCCCTTTGTTGAGCGCTCCGCAGAATGGCCCTCTGTTGCCATTTGATCACCGGTAGAACGCTTATATTCACGTGCGGGAGTGGTCGTGGGACACAGATTACACTAACACTGTCGCTTCTTCACAAAGTGACAGTGAAAAAGTGACGTGAATTTTTTTTTCACGTCGCGGGAAGGTGAAAAGTGTCACTACCGATGCTCGGCACTTGCGCCTCTCGATTGGACGAGAATAGGCTTCAAATTATCACACCCTAATGATTCTTTCTGTGGTTTTTGACTCTAAAAATCTCATTGATTCCCACCGCAGTGGCTCTCAGGCCGCGGCGGGGGCATTTCAATGGAATTTAAATGCAAAAACATCCGTGTGATGTGCGATGTCAGCGTATGCTAAAAAAACGTCAGCTATTGAGAATTATTCCTGTCCCTCCACTACTGCGTACCTTATAGTCTCATGTGCCGCTCTTAGAACTCAAAACACCTTGTAACACATCATGCCAAGCATTTCCATGCCACGTCGCAGTAAGAACAGATGCTCATAGGGCCGTTAGGACAGTGGCATTGCACGGTAAGGAAAAACGGCAGGAAGACAGGCTGGAGTTGAGATTAGAACATTTTATCGGCTAGGCTGGCCGCAGGGGACCGGGAGGACATCACGAATAGAACATCGTCGAGAGGAATCTTTCAACCGCACTCGGAGAAACCGAGCTGATAGCAATGACGTCATCGGGAAACAGGCTGTTGTCGGCTTATCGGGTTTAACGTACCAAAGCGACTCTGGCTATGTGGGACGCTGTAGTGGAGGGCTGTGAATAGTTCCGACTACGTGAGGTTCATTAACGTGAACTGACAACAATCAGCACACAAGCCTCTGGCGTTTCGCCTCTATCGTAATGTGAACTCTGCGACCGTGATCGAACCCACGTCCTTGGCACCAGCAGCCCAGCACCATAAGCACTGAGCCACCGAGGCCGCTTCCACTTAAGTTCTTCTTTCAGACCTTCGGTATAATACGTCGTGTTATCACCTCAAAGTAGCGCACCGATATTTCCCAGATAAGGCAGGGTTTACACCTGCACCGGTACCGTTCGCCGAGCCTAGGCGCAAAAATGTCATCACTATTTCGACACTGCCGCATCACGAATTCGGCACAACAGTCCCCTTCGCTGCAGCCCACAGTCCACATGCAAGTTTCCTTGTTTGATGCTCTGTTTGCTTTTATTATTATCTTGACAATTTTCCCGGCGTTCCCTTTTGCCGGACAACGCAACGCACCTCCGTCTATATCTGGCCTGCCTCTCAAGTCACGGCGCGCCGCCGCCGCCAACAGCACGTGCGTCCGCGTGGGGTCGCTGCTTTTCATCCCACACGTGCCACGCCCTATTTTGACCTAATTGCCGCCTAACGATTTTCCGGTGCTTACGAGGATCGGGCTTAACGAGCTGCGCATGCTGCGGTCTCCGCGGTGGGAGTGGCTTTGGTGGGGCGCACACTTGTGCTGAAAAGATGAACATATACTGAGCGAGGCATAGTTTAGTAGACTTGTGCATGGAATGCTCTTTAGGTGTACCCTGCGACACGGAAAAGAAAGAGTGGCTAAGCCACGGACTGCAAGTGAGCAGCTTCAGAAATGCGCGCGTATATGGAAATGAAATATGAAAATAGAATGCTTCTCAAGCGGCAGGAAGTAAAGCACATAGCAAAGTAAGGAAGCAGCTTCCTAAATACGTGGAGGTTCATTTATGAAGCGCGGATTGCTCCACTGATTTTTAATTTATTGAATGTTATTCCAGCACAAACAAAAAGTACCAGACATCACGATGAGGTATAGAAGGAAGGAGAGAGAGAACAACTCTAGAAATGATTTTTGCATTCGAGGGTAGTCCTCTTAAATTTAGAAGCCCAGCGCAGGCCGCGAGAAAAAAAGAGGAAGAAGTCACATAGCATGTACAGGTTAACTAGCCGAACATCCTGTACCAAGCAACAGAAAAGTTTGCAAACAGTAAGTATATAGTTGAAACCAAACAGTTTTTACGATTTGTGAAACCAGAAAAAAAAATGTTCCAAAACCAAAGCAAAATCTTAAGGAAAGGAGGAAAAGAAAATAAATGTAAAAATAAAAAGCTGCGCCTGTGTTAGGAACGCCGTAGTAAATGGTTCTGGATTAGTTCCGACCACTCATGTTCTGTGGCACGCACCAAAATTGCAGAGAACGCGGGAGTCTGCGCTTTTCTCCTAAATTTAAATGCGGCTGCCGTGGACCGGATTGGGTGCCGCGACCTCCTGCCTAGCAACAGGAGGCTTAGCCACTGCTCTACTGAGGCGGGACTAAAAAGATAGTAAAATGACTAAAGGAATAGGGCGCCGCGCTCTGCGCTGAGGGCCTCGCCTCTCTCTTATGGTACCAACAGTTAGACCCCGGTGAAGCGAGAGAAGTCTGCCCGACGTTAGAGCATTAAAAGGATGATGACGGCGAAAACTGCCACCTGCTATGACACCGGCTATAGTGACACAACGGCTCTAATGAAACACCGGCGATAGCAACATGGTGAGTGGGTAGTTGTTAGGTTATAGTGACCACAGTTGCTTAGTGAAGTTAACAGTAGGGGTCGTGGTCGCAGTGGTACAGTTAGAGCTCCAGGTGCCAGGCTTCAGAACGATAGCACAAAGAGTAGCTAGCGTAGAATACTCTCGCATTTCCTCCGCATCAATAAATTTGACCATCACCTCAAATTTCGTGCCTTTAAACAAGTCTCCAAGGCGTGGAATGCGGCTATACAACTTCCATGAACATCGCGAGTTGGTTGACGCACGCGTTCGTTTCGTGTGCGTAATTTCTTGCTCGAAATCTTGAACCACAATGTCGATTTATAAATCAAAGAAACTGGGTTCGCCTACCATCCGGAGTGTCTGCGATTCGGCCATGTAATATTGAGCCATAAAACCCAAAATTTAAAAGTTAGTTTATAATAGTTAACATTTTGTATTTTAACTAGCTACTACCCAGAATATAATGTTCACCATTCTATACAACCCACTTGCACAGACAGCATTGGCGTATATTTGAGGGCTTTTGAAGCGAAAAGCTTCACTGGGCTAGGTAAAGCGGTCTTCGGGTAGGCACGACAACGACCTCGAGCGACCTTCAGCCCAACCAAGGATAGCCGTGTGTGACCATATGTGGTACAGTTATGGTGTCGAACCCTTGACCTTGACCTCAGGACCTTTAGTTCACCTTTCACCTTAAGAATATCCGATGGGGTGACGTGAAGCCACGTGATGACATCCAATGGGGGTGTCGTAAGACCATGTGATACCACGTCATAGCCACGTGGTCGTGTGGGTATATATAGAACGGCTGTCCCGACCGTGTAGCGGAGCTGCCATGGACGAGCCTCAGACGCTTAGCAAGCGTGCTTGCTTTCCGCTGAATTCCAGGGTTAGCCAACTTAAGCTGCTTCCAATTTTTAAACAAAGATCTGTACAGATTTTGAAATAAAAGAGCACCCGGTATAAACCTCTTTCTGTGGAATTAGTTACTACCAGCGCATATCACAACTGAGTTGTGCGATGCCTCGATGCACTGTATACTGAAAAAGCTGCGTTCGAAGGAGCCCGCAAAACACAGGAGTTATTTGCTTGCCAAGCTCAACCTGAGTGCCACCAGCGAATCTATCGATGCGGCCCTTGCAGACGATTTCTCAACTTTACAAGAGCACACGCATTCCGTTCGTCACGGCTAACACTCCGCGCTGGTATTACTGACGAACCTGGCGAAAGTAAAATCAGCGCTAAACAATGAAATAAACAAGGTGTTCTTTATTCGTGCTATTTCTCTATTCATTTGAATACTGCCACGTGAGGGACGAGAAAAAAAGAACAACTAGAGCAAACAAAACAACTCCAAAGAGACAAATGCGACCGTTCCATTTGAATACGTTATCTGCATGCTGGATAGCACGCAACAGACGTCTGATCAGCATGCAAGAGCAAGATGGAACGTGGAACTTGCGTAACTGCATTCCTGATTTGAAAAGCGAGCAAAATGAACAACAAAGAATGAAATATTTTAACTGGCACGTGCACTTCATTTTCTTTTCATCCGCAATAGCGTCACCCCATACAGCGGTGAAACGGTATGCACTGCGCCATCTGCGAAAACGGAGAGAGATTCGTATCTTTCTGTTGTTGGTCTTGCATAGGCGCGTGCCTGCTCATTGTAGCGCTGAGAAGCTTCTTTCCTTTAAAGAGAAACAGAACAAAAGCTTCGCGATTGCGTTAGTTCTGAACCGACGTGAGTTGGGAAAGACCAGGCAGGGCACTGGTTCCTTAAGCGTGTATTTCGTGCATTTTTCCCCTTAGTTTCGATCTTTCAGTCCTGCACTTCACTTCTTAGACTTCTTGTGCTTTTGGAAAATTGTTGGGAGCGCTGGACTGGTGCGGCAGAGGACTGGCGATAGAAACTCTCCCAAACGCTGATAACAGCGTCTCACACACAAAAAAAAGACAAAGGCGACTGGGTTAAAGTAAGCTGTTAGATCTATTCGATATATAGTCCTCAGTTGTCCACGGTTATTATAATTTTGCTTGCGAAAGCAACAGTAAGGCATATTAGGCACAAGCTAGTAAATAACTTGGAGCGAATTTCGATCACCAGCGTTGCTTGAAAGCACAGCCGGCCAAATGTTTATCTGGCGTGAGTAAGGGCCAAGTTTTCGAAGCTCCTGCAATTTATGACGGAGAAAACTTGCGAAAATATCAAATCTATAGCGTCGCAGTAGAAGAGTTAATCGGTCGAATAATAGAAATGGGTTGGCAAAGGCCGGTCCTACAAAGGACTAGAGTGAAAACAGCCATTTCCAATATTGGGCAGATTACTTGTGTTGCTTAGCACATGCTCGCTAAGCCCGTGCTTAATATTGAGCTTTCCGCAAGTTTGCTTCGGTGTAAGGCGCAGGAGTGCGGAAAAAGCGGCCGTCATAGGCGCCAGCTAAACATTTGGCCGCCTGTACGCCGTAATGCCATCACACCGATGCGACAGCGTTGTCTAGGAGTTTCAATCAGAGTCAGATGGAAGTGACAGATTTTTCTCGATGATTAAAATAAACAGAAGATGGTCAAGATCCTCAAAGGACCTTGCCGTGGGTGCAAGCTCACAACAACCGCATTAACTACTGCTATCGAAGGAAGTAAAGATGTTAGGGTGTTTCAACATTTATCCCCCAGTTACCTTTGTAAAATTTCTCTTAAAGTGTTGTATAGTTCAACAAACAATATTCTTAAGGCAAATTTTTCGCATTGTGAAATAAATTTCTCCCGTACTATCATATATATTACATACTGTTATACGAACGACTGTAAAGCCACAAGCTCAACAACTCGTTTATACTGCAAGCTTTGGAAATCATGAAAGAGAGTCGAAGACGGATTTACAGCGCTTAAGTTCAAAAGATTTAAAAAAAATAGAAAAAGAGAGCAATTTCATCCAACTAAAAAAAGTGTAACAATACGGCCCCGAAGGTTGCTTAAGAAACGGTACGGGCGTGTGCGTACTTCAGACGAGGAGGTAGCCATTGGCGCAATTTCCTGCGCTGGCGAGTCGTCCTCCCTTTTTGAGCAAGATGGCAAAGTCTTTTTGCGCAGTATTCTTATTTGCATGCTCTGGCTTTTAGGCATTGCTGGAATACATAACGAAGCCAAACTCTCTAACTTGGATGCCATCCTCCTTCTTGGCAAAAAGCGGCAGGGAACCTCGTTTACTGCGTTTCACTAACGAGCTGGGAAACTGGCATCCGTACCGCAGCGCGTTCGTTTCTTTGCAAGCGAAATGTAAAGAAGTGTATTTTCTTCAAGTAGGGTGCACCAGGTGACCGTGATTTTGCCGGTGCTTCTGTCGCTTTGCATTCAAAACCAGATGCCTTGTGGTTTCACTTTTTCGCACCATCTGCACAGGTGAGACACGCTCAAACTGCTCTCTCCCGTATGTCTTGTGCTTAAAAGTCGGATTTCACGGATTTGTTTCCAAGCTCCCTTTCAGATTTGCATCTGTATAACAGCAAAATGAAAGGCGAGATTTTGCGATTTTCCGCTCCTCATATTTCACCATAATCATCATCATCATCATCATCATCATCATCACTATCAGCCTGACTACACCCACTCTTCAGGGCGTAGTCACCACCGGGTTAAAAAAAAAAAAAACTCCGCGTGTCGATGGGATTGCATAACCAGGCCTGGGGTGCGGCCTGAGCTCAGTGTCCAGAACCGACAAGGCCCACCGCCACCAGAACAGGATTTGGCCACCCTGGTGTAGTAAATGGCCACAATATACTATGCTCAAGCCAATTAATCCTCATATTTCGACCTTTTGTTATATTCCAAGAAATTTTACTCGTAGTAAGGAAGCCCCTGGCTGTGCTGTACCTCTTACAGCGAAGGGAAACAGGGTAGGACCGTGGAACGTAAGCTGAGATTTTCGACCTTCTAGCGCCAGGGAACATCTAGGGTGTAATATATGCGTGTCTGGCCGTTGTGATGCAACGACTATTTATAGTTTATTCAGCCTGACCTTTCTAACAAACGGAACGATAAAATAAACTCAGAGTTGCTGCCTGAAGTATGAAAGCATAAAAACAATAAACGTTGCCGCGTTACTACAATATCACCTTTACAAACATTTTTTTAGACAGCCTACAGACTTTAGTCTATAAAATCTACAGACTCTCTATAGACAATACTAAAGAATAGTCTGTGGTCAATACAAATGATATAGAAAGTCTATAGAGAATCTATAGATTGATAGATATACACACTAATCAAACTTCTGTACAAAGAAAGTCTGCAGACTATGAATATGCAAAAAGAAATGTATATAAGAAGGCAATAGAGTCTATAAAATCTCTATAGACTGTCTCTAGATCATATTTATGAAGGAAAATGCCACTCCGAGGTGTACAGTTCCACGCACGTCGCATCACACATGAGAGCTTAAGTAATTGACCAAGCCATACAGACGACGGTTTGGCGTTTCGGAACCCAGTAGACTGTGAACAAGTTATTGGAAACGAAAATTACGGAGGGCACTTAACACTGCTCACGTGCTTTGGGTGCGAAAGCATTCTCTCATCGTGAGCTTTATTGCGAGGTTCATTAAAGGTTCCTTCCTTTTTAATGACACATCTCCTTATTAACATATATGTAAAGGAAACGCATACACTAGGTTCACAATTATTCGCCAAGAAATCAACGCGGTTTGGCGGCCTATGATTTGCGTACGCACCCGCAATCTAAAGATCCTTGGTTAAGCTCCCCGCACCTTCGGAAGAAATTGTAATGCTTCATTTTTGCTCTAGACGTGGCCATCCTAAAGTCTACTGTTGACGTCATGCAAAAGCATGAAGACATCACTAAGAAATATTATGCCATGGACGCCGGCGGATGGCGGATGGCTGCTCTTCGGCTAATGTAATATGTAAGCTTGTCGCCTTAATAAGAAAAATTGCGAACAAGAAACCCGCACGGATTGAGAAACATCATTTAACGATTTAACTTGGTAAGTGATCAGTCGGAGGTTTATTTCTCTTAGAATGTCGCATTTAAGAACAGTTTGCGCGTGGTCGCTACATTGACTGCACCACAACTGGCTTTCACCACACCACAGACGCCGTCGTTTAAGAACCGTTCTAACGCATGATTCACTGCATGGGTGCATCCAGTCGCTTTCTGGCGCGGTCCCGCGCACAATTTGTGAGTGTTAAAATAAAAGCCACAGCTACTTTCAAGAAGTCATAAATCGATTTTTTTCAAGGATCTCAAACTTGAAAAACACTTCGCGGCTATCACTGGCCAGCGGCTATATGGCTACCGTGGTGACTAATGACCAAAGCTTGGACAAGCCACATGCCCCCCTAACGCGTGAACAGCTTCAACAGTCTGAATCCCGGATGAGATGTAATACGACGATTTCATTTCTATTCTGTTCCAAGCATTTATTCATCCTTTAATCTTTATTATTGGCTGAAGTGACGCCACGCCATCGCAATCGATGGCCTTGGGCTAATGACGAAACAGCAGTGCTGTGCACGGCGTTTGCTTATCAACTCACAAATAACCAAAATATTTAATCGAATTCCAATAAGATATAAGATATAAGGCAGCGAATACGGAGATGTGCTGCGCTGATTTACACTCTCAGCATGAGTATGCCTATGTTGGAGTAATAAGGGAATAAGTTGTCCTCTAGCGCACTTCCTTTCATAAAAAGGCGTGTGCTAGAGGACAACGTACTCCATTTTTACTCCTTCCTGTTTAGAGTGCAGCGCACTTCTGACCGGGGACAGAAAGACACCTGGACATTAGCCAGGCTTGCCCTACCCAGGGCCCCGACATATGGCTTCCATAATACAACAGATACATTCCAGTCCTAATCTTTTTCTTCCTTCATCATCGGCTGAGACAAGATCAAGTTTATCCTTCTAATTATTCATCAGACATGACGTATGAGAACGATGCAACAGAATAAGATGCAAAAGTTGTCACATCATACGAGCCCAGAAGACTAGCACTCATCAATGGCGCATGACTGCAGTAGTCCTGCGTGTCTGATTTAGATAATTCGCCAGAAATATAGAGCCCACTGGGTTTGGTGATAAGCCTCACATTGCTACCCGTCTTCTATCGGTAGCCTTCCAAATCTGGTTAGAGCGAGGAAGAACTCTCGTCCTCACGGCTCCTAAAATGAGTACAGTCGAGATCAATTTGAAAGTGATCACACGAGCTGCGACCGAAACCAATAGCAGCGCAACTTACGCCATCTCCTTCCGTGGCGAGAATATAGCTTCGCTCTCTTTTTCGCTGTTCCTTGAGAAGCTGTCACCTCCTTCTAACAGGTCACAGTTTTTCGTGTTTTTTTTAAGCGTCAATGGGCAATGGGCAGCTGTGAGACGGCACGTGTCGTATGCTAGAGTATACTGTGGGAGTGGACGCAATAAATTGAAAGGTCTTGCGAGCATCGACACATGCTAGGAATGGCCGCCTTGCGTGGCATATTTTTCACCTTTTAGGAATAAAATTACACTAGCTTGCGTTGAACTCAGGCTCTTACACAAAGAGCGGGCTCTCTTCTCAGTAATGATGGTGTCAGAAGTTTCATTTTTGTTTGATATCTCTTTTGCACAGCAGAATGTCACACCTGTAAGCTGTCCGCGCTCAATCCATGTTAAAGCTCCCCAGGTGTTCGAAATTATTTACGCAAGAGAATATATAGGTCATCGGCAGAAAATTGCGGCGACGGCGGCAGCGTCCCCAAGAAAGCGGCACCTCAAACCGTCAAAGGTAGTGGATCATTGGAATGAATATGTGCTTTGGCTATTCCCCTGCTTAGGTGAGTTCCTGTGTTCACAGCAACTGCACACCTGAATTTTCGGCAGCAAAAGAGTGAATGAACGAAAATGAAGAGAGTGATGGTGCGGTCTAGTCTTTGTCCCTTTTCTTAGGGTGGGTACACCTGAACGGTGCGGAGGGGGGAGGGGGGAGGACGATAGCTGACTACAAATTGGGATTGCTTAAGTCAACCGATTAATTATAAATTACGGATATAAGTCATTAACAGCTCGAAAGTAGTCTCAAGTGCCCCCGTAGCTATTCCAGTGCCCTCGACTACGCAATTCCCCCTTTTCTTCATTCCCTTCTCTACCCCTTGCCCCAAGGCCCGGTTGAGGTGTCCTCGAAAACGAGGGTACTGCGCCTTCCTTTTTTGGCAATCACAATATTATGCTACTATCAACTGTTTCGGTGTTTTACGCTGCCGTTCATTTCTACTTTTTTCCTGCCGTCGCAAGTGTTGCTATTAAAAAGTCAAAAAAGAACTAAAGCATAACATTGCTGAATATTGTATCCAAAGCAAAAACGAATAATTCTCAGCACACTGCACTTTTGCACAAAATGCAACCTAGGGTCTGTCGATACTGCCCGCTTCAAAAACGTATCGGCTTTCCTTCAATACTTAATAGTGCCTCCTTTTTGCCTTTGGAGCTCTTCTGGGCAGCGACGTGTAGAGCGACTCTACAATAGCCGTGTCACCACGAATGATGTTCCATTCAGCTTCTATTGCTTGCACAATGTTCCTGCACCCCTGTGGTGTCCTGATGCACGCAAGTCAGATGAGCTTTCATATTGGCCCAAATGTTCTCAATTACATTGAGGTCAGGACACCGCGGTGATGCTTGTTATAAATTTTTTCCTATGAATCACCAGTCTGGCGTATGTGGACTGTAGAAGAAAGTGACCGTGTTATCAAAACCTGTGAGAGTAGAAAAACAGAACCTAGTTGTAACAATAAAAATGAAAAAGAAAGGATACACAAAAGAGATAAAGAGAAGTCAAGACAATATTTTTGGTAATAGGATAGCAGTGCTTCATTCAGCAGCCAAAGGGCAAGGGAAGCTATCATAATTCTGACAGTGTTGTAAAAATATTTCAGAAAAAGTTGCTGTCTGAAAGATTCGTAGCCCTTCGCGAGAAAAGCTTCAAATTCATTCTGATAACTTTGTCATCTTTTTGCCCACAGACGTCATTGTTAGCAAAGTTATGCGGCAACGATGGGCACACATTATTGCCTGAAAATGGAAACAAACGCAGGAAAAACGTGGCGAGTCAGTCAAAGGGGTGGCGGTTGCAGTCCGGAAGACCCTACGAGGGGAAGAAGGCAGCGCAATCTTTATCTTCGCAGTTCCGAAATCGGCCGCTATGCAGCCTGACAGGCCGGCCAGTAGATGCTCACGCGATCACCTTAAGGGCACAGGTTAGAGTAAAATTAGAAAAAAATCGTTTTTTTTTCTTTTGGAATTTTAGAAGTTCAATTCTTTCTACACATGTTCCATGATCGCACTTTCCTCAGAAAGCCATATTTACGGCTGAAAAACGCTTTTTCCGAAACCAAGTAGTGAGCGGCCACGCCCCCTTTCAGGATTAACGTCAATTTTTTCAACCAAAAAGTCCACCACCTGATTTCAAAACTTGTCTAAAATCAGCTACATATAAAAAATTGTCTGGCAACTATTGTACAGCTCCTCTTTTTTAGCAAAGACAATCCTGAGACGCTTTGCACGTTTTTTCCACGTTTCTGCAACCTTCATGCAGCTGCGTCCGAGTGCTATCCCTTTCGATCAGTATTGTAAATTGTGCCGGTGTTGGTTGCTGCTGATATGTTGAGATGCCCAGGGCAAAGAAGGCCTTCGTCAGGCGTGAATTCCACGGCAACCGCTACGCTCATCGTGAAAAAGCAAAAGGATGTCCACGACCGAATGAGATCCCGAACGCCGAACGCGCCAGCTCCTCGACATCGAAGCTTTCAAGATTTTCTCTGTGCTTCCAGGAAGAGGATGTGCTACAGAGCAGCAGCCAATATGCCTTAATGGACATGGACGGCATTTTTGCCGCAATTACACAGATTTGTGTGTGCAGAGAGTGCGGTGGAAGTGTTGAGCTCATCGAAATTGTGACAAAACGGGTAGGTGTTGCAAGCGTTTACAGTTTGAACTGTGAAGTGTGTAGTGCCGCACAACAATTTGAGTCGAAGAAAACTACTTCTGGCCTCTATGAAGCCAACCTCAGGTTAGTGTACGCCTTGAGGTCCATTGGTAAGGGAATGGCTGCAGGAAATATACCCTGTGCTATGCTAAACCTTCCTAAGCCGCCGACAAAGTTTGCGAAATACAATCAAGAGCTTCTAGGTCACATCGAAGCTGCTGCTCAGGAGTCGATGAAAAGGGCAGCTGACGAAGCTGTGCAGCTGAATGAGGGGGATAAAGACATCGCAGTTGCTCTTGATGGAAGCTGGCAGAAGCGAGGCCATACTTCCAATAACGGCATAGTCTCTGCGACCAGTGTAGACTCTGGGAAAGTGCTGGATGTGGAGGTTTTGTCTAAACGTTGTCCAAAGTGCAGCATCAAGGGTACAAACAGTGACCCCCTTCATAGAGAGGTGTGCCAAAGCAACTACCAAGGCACCAGCGGTGGAATGGAAGTCGCAGGAGCACTGAAAATTTTCGGCAGGAGTGAGGAGCTTCACGGCGTTCGATACGTCAAATACCTTGGGGATGGTGACAGCAAGGCTTTTATGGTTGTGAAGGCACAAAATGCCATATGGTGATTCCGTTGAAATATCCAAGGTTGAGTGCATAGGGCACGTGCAAAAAAGGATGGGCACAAGGTTACGAAGGCTAAAAAAAGGAAACAACGCAGGAAAACTCTCTGATGGAAAGAGCCTCTCGGGCCGAGGCCGACTGACTGATGCAGTAATAGACAAGCTCCAGACGTACTATGGTTTGGCCATCAGAAGAAATGTAGGAAACCTGTATGAAATGCGAAAGGCCGTTTGGGCAACCTTCTTCCACTTATCGGCCACAGACGATGACCCATGCCATGGACTTTGCCCAAAGGGACCTGATACGTGGTGTGCCTTCAACAGAAGTCAGTCAGAGGGCAAGCCATTTTTCCACAAGGAGAGTTTGCCTGCATCTGTCTTGGAGGCTATCAAACCCATTTATAGGGAGCTATCGAAGGCTGAGCTCATAGAGAAGTGCCTGCATGGGCGAACTCAAAATGCAAATGAGTCGTTCAACCATGTTGTTTGGGAACGCGCGCCAAAGAATGTGTTTGTTAGGCTTCGGACCCTACGGTTGGCAACACTGGATGCTGTTCTTTCATTTAATGATGGTAGCATCGCACGGGCCGACGTTTTGAAGGCGTGTGGATTGAACCCAGGGAGCAACACCATCAAGTGGCTGAGGGAAGCTGACCATAAGCGCATGTACTTTGCGGACCGAGCAACACGACAGCTTACAAAAGAGGCCCGACAGTCAAAACGACAAGCCGAAAAGCGAAAAAATGACGGCGACAGTGACTACGAAGCAGGGGGCTATTAAACCAATTACTATGGAGGCGTTTCTGCAAATAAAAAATGGTTTTTCACATCTTTTTTCTCTTTACGCTCTATTATCTCAAAACAGTGTTTTTTCTTACAAAGGTACCATTATTTCCAATGCCTTTCAAGACAGACAGCTGATTTTTTTTGCAATCATCTACATAAGTGTTGCCAACTACTGAACTAGAATTAAGCAATTTCACTGAGCAGTTATTCTGTTATGAATTCTGAAATGCGCAAAGAAAGGCCAGATTTGTGTACTACCGGAAAAAAGTTTATTAAAAATCGAATTTTCAACACATTTCAAATATTCTAGTTCAGTAAAAAGAGCACAAAATTTGGCAAACAATGATATATGTATTATTAGGCTACTGTTATTAGTGAGAAACATAAACCTCAACATGGCCTAAAATGCATGGGAAGTATAGGGCTTACCCTGTGCCCTTAAAATTGATAGTGACTATACTTTCACTCATATGACAAAACCATTACTACAGGGGCTAGAAACAAGACCCAATAAGGCTGTATAATACGGACAAAGGTTCTACAAGTACATGCAGCGTGTTTCACTTAAGACTTTTTCTGATTTTTTAAAATAGCCTCTTCGAGTTAGAAGAAGCCCTTTTTCGCATAGCATTGTCAGTGGTGTAGAGCATCAGAATACAGCTAAGACGCGCTAACTAGCAAGCAGGTTAACCAATGTTGAATAGTGAACATTTTAACTATTACTGCTATAGCCTCCTTAAATATTGAGAGGCGTGCAGACCACTGTAACATTCATTTCAGCTTTTAGAATTCCGAGAACGTGGTTACACTCAGTGCTGTGATCCAGCAAATTTTGGCTATTATGACGAGTTGCGTGCTTTGGAGCGTCTGCTTTGCCTGCAAGCGTCTCGAAAGCGCATGTATTTTGGTGTGATGCAGCCAAAATTAGTTGGCCCACAGCGCCGACGGTAACCGTGTTTTGGAAATTCTAAAAACTGTTATAGATATCACTTACGGGGGGCTACACGCCTCTGAATAATTAAGGACCTAATGGCAATAAATAAATGTTTACTTGATATTAGTTAACCAGCCTACTAATTAGGACGTCTTTGCTGTGCAATGATGCATTACGCAGCTAACTACTCAGTTTTGCTTAAGCGTCCTGCTAATTAGCACGTCTGAGCTGCAGAATGATGCATTACGGATCTGACAATCCAACGCTGGAAAAAGCGCTCTTCTAACGCAAAACGCATATTTTTATATATTGCAGAAAGTGTTAGGTGAAACACGCTTACGCGTTCCGCCCACTGAATGCCATCACACGCGAACGAGCAAGAAAACCCGAGTCTTTTTTTTTAATGCTTTGCGCTTGCTCGAGCCATGCGCGCCTACTAAGCACCCCCAACGGGATGACTTAGCAGAGGTATACGGGAGCGTCAAGACGACCTCACTGCGCTCCGCTAATGATCCGCCTAATGGCTTTATCGCTGGCGCTAGCTATTTGCTCTAACGTAGGCGTCGTCGCCGCAGCGTGCCTTCCACCCATGCACACTATACTCGCGTACAGCCTTTTGTGGCTATGCTGCAGAAGCTACGGGCGCACTCACCAGCTTAAACGCCTATCTCTATTCCTCGCGGGAGAGTGATAAGAGCGCGCTTGTGCAAACCTTGAGTCTCGCCCTCGTAGCTTCCACTGCATTGCGACAAAAAGCTGTCCGCGAGTATATGTGCAGCCGTCGGAGACATCCGCCCTGCTGGGGAGGCATTTTTATCGGCATGCGCCAAGAGTGGCACGCAGCCGCAACTATTTGCTTTTGCAAGGTCTCAATAGACACACCTTTTTAAGGTAGTTTCTCAAGCATATAATTTTTCCCGGGTTACTGTGGCCCGTTTGCCCAAAGGATAGAGTTTGGTAACAGCACTCGTGGTGTGGGGTGACCTCACAGTGTGTGGGGGCACACGCCTTTTCGTAAAAGGATGTGCGCTAGAAGAAAGCTTCCTCCCTTTTTACTCCTTGCTGTCTAGAGTGTAACCTCATAAAATATAACTTTTATGTACACAGTGCTTTGCGGACGTCAAAAACGTCACTCACAGCGAGGAGGAGGTACCGATGTGTTCACGTGCTCAGGCCAGTGAGAAAGCGTAATCTTCTGGACAATAAGATCAACGCCTCGGGCCTTCGGGAGGTTCTGTCAGTTCGGGAAGAGGGATGGAGGTAGAGAGGTGGGCTGGGCCGAAAAGCACTAGAACGTAGAGCTACCACTGTCAGTTCTTCGATCCAGGCGAAAATTATTACTTTAGGAGCTCTTTCATTTTGCGCGTACTTGTGCCACACACTTTATCATACACAGGCGTGTTTTACGATATGGCTGTGTCAACTAACTTTTATGTGAAAACCGGTGCCGGGTGATTTCTCCCTTTGACGTTATTTCCAAAAACACTGTTGTATCCGTGTTTGAGAGCCGTAAGAAGGAACTACAGGATAACTAAGAAGCTAAGAGCAAAATACATTGCGGACAAGACACTGGTCCAACTCCGTAACAATCAAAGTTTTCCTTTTTCATCTTTCAGTTTTTCTTTCTTCATGTTCCTTTTAATGTTCCCTCCTTTCCTTTAAAACTGCTCCGCACACGACAATCCTGCGTCTACCGGCGCCTCATCCACTGAATCCTTGGCTATACCCAAATCGACCGCGGACGACGAATCTTTAGAGTAATAAAGAAAGGTGCGATTGCGAATTTTGACGGTGACTTGCTAGGGAATGCTTAAACAGAGGCCAGCGTCAAAGGAAGCGATCTTTGTCTTACTGTTCTACAGAAGAAACACGGTACTTTTCTGTGAAACTTACGGTTAAACAGCCAGTTGGCTATCGGCCAGATACCCGCGCATACTGGAACAAAGTTACTGTGCCTTTTCTTAACAAAGTAGTTTTTAACTTTTTGCATAACAATGTGGCGTATAAACTCTTTGAAAGCCTCGAAAATAGCGATGATTGATGAAGGCCACTGACAGGGCTGGCATGCCCGCAAATGGATATATTCGAAAATAAAAAAGAGGTGAAACATAAGCTGGACGAACTATTCTGTGAAAGAGCTTCTTGCTTGAGCGCCACGTTTATTTTTAAAGCAAGCTTCCGTTTGCCGCAGCAGACAAAGAAGGGTTGTTCGCTTTCCGCCGAGATAAAAAAAAAATATTATTAAAAAATATCTGCCTGACGTTATGTAAAACGCCCAATCTTTTTTGTCTTCCTGCACACTTTTCCATTTTTATCTCGCTTATTATTCGTTGTTTTAGGCAGTAAAAATGCTTTTTTCCATCTGATCATCTACTGCCAAACAATTCGCCTATATCGGCATATCTAATGTTTTCAATAGGATTTTTCTTTTGGGACGACTACAGTATTCATAACTGCGATTGGTGAGGTATAGGTGTCAATAGAGCACTAGATAACAAAGAACAACAAATTATTTTTTCTGAGCGATTATTCTTTTACAATAGAGCAGTATCGCAATACTTAACCGAAACAACACTTGCTATTCTAAATAGACGTTTTCTGTTACTGTTCATTAATTGTTTTTGTTCGATTGCATACTTCAACTACGACAGCAGTGCTTAGAGAGGCAAACTGCCACGACCCTTGCTGCTAGAGCTCTCTTGAATGTTTGGCAGTCCGGAAAAGTAAGTTAGACTAGTAAACGCCTCTGCGAACCTGTTTCTCTTTTTCATTTGTGACTAACCTCCATGAGTGCCAAGCCTATGCGAGCTACTAATCTAGCCTAAAGGATTAAGGTCAGTGAGGCTTGAAAAAAAAGGGTGCGTCTTGGTCAAAACTCCCGTAACAATCCTTAACACGAAAATCCTGGACGCACCACTAGCAGAGCGTTGTTCGAAAGCGGTGTTTCATATAGCCCGCTCGCTCACAGAGCGTTTTTACTTATCGATATAAATATTGATTTGAAAATTTCACCAATTGGGAGAATTCGCTGCAGCGAAAAGCGATGAAATTCCACTTATTGCAGTGAATATACCTCCGGTGCAATCTGAGACTCAAACCGATTCCCCCCTGCCCCGGTAATGGGCATCCGCGCTGAAACTGGCAGGCCCCGTGAGAGGCGGAAATGGAACGTGCCAGACGCATCCCTAAAATGCATCTCGAAATTTGGGAGCTCGCATCCGGTTTTCGCTTCGTGGTCTAAAATGGACATTTGAGCTACTCGGGGACAACTTTTTTCACCAATGCAGCAGAGGCAAGGCAGGGAAGAGAAGATGACGGGCCTTTGTCCTTTAGCCCTAGAGGCCCTGCACAATCTCTCCATCTTCTCCTCCCTCTTTCACTCCTCTGCAGCTCTAGCCCTAACAATGCAAAAACCACCCTCCACGGAACGGCGACAAAGGCCAGCCTCTCTCCCTTTCCTGCATAGCCTTTGCAGCATTCCACGGACATTAAGGTGCGTAAGGGAATATTTCTACTTATTTTACTTTTGGTGCTGATCGATCAGACTAATACTATATATATATATATATATATATATATATATATATATATATATATATATATATATATATATATATATATATATATATATATATATATATATATATATATATATATATATATATATATATATATATATATATATATATATATATATATATATATATTGTGCTGGCGTAAAAGTAAAAGCGTGCTTCTACTAACGAACTGTTCATTTCGGCGAAGGCCGTGCCCCGGCCCAATCGTTATAAATATTGGTTAATGGAATCCTTAAATCTATCGGACAGCAACTACAAAATGATTAACGCTCACAACTTTCCAGTAGAGAGTGAACAGCTAGGCGAGTTGGTAAATGTTATACATGTCATGTGTTGGCATGTATGGTTCCACTGGTGAAGGGTATACGCACCTGATATTCTCTAAAATAAAATCTGTTCTGCACTCTATCTGCGCCCATTCCTCTAACCTTATTCCTCTTCAGAACTTTTATTTCCAACTCTTATCTCTTGAGTATTACCAGCTAAAACAGAGCTTCGGATTTCCTCGCAAGTTTAGGCGTTCTTGGCTGCTCAAAAACAGACAGAAACGATGATTCTTGCAACACGGAAAGTCGTTTCTTTAGGAAGCTGCCAAGCGAACCTCGCATCGGAGTTCTTGCAGTGCTTCCCTCTACATACTGATTCTCGCTACATCAAGCTTACGAGCAACTACAACACGCCGCTTGCTTGCAAGACTTCGCACTCACCCAAGACCGATAATACAGTTTCGCAGGCTCAACCTTTAGTTGAAGCTCGTATCTCGCCAACATCCAGCCTGTTCCTTAGCTCGCACGGTCGTGCCTGCTGTGTCGTCCATCTGAACGTAACTTGCCCGCAACAACATTCTGCTTCTTCTGAAATGCCAGAGACTGATGACACTGCGCTCAGTTCCACAGAAACGGAAAGTGTATCTGGACTCACCTAAGAGGAAGGCTAATCCAGGAAGCTATTTTCTCCAAACGGTGCCCATCAACCCTTCCCAAAGTGACTCCCGTTACATTACTGGACAGAATCTGTTGTGAGCACGTTATGTGCATTGCCCACAACAGGCACTCAAAAGCGACATGATCAGTGCGAGGAACTTTGTCCCTAGAGTAAACTGAAATATTAAATGTCTCGACGTAATGGTTACCACCGATGTTATGTGCCACCCCATATAGAACTCTGTGCATCTAACACCCAAAACGCATGAGCCTAGATCGCGTTGTGGCAGGGCCCCTTGTAAGAATAATCAGGATTGTGGTTGTCCAGCACCTTAAAGTGCACTGGTGAATTAAGATTAACAAGAACAGCGAGCTTTAGTACAGCACCAACTTATGCAACTAACCCTACCTGGCAGTTAGCTGTAAGCTTAAACGTTATACTGGACACTTTTAGCATACCGCGTACCTTGCTACGGTTACAGGAGTACCGGGAGCCCACCCACCGCCATGGTTCACGCGCTGATTGGTCCCGATGCAGTAAACGAGCGCACAGCTGCCCGGCACCTGGCGCCACCTGACACCCTAAAGGCGATCTGCGCATGCGCACTGTCGGTGCTCGGGCTCCAGGTATTTCGGTAACGGTAACATGGCACACGGTATACTACAGATGTCTAATATCTATGCAAGCGCGCAGTACGTGCGCGTAGATGGTTTCGGACGGTATGCGGTAGCGATATGCTAAAACTCTCTAATACAAAAGAAAGACAGCAGCTATTACCGACCCGTTGCTCCCTTTTCGGCCAACCGTACAGTCGGTAGCAAAAGTTTGAGAGATCGAGGTGTGAGAAAAAAAAAACAACCTATTTTGCCGCAGTCATGCTAGGCAGTCTCCTGAAATGCCTGAAAGTATGAGTACGAGAGGGGACACATACCCCGTCCGCTGGAACCGATATCGAGCGTCTGGGTGGAGACGCAGCGAGATGAATGCCGAGCACACGAACAATTAAAATGCTTGCTTCCGGCTGTCATTCACATTCAGTGTCAGTTATTGCTGAGATTAAATGCGCTTCAGATGGCTCCAGCTTATGTTAGAAACCTATTTCGACAAGCTCCGTTCATTTGAAGCAATGCATGCAAAATAAGCCAAGAAGTTGACTTTCAAAACAAATGCTTTCCACGTTTCACGGCAGCACGGATGAGTTTGCGTTTTCGCTTGCTTGTTTGAAAGGCTTGAAAAATTTTTTTCATTTTAAAAACGTTCAGAAAGAGCCTAAGTCTGCTGATTTGCTACGCAATGAACTTTCATGCCATGATTGAGAAAAACGCAGTTTTCAGCCACGATGCGTGCGTGCTGGTTTGCGAGCGAAATTGCATAATTGATTATCGGGGAAGAGGGTACTATTTCTTTGTGTAGTCTTGGCAATTGTTTTTTTAGAATTGGCTCATTTTTTTCTCGTTTTATAAGGATGACAAGAGCTAATTGATGGCTAATAAAGGTGCGTTTGCAGTGAAGGTGAGATAAGGAGAGCTCCTTAACTTCGGCGCCTGCTTGCCTGCCGTGCAATTATATTCCTACCAGCCGCTGCCCGTTAAGCTATTTCACCTTCAGCAAGCCGCGATCAACATAATTCAATGCTTCCAAACAAAGCGCATGCTTTCCGTTTTGTTTCGGACGAACGGCTGTCCTTTTGTCGTGCATATAAAACCCGTGTTGCATATTTTCATTGCTAAAAATATAACCTCCCAGCGTCGACAGTTGGCGCTGCTGAGTTACGCTTCAAGTGCCTACGCAATCCTTCCTTTTGTTTTTGTCGTCGTTCTATCCCCATCTCTCGTTCTATCTATCGCCAACGCATAGCGTGACTTCGTCCATCAACGCCCTCGCCACACACCGAGCATAAGAAGAAGCTTTCCGGCGGAAAAACAGGTCACGCGAAGTGCACGCATCGCGCGGCAAACGCCGAGAAAAAGGATCGGTGCGGAACTCGCGCGGTACCCGAGCGCTTCGTGCCACGGGGGCGTCTTTCCCGGCCGCTGGAGGCCTCCGTGTAATATAAAGGTTCTCCGGAATCGACTTGCCGGCGCGTCGACACCCAGAAAGTGTACGTTGATGACGGAAAGCCGCCAGCCTATATAGATAGGGCCCAAAACTTTCGGCGCGCGGTGTTATGGGTTCGAACGGCGAAATGTCTGTCCCCGAGGGGATGCAGATGAGGCCCCGTTTGACATTTAGCGCGGTTGTTGTCCGTGGGGAGGCTCGCGTGCTGTTTGGTTTTGAAAGTCGGGAACATTTCCGGAAGGAGTTGTTTTTCTACCGGTACCACCTGTTCCTGCCGCTTCAGTGATGCGGTGACATTTGGCCTTTCGCACCACTTGCGTGCGAACGACAAGACGCTCGTTTCTTGTTTTCTAGCGGTATGGCAAATTCGTTTTGAGTCGAAAGGGGAAAAAAAACAAGACGGGCTTGCTTCAACGTGCGAACTTAATATACGCCATGCGTCATACGAACCAAGAAAACGGCAGTGCGTGTTATCGATTTTCTTGGCGCATTATGAGAGCATCGTTCACAAGTAGGCAATATTCTGACCTCTCACATTTTATTTTTATATCAAGCGCGCTTTTAAAAAAGTTTTAGGGTTTAATGTAGTTAAACCGTGTAGAATTGCGAAAGAATGTGTTTAGCCTGCTTGGTTCAAGATTTTTGTTTTCTCGGTGGTCAGCACGTCTGGCGACGATATTAGTTCGACAGTAGTATTAGTTATTGAAGACGACGATGTGCAAAGTATGGCGTTATCGATCCTCGTGTGATAGTATCTATCGTAGCAAGTGCACGTGTACTCTTGTGATGCTCGGCGCATGCGTGACGTACTCAGTGTCTGTATATATACTTGTCAGGTTGCAATAAACGGGGGCTTATTTCCTTTGGGCATGGGCCTGGGGGCCACGCATTAGTCTTCGTCGATGTGTCGTCCTGCGAAACACCACATGGTGTCAGAAGTGGTTGTCCAGATTATACGGGACCCACAGCAGACGTAAGGTTACCGCCTGTGGCCGGCCGCCAGCAGCATCGTTTACCAGCCGGATAACAGCCCAGAAAATGTCGGAAGGAACGAAGGTTTCGTCTCAGCCTTTTTTGGTGCAGCCGCCAGCGAGCTTCAACTTCGACAAGACGTCCGAGTGGCCTGGGTGGATACAAGAATTCGATGACTACCGATTCGCCTCAGGACTTAATGAGCGAACTGAAGAGGCTCAGGTGCGTACGTTGCTGTACACGATGGGACGACAGGCACGCAACATTTTCAAGACTTTCAACTTGTCCGAGGAAGATTCGAAGAAATACGACGTGGTGAAGACACAGTTCGACACCCATTTTGTCGCCACAAGGAACTTAGTCTACGAAAGTGCGTGCTTCCATCGCCGCCACCAAGAACCAGGCGAGTCTGTAGATCAGTATGTTACAGAGTTACATACGCTGGCCGATAGATGCGACTACGGGGAGATGAAAGAGCGGATGATTCTCGACCGGTTTGTAGTTGGACTACGGGACGCAAAGTTGTCGGAAGCTCTTCAAATGGATGCGGCGCTGACTCTAAAAAGTGCTCTCACCAAGGCACGCCTGAAAGAAGCTGTGCAGCAACAGCAGCAGGATCTTCGGAGCGTTGTGGACCGCGAAGAGCATGAATCCCTGACGAGGGCCGAAGTCGACATTGTTCATAGGCGGACATCGAACCAGGGACGTCCGGATCACCAGACGTGTGCCGCTTGCGGTAGGGGCCCTCATTCGAGGTCGTCGAGCCCGGCCAGAGGAGCACTGTGCTACGTGTGCCAGCGCCGGGGACATTTCGCAGCCGTCTGCTCATGGACACACAGGACCACGGAACCAGAAGCATGGCCTTCAGAGGTAGGCATCCGCAGTCCTCGGGGTGAGCAACCGAACATGAACTGTGTGACATTTTCCGTGGGAGATTTGGCTGTGTCATCTGCAAAGGCTCGCTTTGTTCAGATTGCTATTAATGGTGCAGTTGTTTCGGCGAAAGTTGACACGGGAGCCGAGGTAAATGTTGTCCCAGGGTCGTTTCCAGCGCTGCCAAAGGTACTACAGCCTACTGATGTTATTCTGATGGGACCAGGCGGTGACAGGTTGAACTTGAAGGGAAAATTTACTGCCGACATTCTGTGGAAGCGTGCTGCCGTTAGACAGGATGTTTTCGTTGTCGATTCGGTGAGCAATGTGATTCTTGGCTTACCCGCAATACAAGCCCTGGGAATAGTTAAATTTGTGGACGAAGCATCAGTTCATCAGGTAGTGCAGACGCGTTTTGGTTCCTTGTTCCGTGGTCTGGGGACCATGAAAGGCGAATACTCTATTCGTCTTAAACCAGATGCCGTGCCCTATGCCATTCACACTGCTCGTCGCATACCCATCCCGCTGCGAGACGGCGTAAAACAAGAGCTGGAAGAGATGGAAAAGAATGGGGTCATTCGTAAAGTTCAAGGGCCTACGGAGTGGTGTGCTGGCATAGTGCCCGTCTTGAAGCCGTCAGGAAAAGTGCGAATATGCGTGGACCTGACTCAACTGAACAAATCGGTGCAACGCGAACGGTTTGTGCTCCCCACTGTTGACGAGACACTCGGGTTGCTCAGCGGTGCCGTCAAGTTTTCCAAACTCGACGCAAACTCGGGTTTCCATCAAGTGAGGTTAGCAAAGGAATGTCAGCCGCTCACAACCTTCATTACTCCGTTTGGCCGTTATTGCTTTGAGCGGCTACCCTTTGGCATAACTTCGGCTCCGGAGTATTTCCAAAACCAAATGTGCAAGATTCTCTGAGGGAATTCCGGGTGTCGTGAACTTAATGGACGATGTCCTTGTCTTTGGCTCTACTCAGAAGCAACACGACGAAAGGTTGTTTCGCACCTTGGAACGCTTGGCCGAAAACGGTGTGACCCTAAACAAAGAAAAGTGCCAGTTCAGTGTAAAAGAGCTTTGTTTTCTTGGGTGCCGCGTGAGCCAAGGTGGCATACGCCCGGATCCAGCGAAGGCTCGCGCAATTGCAGATCTAAAGCCGCCATCGAACGTTGCAGAAATGCGCAGATTTTTAGGTCTTGCCAATCATTGTTCACGATTCATTCCAGACTTGGCTGAGCAAACGACGCCTTTGCGTCAACTGCTGCAAAAGAACACAGAGTGGGTCTGGGCAGCGCCTCAGCAGATAGCTTTTGATAGAGTGAAGAGTTCTATCTGCTCAGATAGGTGTATGGCTAAGTTTGATGCACAACGTCCAACGATTATTTCTGCAGATGCTTCGTCGTATGGCCTAAGAGCAGTTTTACTGCAAGTACAACCGAATAAAGAAAAGCGGCCAGTGGTTTTCGTCTCAAGGTCATTGACACCAACTGAGATGCGCTATGCGCAAATTGAAAAGGAGTCTTTAGCTATAACATGGGCCGCGGAACGTCTCGAAAGCTATGTGCGTGGACTGCACATCACTGTGGAAACAGACCACAAACCATTGGTTGCTTTGCTAGGAAAGACTCCGCTTGATCTGGTTCCGCCTCGCATTCAAAGGTTCAGAATGCGGCTAATGCGGTTCAGCTTTGAGGTGCAGTATGTCCCGGGCAAAAATCTCGAAATAGCTGATGCACTCACCAGAACACCAGTGGCCAGCCAAAAGACGAAGAACTTTCTTTCGGTCCATGAAGTCAACTGTTACGTTGCCGGCGTGTTATCTGAGTTGAGCGAGTCGCAGCACTTCGGGCTAGTAGCCGAAGAACAGGCGAAGGACGAGACTTGTCGTACGTTGTGTCGCTACGTCCGTGAGGGGTGGCCTGGTCTACATTCGTTATCTGCCGTTTTGAGGCCCTATTGGCAGGATCGCGCCGTTTTGAGCGTATGTAAAGGTGTCCTCATGCACGGCACTCGCATTGTTGTGCCACACTGCCTTAGAAGCAGAATGTTAAAACTGCTTCATGAGGGCCACCAGGGTGTTGTAAGGTGTAGAGCAAGGGCAAGGGAGTCCGTGTGGTGGCCAGGTTTAAGCGCTCAGCTTGCGGTATTCATTGCCGACTGCCGCACATGTTCCCAATTTCGCTTCCAGCCGTGCGAGCCAATGATCCCGACCGAGACACCTTTTCGGCCATGGCAAAGGGTTGCCGCGGATGTCTGCCATGTGAAAGGCTGTAACTACTTGCTCATAGTTGATTACTTATCTCGATTTCCAGAATTGTGTCCGCTGACCTCTCTTAGCAGCACAGAAGTTATTTATCATTTTAAGAAGGTGTTTTCTACTCACGGTATACCGGAAACGCTGGTAACCGATAACGGTGCTCAATTTGTCAGCCAAGAGTTCAGCCAGTTCGCGAACTGTTATGGATTCAAACGTGTGACGTGCAGCCCTAGGTACCCGCAGGCAAATGGGGAGGTAGAAAGAATGGTAAAAACTGTGAAAGAGCTGTTGCTAAAATCTGGTGACCTACATCTGGCTTTGTTAGCATACAGGGACACGCCGGGACCCCTAGGAAAAACGCCAGCAGAGCTACTCATGGGGCGGCGCCTTCGCACTACCTTGCCGCTCCACCCAAAGAAGCTGGCACCCAAGACCCCCAATCTCAAAGAAGCACGGGAAAAAGACGCGGCTTTCAGGGAGACTCAGCGGCAAAATTATGATCGCCGGCATGCTGCCCGACATATGTTCCCGTTGGTGCCAGGTGATTCTGTTTGGGTCAAGGACTACAGGCGAAAAGGTGTGGTGCTTCAGCGCGCAAAGCGGCCCCGCTCGTATATTGTGGTTTTGGAGAGCGGGGGCCAGATTGAACGAAACCGGCGAGCGCTAATCAAGCAGGCGCCAAACAGAGGCTCGGATTCCAAGGACGGGGAGTATGAATTTCTGTCTAGCCTAGACGGTACAGAGGAGGACGGAAACTCTGTTTCTATTGAACAAACTGTCCCAGACGGTCCCGAGGAGAACGGAACCGAAGCTCTCCCAAGTGATCCGTTGCAGCCGCCGCCGGAAACCTCTTCGCCTGCGGCGCAGGGTGAACATGTCACACGCTTTGGTCGAAAAGTAAGAAAGCCGGAACGGTACGGCATTTGCGAATGTCACTCATGAGAACCGCTTCCAGTGAATAGTTTGTATTTTGTTTTGCAAGTTGCTGCTTTAGTTTTCTCAAAGGAAAAGGGAAGATGTGGCGTTATCGATCCTCGTGTGATAGTATCTATCGTAGCAAGTGCACGTGTACTCTTGTGATGCTCGGCGCATGCGTGACGTACTCAGTGTCTGTATATATACTTGTCAGGTTGCAATAAACGGGGGCTTATTTCCTTTGGGCATGGGCCTGGGGGCCACGCATTAGTCTTCGTCGATGTGTCGTCCTGCGAAACACCACACAAAGTACAGCGCGAGAGTGTGTATATTAGTTCCATAGTAGCATTTGTTGAAGAAGGCGACGATGTGCAATGCACAGTCGGAATGTGTTGCAGTTTAACAAAAGGCGTGATCAGCTGCGGTGATAGGATATGCTCTCGTGCAGTGGCAAGCGAAGCTGATCAGTGCGCGCCGTTGCGGGTTCGATTTCCATTCGTGCATATATTGTATTTATTCCCTTGATGGCCAAGATCATCATCAAGGTCCAGCTCTGCATAAACTCGGTGAGCCGGTTAGAGCTCTTGAAGTAGTGCTTTCTCACTGAAAAAAATTCCTAGGCTTCAAAGGTTGCGTCTGCTAGATGACTCTGCAGAATTTTCATCGCTCTTTCGCTTCTTTCGTTTTTTTTCCGCTGGAATGTTGAATACAATGTACTTAGAAAAAAAATAAAAATTAGCTTGTTAATGCTTGTTTTTAACACACACGCCAGCCAATGCTTTGATGATAACAAAGCTTACAAGCGGCAATCTCGAACCTACGTGGCATGGCGTGTGCTTTTCGCCAGAACCCCGTACCGCCGCACCTGTTATCCCCATTTCTTCTTGCATGCGGCAAAATTCAAGCCGGTTCCAATTCTCCAAACGAAGCGACGTAAAGTTATTCGAACAAATTGTTGAAAAAGACTACATTTCTAAACAGGCGGTTGTTTTGTTTCAGTTCAAAAACTCGTGTTTAGCACGGTATACGTAAGAGTAAGCCTTGCATCTGTTGAAGGACTGCTAAACCGGAGGCAACCGTTCAGTGCGCGCAAAACCGAAGGAAAACAGCTCTTGACATCGTAAAATTTTGAAACAGAAAACTAATATGAAAGAGCTCAAGCGAACTCTTGATTTCTCTTGGAGAGCAAAAGCAGTATCTGGTCTTCTTCTCCCCAGAGTTCTCGGGAACCATTAAAGCAACAGAACAAGAATGAGTGACTAGTAGACGCAGTTATCTACAAAAAAACTCCAAGCTCGACGTATTCCAGCATGCAAGCCATGCAGTAGAAAGCAGACCTTCTGTCATCGAATCACGCGTCCACATTCAAACACATTACGAGGAAAAAAATATTTAAGGTCCTCTGGCGGTGCCTCCCAATCACGAGAGTCCGTGCAAGGTGGCGAAAAACACCGACAGCCAATCCCCAGGACGCCCATGTGCAGTCCCCGTGAAAAGTATACAGCAAAAGGAGTTTGCTTCTAAGCCGTTTAGCTGGGCTTCCTAGCACATCTAGCAGTCCAAAACTTGGGAGGATTGAGGACGCAAAGTCAGTCCTGTTTCGAGTGGTTATGGTCGCTGAGGATGCATAACGAGGCATGTAGCAGGCCTCACAAGCAAACCCCTTGGGCCATATACTTTTGGCGGAGGGTGTGCATACTAACAAATACAGCCGTGAACCTCGTCTTGACGAACCAAATTCTTAAGCCTCTACTCACGTCACAAATATTCGTGATTACTCGGCATCCGAGTATCCGACCAATCACGGAACACAGATGCAGCGCCAGAACAAAGCTCCGTTCAATGAGATTTTGTTTTAAATTCGAAATTCATCTTATGAATGGCTGGCGCCAATAACCGGATCCGCAGCGCGGCACTCTTTTGCTAAATTCGCTACACGAGAGCGCCGTCTTCAACGCCACATTTTTAAATTTTTGTTTTTTAAAGCCGTAACGAAAAACTCCAGCACAAGGTGCTTCGGCGCGCCAGCTCAACCGTGTCGTACAGCAGCTTGCCGCCGAGTTACTTTATAGTGCGCATTGTGCAAACTGCACTTCTCCCAATTTGTTCGGCGTTCATGCTTTCTTTTGGCTTTTTCTCTTTCCCTCCTCCTTCTTCCCACCCCTCCCTCTCTCTCTCTCTCTCTGCGTCTCGCGGCGGAAGCCTTCATGGTTTATGCATGAGCGTGTTCCTTATTATCAAGTTCGCGACGCGGTGCTGTAATGAAGGCTCCGGTGTTGATGTGGTGATAGTATAGAGGGGGAGATGTGTAAGGCCCCGCTGAGCCCGTGAAAAGTCGATGCCCTACGTGATAGCGAAGCACTGCGCTACCGCTGATGCTGTTCAACGGAACCTGCTGGGAGACAATGAAAAGGGAGGAGGGGGAGCATAGAGGTGACGAGAAGTGGGACGAGGTGTGCCTGGTATCGATGTTTTATATATGAACAACGCAACTCAGGCAAAAAAAAAGCGAGAGTAACCAGGGAAAAGAAGAAAAACAAGTGAGCAGCTGTGGGTGTGTCCTGAACTCCATTCAGCGCGTGTGCAGACGCCACCCGCGCCAGTGTAAAATGAATTCAGAGGCGCGCAGCGCGGTTTATAAATTAGGCACTGTCGTTATAAGGTGTCGACACGCTTGGCGTCTTGAGCGGCTGCCTGCCGGCTGGAGGTTGTGAAAGCGGTTAACAAGTGTACACATAAGAGATGCTGCTCGGGATTTTTAATTAACATGAGAAGGAAAAAAATTAATGGAGACCGGAAAACTACACTTTTGAGCTTTAACAAAAATATTCTTTAGTTTCATGTCATTTAAAGTACCTCAGAGCTCGCAGAAACTCTGAGCACAAAATAAAAGTAGAAAGAAAGCGCACTTCCGCCACGGCCGGTGAAGTTTGTGAATCTGAAGATCTTAAAAAGTTAAGCGGCTGTTATGGCACTTCTTGCTTTGACATGTTAAGGAAAACTAAATAATACGTCGACTGCGCGAAAGCCATTAACGGTAACCTTCAGTTTATTCCCTTTGCTTTGTTTCTTTGTGTACAGTAGCTGTTTGTTTCGCATTTTTCTTTACTTTGTTTAGTTTTTCTTACTTCTGTCGCTTGTTGGTTTGCATATTCGTTCACTTATTCATTCGCTCGTGAACATACTCGCGTTCGCGGTTACTTGGAACCAAAGGTAAAAAGAACGCTGCTGAAATAAAATATGTGAGGATGACAGGAAACTAAACACGACTCCTGCTAAATTGTTATTAATTTAGCTGTCACGGAGTTACAAGGAAGCGACCGTAAAACTTAAATCTCTCTTTGCTCGGGTGAAGGCAACGTTTTAATCATGCAGAGGACTGAGACACAACGCGTTCAGGAAAGGATTCAAGTTTTGAAAGCTAATTAGACCACTCTTGGTCGACAAGAAAGCGTTTTCTCGTCTTTTGTGAAAGAGACTGCGCAAAAATGAATTTTCTTGCATGGGTTCTTCATTTTTGCCTTACATTTGGGGCATATTTCCTTTTTTTATCTTGGACTTAGTGTGTCTATTCCCGCCTTCTCTGCGGTGCTTTAGATGTTTAGGGGAGAAAATTATTGTCGTCATCTCTAGTCTGCGTAGTTGCCGGCGTTCATCGTGTTGTTAAATGGCAACAATCATGTTTAATGCTTTCGAGCACACACAGACTAACAAGGACGCTATAAACTTTTCACTCTCAATGTCAAAGTACTTTGCATAAATAGGATACAAGCGCGAGTTTTCATCTGAAATCAGCTGCACTCTGAATAGAATGAACTCCCTTTCATAAAAGGGAGTGCTATATAGGGCGGCTTACTCTCTTTTTACTCCCATATAGGTGTATTCGTGTTTAGAGAGGGGGAACTCTCCTAAACGGACAGTGTTCTGGAAGACACAGACTGTAGAATTTTGTTGACTTGTACTTCCAGCCCCATCTGTGCTAAAAGCCGGACGACCGCAAAACAATCCACACACGCGCACATATAGGAGGTGTTTCAGGGAAGCTTGTCATTGATTTTTAAAGATAGGCCTTTTGAGATAACACTATGGCATTTGCGGCATAGCAATAGTAGCACTGACGGACACCACAAAAACGGTGAGTCAGGTTAAGCTTTAAGGTGTTTGAATTATTTATAATAGTTAATATTACATATTACAGTTAGGAGTCTCAGTGCAATTAGAGATTTGTAGCTGACTTTTAGCAACAGCTTTTTTAGTTGTCAGAATTTTGAAAACGCGATTACCATCAAAGCCACGCTTAAAAAAATTCTGGACATCGCTCGCGCAGTGCAAATATCCACGTGCAAATATCCGCACCACAGACAAACCTCAGAATGTACGGTTCCTCAGAGAGCATATTCCAGCAGTCTACAATGAGGTGTTAAAGCGGAGGGACTGCTCTTTTCTCAAGCAGATCATCACGAAAAACACTCATCGCAACCGAGAATAATAAACCGACTACCTAAAAACCATGCTATGATTGTACATTTTGCACATTTGTGTTTTCAACTATTTTCTACGTATTTAGGCTATCGCCTTTATCTCCTTAACCTTTGTATTTAGAGCATGATAGCATGTCGGCGCTTTTTTCCCGGAAGCTAATTACTCTCTTTTCTCATTAAAGACCCCGCTTCCTGATACATGGGTCAACCTGGTTTTTCGATTTAACCGATTACACCAAAGCAGCGCATTATTCCTTTCCTGTCACCCAGGCCACTGGTGTTTTTTTTTTGACCGCGTGAAAAACGGGACAACCCGAAACTCAATTTCACGCCGTCTCCATGCGCCGGCTCGATTCTCATACACACGAGAAAAAATCTTCTCGGACGGCTCATCGCAAATGCGTGCTCGTGAAGCGCTATTCGATTCGGGTTTTCTGTGCACTAGCGCGTCAGTAAAGCGAGCTTCAGGAGCAGAGGGTTCAACAAACGGAGTCCCTGCATAAAGCAGAGAAGACTCTTGGTCACGTGCGAAGCAAAATGGACTCGCGCCAGCGCTTGTCCAGACTCTGCTCGTAAAACAAGGAGGAGGTACGTCGCACGGCATTAACTCGCCATGAGCGACGAGCTCCAGCGCCAGGCATAGCACTAGTGGACCGGTAAACAAGCAGCTCGTTTTTGCTCCCACAGGTTCATCCGCTAGCTCTCTTCCCCTCTCGTTTGCCCTCGAAACTGACCTTCCTCCTCACACTCCTGACATGTACTGTGTTCCGGTTTCCTGGCCACATCGCCGACGAAAGGCGGTGAGGGGGATATCAGGGGCGAAGATTGGATACCGTGGGCAGGTGCAGGTTTGCGCCGGTAGTGTATCACAGGCTCCAGGGTTACTGTGTATCTTTACGTAGGGAAGATAACCAGGCAGAGGAGAAGTTTCCAGAGTAATCGGTCGCCGGGGCCCGGATAATGTATCGGCTCTACGTCATCTATACTGTGTTTAAGGTACATTCAATATTCCGACCTGGCTCAAAAATGCGAAGCTCCCGCTGTTGCTGGCATCGGCCACTGGGTGAGCACGATGATAAAATGAAGTGCAAGAGGTAAGAAAAACTGGTGGTCTCTCTGGCATGAACCAGAGGGAATATAAACTCTTAGTACTTATGGTACCGATGGGAGCCAAGTTTCACAGGGAACTCAAGGAACAATAATAATGCAGTATATAATAGAAGCACTACAGCACAGGAATTCATATAAGACCTTGTACTATGGAGGCTATCTGATTCTCCACTACCTCCTTTTCTGCCTTCCTTCTTACCTACGTTCTTTCCCCTTAATCTTCTCGTTTTCCTTCTTATAGGCGCGCCTGAAAGATATGTACGCTGCACAGCAGCATAAAGACAGCAGTAAGTGTTCACGCTAAAGAGGGGGTTTTATTTAAGGCGCATAAAAATTTAAAAAGATGGTGAGTTAAAAGAGAGAGCTCTGTGACACGGCGTTTTTACCGGTGTTGTACACGAGAATACAGCTGAACCCGGTTCACTAGCGAGTTGGTTAATGCATAAAACAATTCACCTTTTGAAAATATAACACTTAGGCTGCTGATTTGTTTTCTAAGTTGGAAACCCACTGTGAATAGTATCCACAAAAGTTAAGATCTTTTAAAATGCCATTCTCGTCATCTGCAGCGCAAGGAATTTTGCAACCGCACACAGGCAAACCAAAGCCGCGCTTGTCACGCCTGCGAGTGCGCGTCACCCAGCGGCGCACTTGTAACATGCTCTTAAGTGTGAGAATTTCCGCAAACGAGGGCTCTTATATTTCTGATAACGCCCACACGTTCGGAAACTCAAGATAACCTTACGGTTGGTCGCCGCCCGCACTATACAGCCATTAACAGCCTATGTGATGCAGTGCTGTTTTTCTTTTCTCTTCGCAACAAAAAAATGTGACTGTCTACTGCCCCACTCTGCTGCTGTATACGCTGTAAGGGGGCCGAGGATTTTTCAAGCTGCAAATGTACGGCTTTTCCCTCTACCCCCTTCGACTTCTTTGTGGAGAATAAAACTTGTATGTATGTATGTATGTATGTATGTATGTATGTATGTATGTATGTATGTATGTATGTATGTATGTATGTATGTATGTATGTATGTATGTATGTATGTATGTATGTATGTATGTATGTATGTATGTATGTATGTATGTATGTATGTATGTATGTATGTATGTATGTATGTATGTATGTACGTATGTATGTATGTACGCATGTATGTATGTATGTATGTATGTATGTATGTATGTATGTACGTATGTATGTACGTATGTATGTACGTATGTATGTACGTATGTATGTATGTACGTACGTATGTATGTATGTATGTATGTATGTATGTAAAAACGAGTCCCTCATTTCATTTCAAAGATAAAGGCGGGTAATGCCCATGCTGTGATTACTTCTCCATTCGCGGGTGGGGAAAGATTCACTAGTATGGCGAACCGCTTACTTCTAAGGAAGTGCACGAACAACCATGTCACACAGGCTGCTTGGCTGAAAAGGATAATTTTACCACAGTTCTGGCGGCAGCGTATCCTATCAAGATTCCTTCTTTATTTTTTTTTCGCTGCATCACTCTTCTACACCACCTATGACTGAAAGTCTCGCTCCCAATAAGAAGGGTCTTAACAAAACTTGTTGGCGCACATCTGCATGAGTTCAGCCGAACTAGGGAGACATGACAGGACTAAAATGCGACCGCGTCTGTTGTGTACGCATCTTTTTTTTTCCTTTTCATTGCCAAACGCCGGGCTACAAATTCATGCGTCTACATATCAAGCATTGTAAAAACCGTCAGCTTCGTTATCTAAGAAAGTGACTATTAAATCAGAGGCGACAAATTAATGAATCAAGAAAAAGCACTGTGACAAACTGCTGCCTGTAGTCCTTCTAAACCTTCTAAACACGGCGTGGGCAATCAAGACGTGTGTAGAAACGAAAATACAAAACTTTTACATCGTTGCTGCTGCCTTCGTCTGAGTGTTGCACTTCACATATGACTTATATTAAAACACGATCAAAATTTTAAACAGTAACGTTTTTAGATAAAAATCTCAACATCTGCATTCGGCGGGAATCGACTAGGAGAAATGTAAGGACGCTGCCAACAGAACCTGCTACATGACGGTGGTGGCTCATGATGTAGATGTGACAACAGTTTTCGATCAATTGCTGATACATGAAAATTTAGCTGCTCAATTAAGTTGTCTATTATTCGTAGTCATTTATCCTAAATTTCTGTAAAAGCGACGACGCATCTACCCAATTTCTTCTACGTTTGTTTCTATGCTTAGGGTTGAGTACATTTCGTCTTTTCCTAATGAACCTGAGATCAGGTGCACGATATTTTTTCTTGCAGTGCGCCTACACTTAAAACCATTGCATCACAATTCCCTGCCCGTTTTGTCCATATACAACATTTATATCCAACCTCATCTAATTTACGCGGTACTCCAGTGTTGCAGCTAGCTACGTAACAAGAACCAGTGAATAAAAGCTGCAGTTAATTATGCTCTTGACAGTCCTTCTCATGCTTGCCTCGGAGTTTTGTCTGCAAGGTAGGCTTGCACAAGGCTATTTGCAAATGGAGCGTTAAGGAGCTTAAATATGATTTGATCCACGGGCTTGTTAAACCGTTCGGTGCATTATAGCGCAACGCTATTCCTCCCCGACGACACTCTTTCGCAGAGTTCTGCAGTCTTTCTAAGAAGCTCGTGCCTACGAAAGGAGGAAAAAAAATTTTTGACAGGCCCGCTCGTACATCGGCCTTCAGCATTGCAATTACGCATAAAAAGGCGGGTATAATACACTTCTCCACATTACGCCACGTTTATTTGATTTAACCTATTTCACACGCTTACGTAACGGGTAATTTAATCTCAAACTCAATGTTAGCGTAACGTAATAACGAAAGAAGTCGACAGGTAAAATTGCGCCAGTTCTCCTGAATGATATAAATGTTGAAAAATTTTACCTTATTTTGATTAAAAATGAGGAATGCCTGACTCACGTAATTAAAATACACAACAGGAACCTTAGCATAGCCGTGGGTAAGAAAGCTCATCAGCACAATCATCATCATTAGCACTAAGGGAGCTCGCCATAGTATAAAAAGCGAACAAACGTAAAAAACAACCGAATTTTAGGCTCTGGTTTTAATACTATTCAATAATTTTTTCGAACCCTTATTGCTAGAACTGCCATTTACATAACATTAGGTAGCTGCGTAGCGAAAACACTTTTGAAGTTTGTACTAAAGAACTTCGAGCCTCGGCCACCACCGAAGGCTTGTGAGCGAAAGATTCCCGTAGAAGTTACATAGGTAGGCCGCCTAGGTCACTTGACCCCGTGGCGTCTTTACAATCGGCCCACCGGATTGTGAGCAAACTGTCCACTTTGGGAGGTTGCTGCTAAATTAATGAATGACCGCGAGAGGTTGCGCGGGATTAGCAACTTGGGTCGCTCAAGCCCCACCAGGGGAAGCACCTGCCATCGCAGGGAAGCGGCGCAGCCCTTAACCGCTGCACCGCTGCGCCAGAATGGATTGAGTACTCCTAGGGATCTATTAATGTAAAGTAGAGAATGACCAGTTCCGTACATAGGGGCGTTGACCCATTAACTATATAGCGTCATGCCCTTAAGACAAAGCTTATACGCCCTCTCCTATTTTTATTAATCAGTCGACATATCTCCTGATTGTTTTGCGCGTAGTCAATCGCAGTGCATTTTGCACATTATTGTGTCAAGTAAAATTTTGTTTGTGCTTGTGCACCTTAAGTTGCGGCTGTTTAAGAGTACGCGCACGGTGTCAAGCTCTCAACAAATAACGGGGCAGTGGAAGGGCAAACAGAAAGTGACTATAGGAAGGGGACGTTCGCGCACGCTAACATTTTTAAATTGCGGCATTGTTTATGCAGAATACAATAAACAACCATGCAGTTTACTGCAAAAAGAAATTTTGGGTTAGGCAGGGAAGCGGAACAAGAGAATATCATTTCAGCTCAATGCTTACTTGGATCTCAGTAAAAGAAAGAAATTAAGTGTTCATTGCAGAAGCACTAGATCCTGTTGAATAACTAGATCGTTGTTTAGCCAGGGGAGAACATAATAACGAAAATCAAAAGTTCGGTAACAAAAGCAACGTTATGGCTGTGAGCTGGCGTCTGTGTGTGGACGCACTCGGAACAGTAAGCATGCAAAACAACAAAACAGGCTTGATAATATGGCACTCCATTCAGCAGTTTTGGATTCTAAGCCACTCCGGTAAAGATCTGGTAGGGGAAACCACTAAGAGGAATATACTCGCAAGTGTCTGCGTTCAAACACTGACATAGCGGAACTGTCATTTAACAACGTTGTGACCAATGAAGAGAAGTTGAAGTTGCCTTCGCCACAACTACACCATTATAAACGTGCAGCACGCTTTACAGGAGGAGCACAGTCCCTTGAGAGATTGAGGTGCAAAAGCACTGTAAGCTGTTTATGCGAGAGGCACTAGCTAGAAATTAAAGTGATGCAGATAGATGGCTATGACAAGTGTGGCAAGAATACAGACATTACAACAAACTGAACAAACTGGTACATCGTCGTCATACTGCGCTCATGTTACAATGTAGTGTACACGTCTTTTTTCGGTGTTCTCGAAAACACAAACGCATCATTTCTGCAGCCTAAGTGTCAATAGAAGACAGATAGAGCTCAGTGCGATTTCATGTACTCTTCTTCTTTTGGCACTTTTGTTGGAGTGCAATCAAAAAAGAGATTGAAATAAAAATACTGCAAAAAAATTACGCGCATCTTTTGTCGAGGAATGTGTAGCAACTGAGGTGCACTGAGTAGCAAGCCCGTTGCCCTGCCTGGTTAAACCGCTGTGTCCAAGGGGCCAAAAAAAGCCGAAGTTTACCGCTCTTCGCCAAGAGATTATTTCTGAATTTGACTTCATTATATATTCTGGCGCGCATGTATGGAACTGAACAAGCGCCATAACGTGTTCTGTTATGTTTGCAAAGCCTTAGAGAGACGTAGCACAGATCATCGACCAAGAAAAACGGGAATTTTGGCTAGCTCATGAATAGACATGGTAAAAGAAAGAGAGCAAACTAGACGAGACAAACAAAAGAAGGCAGATATCATTTTCCACTTTCTCCTTTTGACCCGAATAGCTTCCGCTGCTTTTTTTTTTTCTCGCCGTGAACAAGCTCGCAAAGAGAGAATACAGCTGAACCTAGGACTGCAAGATCTCCTGCGGATGTTCATATGATACCCAGAGTTGACATATACCCCTTTCGATTAGCGCTGAAAAACATAATCATCTCTTATTTTTGAAAAGATTAAAGAAAGCTCATAAGAAGGTTTTCATTTATTTTAGTAACAATGAATGCTGAAACTGCAGCAACATAATCCCAAATAGGGACTAGATGTAGAAGAGCCGCAAAAATTACACTTCGGGCAATGTTTGCTTCCACAGATTCACACCACATAGTGTTAGAGTTTAGAGCTGTTCTTTCTTTTGTTTTTCGAATGCTTCGTCCTTTCGCCTGTGTGACCCCATTAAGTGTAAATAAAAAAAAAACTGACCAGCAAAGAAACCGTGACTGAAATAATGCACGTTTTAAGCCTAAGTCTTAGCTGCAGTCTGATTATTGCACATTGTTAATCGTTTCATAAATATGCTGAAGCAAAACAAGTAAAAGCCTGAAAACAATGACTGAGGTTCCACAAGGACGACTTATGCAAGAAAAAATAGCCTTATGCCGTCGTCCAAATTCTTGACATCTGTTACATAAGAAAATTAAAGAGCCTTCTTTAATGAAAAAAAGAGCTTTTTCTAACATTTCTCCTAATAATTGCCGTGCTGTTCACACACCTGCCGCCAGGGTAATGTAAGGTTACATTGTCATCTAACAAAGAACAACTTATTTACAGAGTGAGACATTTGATGTTATTTTTTTTTGCTCGTTCATTCAATCTTTTTTCTGCAGAAACTTCTTGCACAGGTGAGAGTTATAAACAAATATGCGATTTGTGTGCTACTTTTTTGCGCCAAGAGCACGACTACAAAATAATTGTTAGGAATTTATAGTTAAGCAAGGCGCGTTAAGCTATGTAGACTGCAGTGCTTTGTTTGAAAATTTCTCTACTCCAAAGTGCTACTCAATACTTATGACAACTCTCATGCAAAGAATGAAACTAAAGTGCGGAGTATAAACAGAGCAACGAAAGCGACTGCTTCAATTACTCCCCCTCTGACTTCACCATTGCTTGTTTTAAACTTAAATGTTTCGAATTCAACACTGGCGATGGAGGAATTTCTCACTTTCACCACTGGTTAGTTCCAGGAGTGCGTATTGAAAAGGGAAGCTTGACAATAATAAATTTGTGTGTGACAGGCAGAAACATTAGCAGCGCGTGCTGAATTCGCCGCCACCTATTTACGTTGGAAGCGCATTGCCTTTCAAACCAACTGTTTTAAATAAAAAGAAACTATGACAAGAAATGTCACCTTACCGCCTTGAACGCCATTCTCTTTGAATTTCAACATCTCGAAACAATCCGGCATCTCATTGGCATCTCCCTGTCACTCTATCAAATAATAAAAACAAAACAAGGAGTTTCGAACAGGGCAAATAGGAAGTGGAATGCAGTGTTTATGTGTTAATTCTTTTCACTCTGTTCTATAACTGGCTTACAGGACGCACTTTTCAGATGCGTGCCAGATCTACAGCAGGAAAGGTTGATTTCAAAGTGCGCGGCACCCTTCCACAAATTTGAGAAGAAGAAAAAAGTTTGCAAAAAAAAACGGCACAATACAGGAGCGCGCGGGAGGCAGCATGACGCACTTCTACGGTTGCTTTTCACCGACACCTCACGAGTCTCGCTGCCTGCCAGCAATGAAAAGAGGAACGCACTCCACAGCAGGACATTCCGAGCATCGGTAAAGTGTGCGCAGCGCGTCCGTACATACCCGTACACCTCGCGACAGGCCGCACAGGTATTTATTCGCCCCGACGTGCCGCCTTTCTGCAAAGCTGAGCTTAAATATTTAACGCGACATCAACCGTGCGTAGCGCGCTATGGGCCGTGGCGTTAAAGCTCCCAGGCTGGTAATCCCGCCAAGCGTGTCGAAAAGAAAAAAAAAAGGTTCATCATCAGTGATGTCGAGCCCGCACTGACGTCAGAAGGAGGTCGGGTCACATGGCTGGTCGGCTTACATTTGTTTACTGAAATCTATTACATGCGCATGTGTGCGACGGGCTTTGCCACTCCCGCTGACCTACATCTGAGGGCATTGACTGCTTCTACTTTGCCGAGTAATAAGAAATATAGTAGACACAGCGGAACCCGTTAAGAGCCCCGTTACCAAGCGTCTATTCGCTGCGTGTTAGTACACTACGTTTTTCTTTCTATTACTCATATTTCAGACATTAAAAAAACACAACGATATGGAATATTTAAAACGAGAAACCTTAATTTGAGAAGAGACAGCATAGAGAAGAATATGACCAACATTATCATTGCTTGTCATGCAATCCGCAAGGAAACGACCTAAAACAAGGCATAAATTGTACGCTGAGCGCAAAAAAAAAAACTGCATTCTGTTTCTAACGTGATGGCATCGCACATTTAGACAAGCGGCCACGCGTATCGATAAAAGACTTGGAACCATATACGTCTCACACTATTTTAACATTTAAATAGCGCTACAAAAACGAGCTTAGGACGAAAACGACAGGACTCGGGGCATAAGCGCTAATGATAAGTCCTGACTTTTGTAAGCTTATCTCATATACATGAAAGCAAAAGTGCGGCAATGTGTGAGTGACGCATCGGAGCGTCAGTGCTAGTAAAGAAAGAAAAGAAGAGAAAATGAAATAGAATAGCAAGAGAGGAAGCGAAGCTCTCAGTGTGTACGCATGCGTCTCGGGTTTATACAGACATGAGCTCTCGAGCGAAAAGTACATCAAGTTGTCAGTCCTGTCATATTTTTCTGCCTATAGTGTTTTGTGTTGAGCTATTTTACATTTCATGCATCAGTTATATAGAGGATAGTCTATCGCCAAGGTTTTCAGAAGTACACTTCTCCCCACAAGATGATCTTCAGCAGTGGCAGTGACTCTTCTATCGGAATTTGCCTCCATCTTATAAACACGCTTCAGTTTCCAACGACCGTCTCACACCTCTAAGGCTTGTGGGCCGCAAACTGCCCAGTGAGCAAGTATATTTCCTCGCTCAGCTTGCCTCCGCTATGGAAGTCTGAAAGCGTGGATTAATAGAAAGAACGGAAGAAAGGAACAGAGAGCGAAAGAAATAAATGATGAAAGGAAGAAGGAGAGGAAGAAAGAAACAAATAAAAAAGAAAAGGGAAGGAAAGAAGGAAGGAAAAAGCAAGAAAGAAAGAAAGAGAGAAAGGAAGAAAGAGAGAGAGAAAGAAAAAAGAAAGAAAGAAAGAAAGGAAGAAGGAAAGAAATGAAGAAGGAAAGAAAAGAAGAGGAAGGAAAGAAAAAAAGAAAGGAAGGAAGAAAGAAAGGGCGAAAGAATGAAAGAAAGAAAAGACCACAGAGAGAAAGAAATAAATGATGAAAGAAAGGAAGCAAGAGAGGAAGAAAGAAATAAAAAAGAAAAGGGAAAGAGAAAGAAAGAAGGAAAAGCAAGAAAGTGAGAAAGAAACAAAGAAAGAGAGAGAGAAAGGAAGAATGAGAGAGAGAGAAAGAGAGATAGAAAGAAAGAGAGAAAGGAAGAAGGAAAGAAAGAAAGGAACAAAGGAAGAAAAAGAAAGAAAGGAATAAAGAAAGAAAGAAGGAAGGAAACAAAAAAGAAAGAAGCAAAGAAAGAAAGAAAGAAAGAAAGAAAGAAAGGAAGGAAGGAAGAAAGAAAGAAAGCTGGAAAAAAGAAAGAGGAGCGACATAAAGTTTCTCTGAACACATACATAGTGTTTTTTTTTCTCTCTCCTGCTTGCCACTACGTTTCGTTGTCTGGCCACACGAGTGTTTGGGACAGCGAACCTTGTTATCGTCGCCGGCCAGAGGCCTCATTACGTCAACGGCTGGTGGCCAGTGCTCTCGTAGAGCGCTGCTCTCCGGCTATAGCAACGGTATTAAATGCTTAGCGTGACGCACAGCGACTCACCGCACCTAGCACAAGGTTGACATTCGTCGATGCTGCTCTAGGAAAGCGAAGTCAAGTCTTATGACTTATTCCCTTTTCGCTTTCGGGAAGTTAGGACGAGCGCAACACAACAGTTCATCGAAAATCTGTTCAATGGGAAGTGTACGGCGCATGAACTGCTCAGTTTATTAAGCGCCTAACACAGGGCTAAATACGTGCGCTCTTTTTTACTTAATCAAATTGAAAACTTTATATGAACTTGCTTTAGTTTATTTCGTCTATGTACATAGGAAATAACTTACAGATGCACGAAAAATTTGGATATGAAACTCCTAGAAAACCTAGGGTTGGGTGAATATTTATGCGTTAATCATAGAATCTCGCGAAACACGTTTTATTGCATAGCTTCTAAAGTTGTGAGCATAAAAACAAATATCCTTCTCTGCTCATCGTCATGTGAGTTTTTCTTGTTACCTGTGGGCAACGTGTAGAGCCTGGTGTGTGTCCGGTACGTAAGCGGCATGAACTTAAGTCGATGGCAGCGTTCTCAGTGTCTGCAGCACTTTTGTTCACCGTACGTGGATATCATTAGGTGTCGTGTGAACAGCGAACTACGTATGAAGCGGCGATGGTGGCGACAGTGTCCAGTCTGGTTCGGCCGTAGGTGATTTCTCACGGAGATTCCTAATTAAAAAAAAACAGCTCTGCGAGAATTTATTTTTTATGGATATGAATCTTTTAACAATAATACCGGTGATTTCGCACCAGGTTTCCGGATACTCTCAAACGGTTTTCTGTTCTGCAAGTTCAGTGGAGAATGGAACGTCGCCGGTCGTTTCAGATAACAGGATGAACAAAAAAGCCGCACGTACTGGCAAAACCGGCAACTCAACATTTGGCCCAGCGTTTGCAGACACGACGGTACGACGGCTTTGCTATGAGTCCTTCTGTCTTTTCGTGCGTTCTGCAATGCATCAAGGCAAGATTCTTGGTCAATAGATAAAAATATTTCATAAAGTACCAAACAGTGATGCTCCCTTCGCTTCTTCTAGGCTATAAAAGCGCATGGACACAACTGTCGATTAAGAATGAAAATAAATGAAATCAATTAATCATAATGCGTGGCATTCACCCAAACAGTAACTTCACTCCAAAGGTCCCCGAAGGGAGAAATCATATTGAAAGAAAAATGAAGGCACGAGAGGACGAAGCGGTCGGAAGTTAAAGACAGCTTGCAGAGAAACAGCGCGACTGTGCGATGCATCTGTACACCCTCTCACAAGTTGGTTGTAGTGGAGATGGGTAGTACGAGCAAGATGCCACGGCTTTCAGACCACTGAGGCTCCGGCAGTAATGTTCCAATCTGGCAATTTTTCCGTTTTGTTGGAATGTTAGGAGCAAGATTTCGCAAAAAGAGAATCTTCCTGAGTTTCCAGAAACCTTTTTTTTTCAGGGGCGGGTGGTATAGGCTCTCTATAGACAAGCCCTAGAGAACTCTCTATAGGGAATACGAGTCTTATGGACAGTCTATAGACAATCTATAGATTTATTGCCATACATTTCTTGTAGAGGTTTTCCATAGACAGTCTATAGACTATGAAAAGACAATAAATATCTATAGGAAAGCAATATAGTTTATAATAAGTCTATAGACTGTCTACAGACCATTTTTGTAAAGGAGGCGCCCCACTTGAGGCCCTAGCGTGCGTCCGAGCAGACTCCGCGGCCTCCCCAGATTTGCGTTGCGACTCCTATTGAGCGCGATAGTATTGTTCCTACATAAAGAAGCACGGTCCGCGACATTTTAGTAGCTGCTTCAGCCACAGTAAGACGGACGGATTTTAAGACCACAGCAAGAGCTTTTCGTCGCGGAGAGCATCTATAGGCATAAGGCCACTCTTTTCCGGAAAGAAGCCGAAGGATCGAAACAGGCGACAAAGTGAATAACTCTGTACTTGAGTGCTCAGAATAGCATGCCCAGGACAATGCCTTATCTCTACCCTAAACGAGGACATGTACAAGACAACGGTGCTCAAGCGTGCAGGTATCGACTATGCTTCACCTCACCTGCGTCTCAGCTGAAGAACAGTGTCCTTGAATCGCAATTTTATTAAATTGAAGTTTGCTGGAAGGCTTAAGCGGATCCTACGAAACAGAGTGAGCGGCGCGATCTTCAGCTTGTATAACAGGAGTAGATACTTCGTGTTTGAATTTTTTATTGTCCTGGTTAAAGAAAAAAAGGAATCATTCCAAGGAATGCGTCTCACAGTAGCGTCGGGCCTAATGCTTGAGAAATGATGAAACCATCATCACTGCTCCGAGGGACCTCCCAAAGCAAAAGGGGAAATAAAGTCTCGAGTGAAAGGCCATAGAAAAGGAACGATTTCTCAGAAATGGTATTCATTATATCAACACGTCGGCAGATTTGAGACTTATCAATTACCCTACGTTATTGGTTACACAGCCACTGGGACTAAATGTTCGTATAAATGTCCTGTGAACGACTCGGCTGGCAATAAGCTTATGACTTTGCCAGTGGTGCAAAATAAAAATTCCATTCCTTCAGTAAAAATTTGCCTGTACAAGGTTCCTCATCTCTTCCTTGCAATTGCTTTTCGCGCCTACTGGGACGAATAAGCGAAAGAGGCCGTTAAGTTAATGGCAGTCAGTCGGCAACCTGCATATTCAACCCGGCTAGTACAAGAACGGATCGTACAAATGCGAGGGTAAGATCAGAGAAGCAGAAATAGAGGCGACAGGTTTAGTCAAGTTTCGATCTGCCATACTTTCATTCCTTATTTATTAACTGTTCCCGGCGAATATACGCTTCTGTGCAAGCGTGTCCTCGTGGCGCCAATCGCTTCGGCACCTGCGGGCTCTGTAAATGATGTCTTTACGACCGGGAGCTGCTCGCGGGAGACGTGCCGTATTGCAGACACCGCGATTTCCTTCCAGGGATCGATTCATGTTGGCACTGAGTTTGCGAGGCCTAGCTGGCGTTAACCTGCACTAAGCCATACTCCGTCGTTTTTGTTGTTATTTCAGCTCGCATCGTGTCACCTCCGTCGCTTCTCTTGAACTGTACTCTATCGTAACTGACTGTGTTTTGTCCAGTTTAGCTTAGCTTGAGTGAAGTTAGTTACACTGCCACTCTTGGTGTGCAGTCGCTCACAGATGGAAGTAAAAGAAGAATAACTGGTTAGTTGCTTCATGTGTAATGGCGTTAACTTCGTTCTCATTAGTGCCTGAAGAAGTCCGGCCTTTGCAGACACCATTAGGTCGCCCTAGATTACACCTGCGCGGTCACACTGCACCTCTGCCATTGATACGCAAGAAAAATGCTTACCTATCACGAGATACTTTTGAATGACACGCGCATTTTTGCTACGCGGATTCTTGTTAATTCCGGGCTATGTAACGGGAGACATGAAATTGAAATTAAATAAATTCCCTGCCACGTTCGCGTTAGCACTTAATTAGCTACGCTTACGAGCCCCGTACAGTGCACTTGCCCTGCATTGATTTGTAAGCAGCAATATTTTAGGAATGTGATTAATCAGGATGGTTCTTGGTGTCCTGTTCAGAGTTGGAATTTCTTCTGCATATGAGTGTGAAGTACTCTGCAGAGGGATACATTTCTAATTATCAGTGATTTTTTTTGCAATTAAAAAAGTACAACAGAACCGAAAAAAGTTGGTTTAGTACAAGCTGATTCCCTCTTTTTCGTTACTCCGAAGCTTAAGCAGCGTATTTGTTCAAATATGAGCAGTAAAGGCAAAAGAAGGGAAACTAAGGATCTCCGGATGCGTGTCAAGTTTCCATAACACTATAAAGTAATTCTATGCGGACTTCAGGTATTACAGGAAAGCAACGATTTGAGCGGCGGATATGAATAAAAGCCCGAGCAATCAGCAGTACCAAAGCGAACGCAAAACAACATACCGCGAATTCAAAGTCGTTTAAACGCATAGCTTCCACCAATTCTTGCAGTCCTGCAAGGCGTGCAGGGCTTCCCACATCGCTGATGCCGTTCTGGCCCAGCAGTTGTGGTCCGTCGCTTACGGTCTAAAAATAGGCGCAATATAAGTAAGGAGACTCACGAAAAGCCAACTGTGGCAAAAGCTAAAGCCATGCAGTACTACTTTTTGTAACGTTGTTTCTTGGTTTCATCAGAGCTTGCTCCTTACTGCGTGACGTGCGTCAATTTGCGAAACGCCACGCTGCATCTTTCAGTTCACTCTGTACCATTTGGCAGCGGAGCGATTGCATTTCTAGCTCGGTCTGTTTGCTTGCTTTCAACGCCTGCCCCCTACCCAGATGCATCAGTCCGGAATATTGCCGCGCAGCAGCCAATTCGATTTGAGAGCTGTTTGCACCGTGCCAAAAAATAAAAACAAGGGCTCGAAGATAGCGTTTTTGTTTTGGCATCTTTATCGGCATTCTTGTTTTTTTTTAGTAATGGTGAGCCGTGTACACCACGGTTCATCCCTGTTTCACAATATACGCCATTCGGCGTCTTTATTACGTTTCTTGTTTTTCTTTTTTTAACGAGCCGCACATTTACGAGCTAGATTGTTTCCTTCTGGGACAAATTTGTTTTTCGGTCCGCTTCAAAATGCATCTCGGCACGTTTTGAAACAAAAGACTCTGTGCTAAAGATTCAGAGCTAGAGCTTAATAGACAATCGATATCCTTAAAAGCAATCCTTTTTGTCGCACTGTAGCACAGTCGTAGCCAAAACATAGGAACCACGTTTCGGATTCCCAACTCTTCCCTCAAGATGGTAGCAATAAATAGGAAGCTTTGCTTGGTTTAGGCGTGCCTGCACAAATCACACTTCCATATAAGGATCAAATCCCTGTCGTTCAATTTTCCGCAATTAACACACGAGACAATTTTTATCGCAAAAGCGTGTTCAGTATAATTATCTCCACGACTAATTTGGAACCGCGTTCATAAAGCGGAACCTATACTCCCGGTCGACTCGGCTCTAAATTTTTTCTAGCTCTTACAAACGGGTAAACAGTTAAGCAGGACAGAAATATTAGTAAATGTTAAAAAACAACACACGCCTATCTGGCCCATGCTGCGCTAATAACATCTCTCTTCTTCTTCTCAAACGCTTAGAACACTACTTATCTTGTCTGTTTTCACGATGAAAGTATGATTTTTCAGTCCCGAAGCAACCGATTGTGCATTCATTTAAACACAGACGAAAATGCGTACTGATTCCTGTTTTCACTAACAGCTCATGATCAGCGCAAGCTTACGCGTAACGAAGCCGGCAGGGCAGCATCATGAGGGGGATTTCACAACGACTCACACATTGTGATGAGAGCAAAAACTGGGTATAAGAATAAAATACTTTGCCGCAAGGAAAGCACGATGCCTTCTTCCACTATTTCGTTGCGCCACAAAAAAAGGAAAACGACTACGTTTTCACTCTCGCCATTGTACTTGCTTCCAGCGTCGCACAAATGAAAATCGCAGTTGCGGCAAGCCACATTTATCGCTTGCGAAAGGCTCAGTGACTAGGGTATGTTAGCATTCCGAAGCCTTGAACCGAAAAAGCATATCCGTAGCTCGCACCCGAGCCGATCATTCAATTAGCAATTTGAGGTTTAGACAACTGCCACGACTTCCTGGACGGAATTCTGATTAGTTTGAAGGCGGAAAGCATTTCAGTTGATTTCGCATTTCAGCGGACCTGCATCGGTTAAATGTTGACTAACTGATTGCTGTCAGACTGGCTGACTTATTTCGTTAGTTAATTAGCTAGCGAGTTAGTTCGTTAGTTAATTGGTGACCTAGCGAGTGCGTGAGTGAGTGACGTAGCGAGTGCGTGAGTGAGTGAGTCAGTAAGTCAGTCGGTCGGTCGGTCGGTCGGTTGATTACTAGACAGACCGACTACCTGTCTGACTGCTGACTGTGCAAAAACAAGACTCTCCGCTGATAGGAACGCCGTAGTGGGGCGCGCCAAGATATTGCGAGTAACCACAAGGACTTCGTCTTTGTTTCCTTGCCCTGAAATCTCGGTACACAGGCTTTGCCATGCCTTTGCCTTAACCAAATTGCGGTGGCCGTTTGCCCTTCGCGAGCAAAGGGCCTCGGCCTTTTGCTCGCGAACGCCTCACCCCTTGAGCCATCATGACGGATGAAGACTTGTGATATGTAGGCTGGGTGTATGAAATCGGTTCTCTTACAAATATAGATCAGTGGAAACTCACCAATAAACTAGGCGAAATGCGTTGGTATCAGAATTTTTTTGTTCCAACACGTTACTGGAGCAGTGTGGCCGTGCATGTGACTACTGTTTACTTTCACATATGGGGCTCTCAAGCAGTGATATGAATTAAATGAGCCAAGCCCAACGTCGCATGTGCTCTGTGAATTTTTATCACAGAAATATCACAGCGTTTCACCCTTATAGCTCTAATTACTGAGCGTGATAATTTTTCGTTATAATTTATAACTGCCCAAACGTATTGGCACTGTCAGCAACAGCAAGCTACTGCTTCATTCTTTACGGCGTATGCAGGACTCAACAATTTACCTGGAATTTATTCATGCTATGGAAAACAATTTTGCGCATAAATAAGTACACCAGACTTCTATAGAAAACCAAAAGAAAAATGGCATGGTTTAACGAAGTTAAACCGAGTAGACATGCGAAGGCATGTGTTTAGCCTGGTTAGCTCATAGTTTGGCTTTGCTGGATTTCGGCACGTCTGGCGACGATAGTAGACTCAGGTTAAGCTCTGATCAAGGTTAAGATGATCTGTTCGAGCCGCAGATGGAAGTTGATGAAGACGACGTTGTGCAATGCACAGCGCGGGAATGTGTTGATGTTTAACGCGAGGCGTCGTCGGTTGTGGCGGTAGCATAGTGCCGCTAAGATATTTTATTATTTTATTTTATTATATTTTATTTTTTGGCAACTACGATATTTCATTGATGTGTATATTCATGCAATAAAGAAAAACAAGTGGCGATAGCATAGTGCTCTCGTGCACTAGCCAGCGAAGCTTTCTGTTCGCGCCGCCGTGGGTTCGAAACCCAGTCGCGGCAATGTTTATTTATTTATTCCAGGTGAAGGTCAAAGTCAAGGCCTCAGCGATGGGTCAGCTTTTGCAGCGTTGGTCGTGAAGTGGAGCGTGAACTCTAAAAAAGCCCAGAGAGATTCTTCATTTGAGACGTCTCGGATATCTTAACGTATTGCTGCCTAGATGGAGAGAACCACGCAGAACAAGATAACGAACAAATTAGGTCTCCAAAAGAAAAAAAAGGCCATGCGAGATGTTTGGACAGGCGAGGTGTTAAGCGCAAACTGTTACAGGTTCTCTCCTACCATAACACCGCGTGAAACAAGATAAGCCGATAGCTGAGCATGATTCGGTGCCACGAAAAGCTGGCAGGAAAGAGGAAATAAATTGTCAACTGCAAACAGCACTGCAGAAAATGTATGGCTGTTGCAGCGAACAAAAAACACCAGCTTTTTACCGCCGTGTGCAAGAGGCTTAAAAATGTCAGTCTAAAGTGCACATCCTTACTGTAGGGCAAATTTATACAGGCAACACTTATAGTATACCGAGTAAATATTTATATAGCGAGGTTGCAACGTATATCAAACGTATAGAGAGTAAATATTTATATTGCGAGGTTGCAAAATATATCACGCGTCTAGAAAAAAAAAAGTTTTTCATCTCTGCTAGAGCAATATTTCAGGCTTTGGACGGTCGCAGTTCTACCACCATCGCCCCGAACCCTCTTCGAGGCTTCATCTTTCACCGAAACAGATTGTCTGCGCATCGCTGGGTGAACCAACCGCAGCTTTCGCAACCGCCTAGACGAGTGCTCTTGTTGAAAGATGACTCCGAAGGATAGCCATGCCGGCGTGGCACCGCAACCTAGTTGATAGTGGAACGTACACTCTTCTCTCTTTAATATATGCGCTGTGTGAACTATTCCAAAGTCCTATCAATTTCAGCAGCAGTGATGCCTGCCATTTACCAGCTCCAGTATCTCGTCCACACAACGAAAACTGCAATATCACTCGCAGGAACACTGGCCAGATATCTATAGCAGATTATCAAAGCTGCCAAAATGGTGGGCGTAGGAATGCAAAAAATTTGTGAATGTTTTGTCTATACTACCAAGAAAATGACTGGCCTACATAAGTGCGCTGCGCTAGTGTGCACACAATGAGAAGTTCTTGTATTGTGAAAAATTTTGTGGTTCTATCTAAGCGAAAATTGCGGACTACCGATGACAGGACGACCATCGATCTCAGGCCGGCAACTGAATCTCGGACCGACATTAAGGTAACGTGAACAGCAACGCAGTTCTTTGAATGCTGGCAGGGAACGTGCGGCCGACGACATGTATTTACGAGAAGTTGTCGATCGTTTCATTTTGGGTTAATTAGCGCACCTATCATGGCGGTCATATTAAACTCATTAATATTTGAGCACATATAGCATTGCCTGTTCTGCAGTGTGCTGCGTAGAAAGCATAGCGGGAAAAGGAAGCGAAGTTTTTGTGTTGTTAAATATTTTGTGGTTATAAGCGCTTTTGCACGTTTTTTTCTTTGTGGTAACTGACCCCTTTACACCCCACCGTGTTTTTCGTTTTTTTTTATAAAAGGCTTGTGCCGGCTAGTGCAGTGCAGTGGATGTTTTCGCTTCATTCCTGCGTGTCTGTGCTCTCTGCCAGTGGGTCTTTACTTTTCTTTTCCGTGCAAAGGGCACTCATGAACTCTGCGAGCAGGTGGGAAGAGAAGTGGTGGGGAGAGCGCAACACACACCTTCGCCAATCATCATCATTTTCCGCATCAGGCGTAGCATTGGGAGACGTTGACACAGAGCCGGGGATAGTGCTAAAGCGGGAGGTTACAACTAGTCGCATTGGACACGAAGTGTGCTTGGCTGCTGACTTATTAGTGGGAGACGGTGATTGACACCGGTGCCGAATTGTGAACAATTGTAGATATTGTGCAGCCGGAAAAAAATGATGTAACTGACACAGCGGTCTCTTGTCACCACTTCTGGTATAAAGGGTCTAAATTCTTAAGCCCAGATGAACGTGGGCCGTAGGCGGACACCCCTGCTTTAGTCCAGTGCATATCTATGGGAATTCTCAAATGTAGAGTCGACTTCAATGAAATGAGTATTCCCTCATTAACAGAAACCTAAGCGCAACAAAACGGACTCGAAGAAAAACTGCGCAGCTTCCTTTGCACTTTTACAATTCAGGAAAAAAACTGCAAATATTTTTAAGAAAGTTGGCAGCTTTAATGTATATCCGTATAGCTGCGCACAGCTGGACAGTTATGAAGATTTACTGCGTAAATAAACATATATTCGGAAAACATTACAGTCTAAGTGAAACGTTTTAAGGCCGAATGGTTTGGGATTCGATCCGCCTTGCGGGGCGTTTACGGTAGGCGTGAAACTAAAAAAAAATTTCGAGAATGTCACAGTAATTGTCGCCCTAACATATCCGGACCTTTGAATCTCCACGGCTGCCGCAGGTGCGCCGCGAGGCGCCGAAAAAACCAACCATGTTGCCTAAATACTTTTGAGTAACACTGCACGAGTTTAAAATGCGCACCCTCTTCGACATATGAGCTGGCGTTCCTACTTTACGCCGCTACGATTGCTCAGTGATTATGGCGCTCGGCTGCGGATCCGAAAGACGCTGGTTCGAACCCATCCGCGGGGTTCGCATTTCAAAGGAGCCGAAATGTTTGAGGCCCGTGTACTGTGCAATATCAGTGCAAGTTAAAAAAAACCAAGGCGGTCAAAATTTCCGGAGACCTCCACTACGGCGTCTCTCACAGCCTGAGCCGCTTTGGGATGTTAAACCAATGAAACAAACCAAATGAAACCAAACCAAATCAATGATAATCACATACAAAGAAGACGTATTTGACTGACAATGTTGGCGCCTCTTTTTTAGGACCTTGAATTTTATTCACATTTTACCTCTTTATTCGCGCTAGTAAAGTCGCTGAGTCGCTTTGAGAAGTTAAACCACCATGAACCACCCTCCTGCTTTCAGAAGCATAACCAGCAATGACTGCGCGAACATCACAGCGGTCTGTGATTCCTCACTCGTCCGCGTGCTAAGAAAACACGGCAGCTAAGCATTCTAGGCACCGCGAGAAATTCCTTGCGCCAAGCAGCACACTCAACTCGATCTCTCACTGGCTAGCACTTGCCATCGCTTCCAAGATTCTGCGCTACCTCAGTGATAGCGCGTAAAAATAGCGATGCCGTTCAACGCGCGATAAACGACATTTTAGTACGTCGTAATAAAGATTTTTGGCGTTTTCATGCTGGCTCCTAGAAGGTATTTCTATATGAGTGACGCCCATGAAAGGCACGTGTGTTGTAGTGAGGAATATTACTTAAACATACAAATGGCATGCAGAACGAAAGCAAGATGTTGAGCACAAGGATATGAGACAATATTAGAGGTTCACTTTTCTAACTTATTAAGGTGGTTTGAAACCTACACACGAAAAAGAAATTTCCTCGTCGACTCGGGAATACCATGAAGTTCAAGAGCTTGCCCAGGCGCTTATATTTTGCTTGAGCGCATGGGCCAACAATGTGGAGCTAATGGGCCATAAGCTACCAATTTCCAATGGTGAGCATAAATTCCTATCTTGCCCGGCAGTCAAACAAAGAAAACACAACTATCAGATAGATGGACTATCAGCGTCAAATGAGACTCGAGCAGAAAGTTGGAAGCAAGAAATGTATTGTAAAAATAATAGCTTCCAGGGAGAAAAACAGACTGTTTTTATTAGCACTCCAGCCTAGTGACCTTCGCGTGACATAAAACTGAATATCAAGAGCTTCCTCAACTATGCACTTTTGTTTTTTTTTTGTTCCCTTTGCAACTCTCCCGTGTTCGTTTAATTTGACGCTGATGGCGCAATTCTCATCGATGTCTTATTTAAATAACCTTTTTAATCAGGGTGACTGTTACCTCCTTATTTATCTATGGCCTCACAACAACACCCAAAATCACACTACTTTACCCACCACTAGACTTTCAAGTTCGGCAAACTGTGCATATGTCCGTGACAATGTGCGCACACTCTACCACCGCCATGTTGAATTTTCGCTGATGTCTTATTGAATGCGTAAAAGTAATAATAAAGACCTAAATTCTAGACAGTCAACACCACTACAGGTGGTTCACAAGCTTTCATTCTCATATCGCATTCCTGCCCAAGACGTGCAGCGCACCTGAAAGCACCTATAATCGCGTCCGCGCAACTTTGCTCCCAACACAATTCGTGTCTACAAGCTGCCCATTTCCACAGACGATTTACTGTGCACGCGGAAGTGTCTATAATCCCGACAATACCCACCATTTCACATGCGCTCACAATGTTTCACCGTCAAGTGTAATTTCTGCAGACAATTTACTGCACACGTTCTGGTACCCGTAATCGCATTTGCGCTATATAGGTACTCCCCAATAATTAAGCCGTATACCTGCCGGAAGCACACCGCTCGAAAAATGTCTAGCGGTGCACCAGAGTTTTCTCACTTGCTACAAGCGAAACCGACAGGCGTGGCGATGGTTGCGAATTACCGCTGAGCGGCACATTTGCCGCGAAAGCATTCGGCGAGCGAAGGCGTCTCCTTTTGTCTCTAGATTCTCCTTCGTGCACGGATTGAGCGCGACTCGAGGCGCGCACAGTGCCTACGTTCCCCGCTGCAACAGTCGTTGCTGCTTCGCCAGCGAGCTCTACTGGGCGAAGGCAGCCGGCGAAACCGGTCGATGTTAATGCAATGTAGGGCTTCGCCCCACGGGACGCGGCAGAGGCGCGACCAGGCAAGGGACAGCGGAGTAACTGGGTCTTCCTCAGCGAAAGATATTGGAGCCCATCCTTCGGCTCAGTACTTTCGTCGTTGTCCTTTTAGTGGTTCTTGTTGCGTCACCGCCAGTTGCGATGAAACAAGCGGAATAAGGACGGCCGGCTTTGGCGAGCTTCAGAGAATCTCTTTCGGGGCACTCCTTGTTTGGTCCCGTGAAATCGTACCGGGAAAAAGGGGGTTCTGCTGTAAATCAATTCGCAGAGAGGGGCGCGGTGTTGAGGCGATGTATCGCATGATGCACAAGAAGTTATCATTCGTATGGCTTGCTTGCTCCATCAATCTGCCATTTCTTTGTCGATTCCGCTTTTTTGTTCATTTTGTTCGTATTTTCTCCAGTGTTCTGCCCAGCTTGGAGGGTGATTCTAACTATAGCGAGAGGTACGCGTCTCCTGCTGTTTGTTCGGCCGTGCTGGCGGATGCATTGCGGTTTAGTAGGAACAGCGCCAGACCCTCATCATTCATTTTTACGGCTTGTGTAGGCTTTCAACCGAGATAGACATTCCTTGCACTTGGTTTGTTTGTTTCTTCGTTAGTTTGTTTCTAGTTTTCCTTAGAACGATACGTGGAGGTTCGTTTTGTTTGTTTTGCTATTATGCGACGACGTTGAGTTGAGACGCCGCAAATCGGCTCTTGTCACTAATCTTCACGTCTACTGATCTGATTTCATCGATCTTTTTTTTTTTGGTCTCAGTGAACAGCAATTTCTGGCAGGCCTAAAACTTGGCGAGAGCGTTGATTTTCGTCAACATCGAAACCGCTTCAAAAACGTTCAGCAACCGAACTCCTACATGAATTTTCGGGCCTTTACACAAAATTAGTTCGGCCGAATGAAAGCGGCACGGCCGAACTGCTAAGGTTTAGTTATTAGGTTGATTTCGGCGCAGGACAGCGACACGGAATTGAATTGAGTACAGACTGAGGGCCATCTTCAAGCACACTCCACGTTCCACTCGCAACGCGGTTTCACAGCGCTACACCCTGAACACCAATACGCGTATATGGGGGTAAAAAGGGGAGTAAGCAGTCTTCTATCAAACTCCCTTTTACAAAAAGGGAGTGTGATAGAAGACAGCTTACTCCCCTTTTTTGTCCTTTAACTTTAGAGTGTGGTCAAGAAAGGGGCGGCCACGGCCACGCAGCGGACCCGTCTCCGCGCGCGAAAAAAGATCGAACAACATCGTTAGGAGAAGCGCCACTTGCCGGGGTGAGCACGCCCTTCGGTATATCGAATGTTCCGCTGAAGTTCGATAAATGCCAACAATAGGGCTGCATTGCTGCATGCAGTTTTCAGAGAGATGGTATGACTGTTCGATAGAAACAATCAGTCTGTATATTCGGGGTCAACATATCCGGGCTGAAATATACTGTCATATTGGAAGTTTAGTAAGTAAATTTAATCGGCCAGTGTAATAGGACGAGGCAGTTAATATTGTTTGTTTACATACAAAAAGAACTACAACAGAGACAGTAGATTTCTGCGTTCTTCTGGGCGGTTTCCGCGTTTTTCTTGGGACACGTATATGTATGTACTGGATAGTGCCGATCACTTTTCCAGAAGAAGGATGTGGCCTCCAATGGACGCGGGGTTACAGCATGGTATCTCTAGGCAGCATATAAAGCTCTCCCGCACAGTGTCAAGCTGAAGCTTCTACCACCAGTAGAAGAGTATTAACAGATCGCAGTGGAGCCTTGCGTAACGCGCCATTGGATGTCACGATTGACTACCTCATGTGCGACGGCCATTAACGAATAACTCTAACCATAGGAGACTGCTTTGTCCCAGTAACTTAACTGTAGTGGTCGGCAACTGAAGTCACCACAAAGACTCAATGCCATTAGCGAGGCACAGTTTAGCCCTGCTCAGCAAAGAATGTTTCATGCGAGCTTCGTACAGAAATGCGTAGCGCCTCGCCTCTCCGTTAGAGATCGCTGTGGCGAGACCTCATTTGCGGGTCGCGTGACGCGTATCACCACATGCTTCCGCACGAAGGCCGGCGTTGATTTATGCGTTGCGTGAGCCGCAAGAAGTGTCTAAATTATGAGAGAGAGAAACGCTATTCGAATACCGATTACTGCAAACCTTCGCGCCAATTCCTGGCCGTTGCGTTGCGTGAGCGAGCAATTTGGCGCGAAAAGATGCCGCGTCTCTGTCGCCACAACGTTGTGCGTCGCACGAGGGTCGCAATCACGAGTCCGAGCACGTTTTCGATTCGGCGAATTTCAGCACGGCCTTCGTGAGGTCACGCCGACGGTGGTTCGCGACCGCACTTGCATTCGCTTCGTTGCTATTTCAGGGAGCGCTGCTCGCACAGGCTACGCCTAAATTATGCGGCGATCCGTCGCTGTATAAGCTTATCGCCCGTGGGAAACCTGTGATAAAATTCTTATGTGCTGGAATAAATGGATAAAGGAAGCGACAAAAAAAGTCTCCAGGAGGTTGAAATAACATGAACTGTTTATAGACAGCCCTGCACACGCAAAGGTGCACATTATTTTTTTTTGTTTCAGAAATAACACAGGGACGGGGAGGCGAAACGCCAGTCAATCAACGCCTTTGTATCTAAATCCTGTAACGCAAAGCGTACTATGTGAGATAAGTAAAGGGCATGTGCATGTAGGTTTTATTTACGCACCGTAAAAACAGACAACTTATTATGTTGTCTTTGCCGCGCTTCTGAGGCCTTTATTTTCGCAGAACGTGGTTTTCTGCGATAGCGTTAAGCTCTTGTGGCAGAAAATCCGGCGTCGCCATCAGCAGCGCCGGCATGGTTGTTCGCGAGCGAAAAATAAATAAAAATCCCCAGATAATCGACCTAGGAGGCAGGTGGGCCACCTTGGTCACGTGTCCCTCCGGCGTCATCACAACCTGCCCACCGGAGAGTAGGCAAATTGCCCACCGTGGCAGGTAGCAGGTAAATGAGCGATTAATCACCCGGGAAGAGGAACATGGCCCGCACAAGCCCCACCGGTGGCAGCACCTGCCATCGCAGGGCAGTGGCGCATCGCCTAACGGCTGCATCACTGCACCAGGAATGGTATGAAGATTTTCAGTGATCCATGCATGCCAAGTAGAGGTTTGCCAATTCTGCATATATGAGATTTAAACCATTAGGCTATCGCTTCAAACCTTTAAGACGGAGCTTAAGTGCAGGGCAGCCAACCGGAACCTTCATTTGTTTAACCGCCTAATCTCTCCTCTACTACTTTTCTCTCTCTCTCTTTCTTAAGTGCGCCTCCAAGTTCTTTTTAGGGCGGCGTGAAACATGTGTCGCATAAAATCACAGGAAGCTTGTGCTCTTTTTTTTATGCATACCAATCCTTCCGACAAGTCGCCGCTTCGATCCACATTGAAGGAGTACGGCCATCGTAACCGATGCCTCCTTACTGAACAATGCATGCAACTTGAGTCGCGCGCCCCCCATTCCTCCTCTCCATATCAACGAACCTTTAAGAGTAGAACACAAATCCGTCCCTCGCTAGCGAAGTTAACCACAGCTCTTCGCCACGTTCTAACGCAAACGTTCATGGCCGGAGGGCACAACGCAGAGGCAGCAAGCCGGTTACTTCGGCGCAACCGAATGGAACGGTCGAATTGCTGCGAATCCGTTCAACGTCGATCCCAAATAAAGGCTCTCTCACGATCGCCAAGAGTGAGACGGAGTGAAATCACATTCCATAGCTCTAGCGCTCGCATGCAGCACTGCGTGGAACATAAACCCCGCCTCATCAGAAGGACAAAGGGGAAAGAAAAAACAACATTGCGAGAAAAAACAACAACAAGATGTTGAATATGTCAAGATTTTAAGGATCAAAGCGCAAAGACATGATTTGATGCAGGAAAGGTTGGACTAGTGGCGCGGCAGAAATGGAGCCGGAATATGTAGCGAACATGCGTGTTCTGACATCGGTAGGATTATAAAGATTGTAAAGGCTGAGGTTCAACCAGGCTGACCGTAATACACGAGCGAAAGCTTGGTTTTGCATGGCTACACATGGTTTTGCATGGTTACATGGATGCACATGGTTCGACTAAAGTTCGGCTGTGTCAATGGTCAAAGTGCAAGGTCAACCGTCAAAGGTCAATTTCAAGTGACCACTGGTCATTGGTCATGTGGTTGGTGGTCGTTAGCTATGACCATACCATACAGGCATGTCATTGCTATGCGCAGCAAGACATCTAGTCATACATTGTTAGTCTTGGGTGTGTGTACTTTGACCTTTTTCGGGCTTTAAGGTCAAACGCGCAAAGCGAGGCGAAACTCTCAGTTGTACCTCGAGTAGTAGAGTTTTAGCTCTTAAATAAAATAGATCAAGAGCTACAGATTTGAACAGAGGGCTGCGCCAGAGGGGTTGACGAAGCACAAATGTTCCCGGCCATCTTGAATGGCCCGAGGGCCCGTCGTCGTCCTGCTTCCCCCCCCCCCCCCCCCCCCAATCACTTGACTCTCCCTTGAGTTATTAAAGTTGTTTGCCTACCTACCTAAACTGAGATTTTATATTAAAATAACAGTTTCACAAGATGAATCGTGAACCCCTTCGAACGAGCGAACGCAACTCAAATATTCGCAGCCCTCGCTTGCCAGCGAGTTTTCCTCTGATTATAGGAAGCGCAGTCTTTTTCACTAAACTTTAGAACGAAGAGTTAGAATTGAATGACGTTTCCTTTAAGCGCGTCTTCAACTGAACTCGCATGCATGAAGCAAAAAGAAAAACAAACCCAAAAGCAAGTACCAAGCAGAAACTGCTAGCAAGGTCCTATCTTTTCACGCAAGAATGCATGTAGTGGCGCAAAGGCGTTTCGACCTGGAAAACTGGGAATGAATACCGCTGAAGCAGAATAGGTCGCGCCGTCTGAAATTCAGCTTTGTCGCTCCAGGCGACAGCAGTCTTCGGGAAAAGAAATGAGGAGGAGCCTCAGCCTGTAACGCCCGATTCCCCATTAAAAAATATAAAGATATTGAAGCTTCGAGAACCCCCGAAAAACGACGTGAAAACTTCCAGTGCGTTCAAGTCCCTGAATTCACACCAGAGCGCTTTGTTATCGTAGTCAGCACTTGCTTCTCGTGAAGAACAGAAATCGGAAGTCGTCGAGATCATTCGGTGCTTCGTCCCACGCACAGAAGATCTCTGATCCGATGTATTTGCAGTAAGAGTTTCGAAAACACTCCAGCAGTGGAGGAGGTAGAGAATGGGTTTAGCTGACGTAGGGAATGAATGCGCGAAGCTTTACACCCACTAGAAATACTTGTCGACTAGTCGGCGTGGAACAGGCGACTGCCAGTCATAACAGAAAGTCACGCATCAGTTTATACCACCGAGTAGATGAGGCTTAAGGTTAAAAGCCTAAGCCTAGCCATAGCGCGCTATCCCCATGCAGCTAAGGTCAAGATGGGCCAATCAGAGATAAATTTCGATAAGATATTGGCATTTAAAACTGACTGGTGGTACACCCGGGAAGGTGAGCGGTTAGCCGTCACTACGGGCTGGCTACTTCGTACCGGCCAATCACAGTGGGTAATGATATAGCTTCCAATCGCGTTCCTGGCAGTAATGAACCTTTCCCATGCGAGAATGGTGGCCGTTCTACTGAGGCTTGTTTTCAGAGCTCTTTTTTTTTATCCCTGCTACCAACAGTCGCTACAGGATGTGAAGTCAGGCCCAACATCGAGCAAACAATGTGCATCGCCTGGTCTGGCATGAAATGCGTGGCTGTCTAAAGTCAAAGCAAAAAACAATGAAGCCGGAAACGAATTTTTGCGATATTTGGTATCAGGAACGAAATAATACAACTATCCGGTTCATTTGATTCTACTGCCTTCCTATAATATCTGCCATGCCGATTGATAGATCAAAGCGATAGAAAAGGCTTGGCGTTAAGAGAGCCGAAGACGAAATGCGAAAGGAATTCATAATGGCTTAGTCTTTCTGTCGTGCATCAGGCGAAAACATTAAAAAAAAGACTTGCTGTTCCACATCTCACGCCTCCTCCGCCCACTGACACACACACGCACGCACGTACGCACACGCACACGCGCGCACACGCACGCGCACACACCCACGCGCGCGCGCACACACACACACACACGCACGCACACACACACACACACACACACACACACACACACACACACACACACACACACACACACACACACACACACACACACACACACACACACACACACACACACACACACACACACACACACACACGCACACACGCACACACGCACACACACACACACACACACACACACACACACACACACACACACACGCACGCGCGCGCGCGCACACACGCACACACACACGCACGCACGCACGCACACACACACACACCAATTCAGTCACGTTGAGTGTGGGTAAGTTAGATGGTTCGCCACGAGGTTTTGCGGTGAAGACCACAAGGGACGACGTTTTAAGAACCCAGACACCGCAGCGCTTATAGTGACTCGGTTTTTTGCGCTGCACCTTGTGTTTGGCCCTGCACAGCACCTCCATAGATACACTTTACTTTCAAGAAACCAAAACGCCAGCTCGGTTAAAGTGGAGGTTCGTATGAAGCGAGTTCGAAATAACGAGACTGCATCGAACCTAGTGCGCAGATGAACACGGGAATTTTAGTTTACCACATACGGCGGCTTTAACAGCGTTCACCTAAGAAAGCACCACAATGGCTGTTGTCACACAAAAAAAAGAAGTAATAGAATTTAAAATTCACGCCGTCCGGGACCAATGTTTTAACATGGACCCCTAAAAGCTTCCGCAACGCTGCATGGTATTGCAGGCGCATCCCAGAGTTTGCGAGGTGAGCGAAGCGGTTTGAAACAACTCTCCCGACGCGTATTTTCCCAGAACGCGCGAGCACAATGGGAATGGAGAGCCCACTTGACTCGTTTTCGGAAATGCAGCTCAGTCGCGCTTAGCGATCGACGCCTTCGCGGGACTCGTGCCTTGTTGTGCCGTCGGGATTTTCTTTTTCTCTCACACGACGCAGCCATCGACAGAGCGACAACACCGCTGTTTCTTTTTTGGAACCGTCAGAGCAAAGCACCGCCGTTTCGATCAATAATTAACGCGCTACCTGTAGCTCCTTTCGGGCAGTCCTTCGCATTGTGTGACAAGTTTCACTTGCGTGAACCTTCAATTACGTGGGTTTTGAGGGAAGGAAATGGCGGCGTATTTGTGCCACTTCTCGGCGGACACATTAATAACACCTGACGGTGGTCCGGAAAGAGCGAAAAAATTGAATAATGAACATTTGGTTTTTGAGGAAAAGAAATGGTGCAGTAACTATCTCACATACCTCGGTAGACACCTTAACTGAGCCGTGAGGGAAGGAATAAACGAGGGACTGAAAGAAAGGAAGAAAGAGGTGCCGTAATGGAGGCCTCCGGAATAATTTCGACCACCTGGGGATCTTTAACGTGCACAAACAGCGCACAGCACACGGGCGCCTTTTTCATTTCGCCTATGAACATTCATTGAAAAAAAAAAAACTATTTGCAGATACACACTCGAAGCGCGCTCGCAGGCCACATGATTACTGCTGGAAAAGAGGCGCTGAACAAAATATAACTGACTACAATATGCACGTTAACACAGTCTCCTATTATTTGCAGCAGCGGTGTGCATTGAGATTTTAGTTTACTTGGCTCCACGACATTGACCTTTCTGAGAAACGTGAAAACTATTTGTTATCATGACTTGAAATGTCTGCCTTAAAATATTAGCGTAAAAAAGAGCCTCGGAAGGAAAGCACCTACGGCTTCAGTACAGGATATGAAGGAATGAGTTCAGGTGCGAACAGTACAGGGTGGAAACTTCAGCAAATCTAAGGAAGCTTCAATAGCGTGAACCCGCGATTATAAGCGCCAAGACTTCAAAGCGTGTCAGGAATGACACTGCCACTGTCGACCTCCTGAATTCTGCGAAGCAAATCCAAACGAGTATTTTTATAATATGTTAAGAATTCTACGAGAAACAAAGTTTCGCATTCACAGGTGTCCCATCTCTGCTAGTTTTTTTCCTTCATGCTTCTGCAAAGCAATGCACTATCTCCTCCCGCAAATCGGTAAAGCACATGTGCACTCGCGTACAAATTACAGGACCCTGTTTGGAAGTATTCCCATGGTATCATTGCTTCGCGTCACGTCTACCTTATTTCCGACGTGTTGCCTCAAAATTCTGCACCCGTAGAGGTGACAGTGATTGCAAAGCTGATACTTCCATTTTTCATGTATCGACATCAAGCCCGTGTCGTTCGGCAGATTTAATCTCTACAGTCCATCTAAGGTGCATCTCAATGAATCGACTGCAACATCACAATGAATGTTTAATGCCAATTTTTTGTTCCCAGTAAACACGCCCACTCACTAGTGACCATATACAAATTTTGTCCGTAAAGTTCCGAGACTGAGTTCATTAAATAAAAATGCGTTTAACATTGAAATGATTTTTCAGCACCCCTTCGAAATAATCTTCCTTGAAGTCTACACACAGCTTCCAACGCTTCTTGAGGTCATGAAAAGAGTTCGAAAACACTTCTTTTGGCAAGGCTGCCAGCTCCCTTGACGTGGCGTCTTGAATAGCCTCCACGCTTCCCATCCAGCGACCTTTTAGGGCTCTCTTCACACGAGGAAACAGAAAAAAATCGCACGCGGACAGGTCAGCCGAGAATGGTGGATGTTGATGTACAGTAATGATGTGCTTTGGAAGCAATTTTGTCACGCTGAGAGCAGTGTGCGGCCTTGCGTTATCGTGGAAAAAGCTCCACTGTCCAGATGCCCATCAGTCAGGGTGACGGCGTCGCAGTGCATCACTCATGTGTTGAAGCACGCAGACATAAAACTCCTGATTCACCGTCTGCCCTTGTGGGACAAACTCGTGGTGTATGAAACCTCTGGCATCGAAAAAAAGCACTGTCAGCATCATCTTTGTTTGGTCTTCGGTCGCCGCACCTTTCTCGACGCCGGAGAGCTTGTGGACCGCCATTCGGTGCTATGCCTCTTTCTTTGAGGATCATATTAAAAACACCATGTTTAGTCTTCGGCAATAATGCTCTCGACGAATGCAGAATCCCTCTCTGCCTCGGAGAGCAAATCAGCGCTCAATGATGCCCGCGTGTCCTTCTGGTCCTGTATGATTGAGTGCGGCGCATGTCTTGCATTCATCTTTCGTTTCCCCTAGTTCTCACGCAAAATGTGGTCGCATGTTGCTATACTAATGTCGAAAGCATTTATTAGCATGCGGACTGTAATATTGCAGTCTTGCTGTACGAGTTCCCAGATCCGAGCCACGTTGTTTTCATAGTGGTCCAGGTTCAACAGCGCAAACACGCACAGACCAAGTAAGAGAACGAGACACACAAACCAGCGCTAAATTTACAACTGATTTTTGATTAGGAAAAAGCCAGTCATATATACACACACGAAAAAACAGCGCACATGCGCAATGTCAACAGGACTTCTAATGCTAGTACAAGGTTTTTATGGTTTATGGGGGTTTAACGTCCCAAACCAACTCAGGCTATGAGGGACGCCGTAGTGGGTGGCTCCGGAAATTTTGACCACCTGGGGTTCTTTAACGTGCACTGACATCGCACAGTACATGGGCCTCTAGAATTTCGCCTCCATCGAAAATCGACCCCCGCGGCCGGGATCGAACCCGCGTCTTCTGGGTCAGCAGCCAAGTACCATAACCACTGAGCCACCGCGGCGGCTGCTAGTACAAGGTAAAAATCGCTTTAAAAGCACGTGGGCATCTGCCGAACCGCTACCCACTATGTAGCATATTGATTTCTCGAAACGATAATAGATAGCGTACTCATGCACCCTTTAGTTTTTCTGATAATATGTAACGCCTCAGATAATTCCCTAGTGCGCTGGTCAGAATGAGTGAACAAGACTTCAGTATCATAAAAAAAAACGGCGTAAATTTGCACGTGGAACAACGCTTATCTATATTAGTTTCTGTCTTTATTAAAGAATGAGCGTGCTCCATGAGCCGTGCGTTAACGCAGCGCCCAGTCTGGCCTATGTAGGTAACGCCACAGGAAGGGCGCCCCTTCCTTGTGTCGTATTCCACCGATGTTCTCCCTGAACCGAATCTCTTGTGCCACTCGAAAACCCGCGCCAGCGATAATGTCTCGTTGCCGTAAGCGTCACGAAGGAGCTCATACGTCTGTGTGGCTGTCTTGCCAAGCTTCACACAGAACTTTATGTTTACACGCTGTTCGTGGTGAACGTCCATCTCTCCACATTCACTCACAGTAGAATGCGCAAACGACTAGTGACAACGTATATTTTTACATGTAGTGTCATCTAGCGGCATCCACAACAATTAACATAAATAGTGCAGGCCAGCCCGAAAAGATGGCGCTACACATAGGCACCAACATTTGTTTTGGGGAATCATTTCTAGAAAAGAAATCAGTCTGGAAACTTTACGGACAAAGGTTGTTTTAAATACCCCTTCCCCGATTTCTCTTTATGTTCCCCTTCCCTTCAAGTGGTAGCTATCGTGTGTGATATCAACCCCGATTGCTAGTTAGCGAAACCAGTCGCTAGCTCCATTTTTATTCAGTTGTTTTATTTAAAAGTATTTCTCTCTCTCTCTCTTTAGAGACTTTGTAGGAGTGTGTGCGGAAACAGCAGCGCACAGAAGAAAATGCAATACACTTACAGACACTGAAAGTGGACAACAAAGGAAAGATAATCAATGGCATTCTATAACTTAGGGTAGATGAAAAAAATGCAAGCCCTGAAACAAACGAAACAGAAAGAAACGAAAAATGCAGTGCTCATAGAGTTAGCTCGTTGAGTTCAGCGAAATAATGGTAAATAAATGTGATTGGCATTTGAACAGGTGTCTGCATTACATTGCGGCCTCAGAGGCACACACACGTAAGTAGCTGGAGTCATGGGCGCGTTCAGAATGTAAACATTCATGGTTGTATTGTTTGTAAACGTAGCTTAATGCCATGTTTTTTTTTTACTAACTACGGACCCATGGTGAGGTTGAATGGCAGAAATCAGAGAGTCAAATATATATTTATATATTGTGAATGTAAACGTTAAAATGAGCTACCTTCAGAAGCTTTTGGCTGGGTGTAGGTGTTTCATAGCTCAAGAGAACACGGCGAAACAGTGAAAAGAAAAACACAGATAAAACCAAGAAAACGGTGGCAGTTGTTATTTATGTGTGCTGTGCCACGTGACTTCCGTCAAACATCTCCAACCACACAAGCATAAGAAATGCAATCCGACATGACAAGATCATCCATGAGCTGCCAGTGACGCAGCGCGATCTTCGAGTCCCCGCTATCTGGCTGGAAGGGGTCAGCAGAAAAAAAAAGCACCCCAAATGAGACATAAAGGGCACTAAGTCGCTGCTCAGCTCGAGGTGATTTATCGCGCAGAGATCGAGAACACAGCTGGTAGAGGTCAGACTGACAAGTCTGAGAAGAAAACGCAAGCTGCTTTAGGAGTGTCGCAATAAAACTGCATGTTGTTACGTACAGTACGGTTTAACGACCGCGCGCGCGGTCCTGCCAAGTGGCCGTCAGGTTACAAGTTTTAACGACTTAGACTGGTAGCTAGTCAGTCATGCTTATCGATGGCTTGAACATTTTAACGGTTCATTCACACAAACAGAGTGATAATGACCTGGAAGCCGAAAAATGCGCTTTAAAACCTGCGATTACTGGTTAAACTTGACAATGAAGTATTTCAACAGCTTATACACACTCATGATTCATTCTTTACAAAAAAGGCAATGAAGTGAAACAGTGTGCCTGTAACAACAAGCATTATTCGTTGCTTCGGCTGGTTGTTGGGCTTGAACACTTCGCTCAGAGGCGTAGCCTGTCACAGAGAACAGTTGTGCAAGAACAGCGAATACGCACTATCAATGAAGGTCTATAGTGCCTGTCTTAGCACAAATATCGCTTTTGCCCTAGGCAGAAATGAGAAAGAGGTGGGAAAGGAAGGCAAAAAAACAACTTTCTTTTTTTTGCTCAGCAAGTCAAATACCAGTACACACTCGGAGCAGTGGCAGAATTGATGCCAAGAACGGCCATATGAACACATGAGACCTCACTTGCACTGCAGTAAAAGGTATGATAAAAACCAACAACATCCGTCTAGACGCGTGACACATAAGAGCAGGCGTCGTGGCAGGTATCGCTTGAGGCACTTTGTTTCGGTATGACTTTTTTCTTATCTCTGTACACAAAGGAGGCGGGAAAATAAAAGAGGGGGGGCAGTATCTTGTGGTACAGGCGGCGCAAAAAAGAAGCCTACTTTCTAAGTGAAGTCCTCAGAGGTGCAGTCGGCAAAAAAAATAAAAAATACAGGATGCGTGTGCTCACAAATACAAAAAGAATGCGGCATTCTTTACGGCTCCAAAAGTAGTATTTTCCCGCTTATTCTCGCCTCGCTTAAAATTTTGCTTCAAACATTAAGTTTTAAGGACCTAGGCAAGGAAACGTTTGCTGCGCATATGTGAAAGTTTCTCCAAAACAATTCCAACGTGCTCGGACAGAGTGTTAGAACTGACGCTTACACACGGCGCCTCGCATTTGTCAAGGGTCACATTCAAAGAAAAAAATGGTGCGCCTCTGGTGCTTAAAGCCTTTTACACAGTACGAGCGTTTCAAGGTATACCTTTTTGCTTGTTTTTTTTTCATTAAAACCATCACTTTTCCGCGTGTTCATGTTTCTGTATTGCGCCTATCCACGAAGGCACCCACTTATATTTTGCCTCTTTTTTTTTCTCCGAAGGAAACGTACACAGAGCCGCCTTCAGGCGAAACACCCGGCACATCTTATCGTTGCAGTCGCATCGCGCACAAAAGAAAAAGCATTGATGCAGGGAGGCAAGCGTAGTATCAGAAGGGACACTCGACGCGTTGTTGTGGAAGTAAAAATAAAACGAACAATTGCGTTGAGTTCGAGCGGAAGGCAATGAACGGTCGCGGCCTATACGGGTCGGCCTCTATACGGGGTTACGCGAGGACGTATACAAAGCTAGATAGGAGAAGAAACAAAGCAAACGAACGCACGAGAGAGAAATAAAGAGCTAAGGCCAATGCGGCTCTGAGAAATGGAGGCTCATTCCGCTGGAGATGGACGACACGAAACATATACGGCTCACTTCTAACGGGATTCGACGAAAAATGCAATTACTTCAGCGAGGAAACAAGGAAGAAATAATGTTGCTATTTTCTTCAGGAAAAGGCTTCTGTAGTCGTTATCCGTGAGTTTTGATACGAGCTTCGTTGTCTCGGTGACGCTTCCCGGAATGTTCGTCCTCGAGGTTTTTCTTGTTAAACCTATTTCTGTCCCAACCTCTCCGCCTTTCGTTTCATTAAATTACTTTTTCTCTTTCTGTTTTGGCCCCTGGTATGAAATTTTAATCGTTTAGTGCCCTTTTGTGCAGATCGCTCCGGCCTCCACCTCCTTTCTTTTTTTTCCTTTTTAGCGCCCTTTAAGCGCGTAGATTAGGTGGCGGAAATAGCGCACAGCGCCGCATTTGATTGTCCCTTCGTCGTCATTCTTGAATAAAACAGTGGCGCTGTCACTCGCCTGCTTTCTATCGAAATTAATGTCGGAAAGTTTACTTCCCCAATTTATGGCCCTCTTCTAGGCGCCGGCCACGGGTTTAAAATGCTTCTCACAGGTGAAAAGCAAGTAAAAAATGCCACACGGCATTTGACAAAATCTTAGCTTCGACGAGGACGTGATGCGATGCGCCTTCTAACGGTCAAAACACGCCCAGTGCTGGAAACCTGATTGCGCGGGAACGTCATCGTCGCAACAACAACGGCCACTTGATAGAGCAAGCGTTTCTCAAGCTGCATGTTGTCGGTTCAGGTCGCGGAACCTGCACTGGTTTTTCGAGGCACCCACAAATGTTCTGATGACTCACAACAATCTCAGCGAGATTTACTGTTTGCTCAGCTCTGGGTGAAGCCCGCCAAAGACGTGCGATGCGCTCCTTCACCAAACTGTAGGAAGATGTTCGGTAATCAAAGGGCCAAGTTGTACTAAGTTGATATCACTGAGTTTACTAAACAATCGCCAAAAAAAAACATTTGCTATACGTGTTTGTGTTTGTATGTGTGGTGGGGTGGGGTTGGGGAATGAGCTCACTCGGAAAACACCGGCGCACCTTTAAAGAACGGGAACGCCGGTGTATACGCACATATAGCAAGAGTAAACTTCGACACGAAATGCTCTTTCTACAGTGCGTTCTTTTTCTAAGCTTAAATAACTTTATTTTCGTGTTGACCTAACCTTTAGCGCTTTGCGCAGATTGCATGCTTTTTGCGAAAAATAGGTGCCGCAATTAGTGTCCCCCAAATTGGAACTGGCAATTCTGGAAACAATTTCTCTGAGATAACCACATTGTCACCTGTTGAGAGATAAAAGTAGAATTCGAGAGGAAACTCCGCAAAACGAATTCTCTTTGGGAAGAGAATGCGCCCTAAATTCGGGAAACGGCTCTTTTCTCTTCTAACGGCTCGTTGCTGAGAAGCCAGCGTTTTTCCTTTTATCCGCTGATGAATTCTTGCGAATTCAGGGCGCTGTGTGGCGTGAGTCACGTACCTGCCTTTGCAGCGTCCGTAAGCGAGAAGACCTCGAGCAAGGGGGCAGATCTAAGGGGCGTGTTCACTTGCTTCGTAAATTTTCGTCCTCGCGAAGTGTTCGCAAAACGCCACATTGGCCGGATTCGCGAAACACTGGTCTCGCGATAAATACGTCATTTCACGGTATTAACACTTATGCAAGTTCCGCGGGATATCGCAAAGCAGCCCATATGCGAGCTTGTAAAATATAACGCTCCCCTCCTCCCCCTCACCACAACCACAAGGAACGTTTTGACCAGCAGCAGAATCGGAAAAAGTAATGACCGCAAAGACACACCCCTGTATTCATGAACACGTTAATGGTTTTATTGCTTTCTTTGCAAACATTCTTATGCCTGGATTCATGTAACTATAGTAAGATAGAACTCAAGAACGAAGCAGCTTTTCCTCGTCAAAAAACCTGCTTCCAGCCAATAGCGTCAGCCAATTCTCATGACCCTGGTAGCGTGAGAATTCAGGGAGCGGTGCGACAATACACGGAGGCGACTGTCCGCCACCATGAAGAGATGGTACAGACCCCTTTCATCTACCACTCCCTGCACTGTCCCGCTAGCAGGGTCATGAGAATCGGCCAACGCCACTGGCTGGAAGGAGGTCCTTTGACGAGGAAGAGCGCCCCCGTTCTTGAGTTTTATCCGACTATAGTTTCCTTCAAATAATTAAAGCTGAAGATGCGCAATAGAAATTTTTAGTAACTAAAAATTAAAAAAAAAATATGATTCGTGCACAAGGTTACAACTGGTCGTAATATATCCCTGTTGCAGAGCTTCAATAACAGAAAACATTACAAACCCAATGAGCACAAACATTCGTGCTGGAGTGAACGAATTAAAAGGTCAGTGCCGTGCTTTTGCGCAGTGCTAGGAGCTGCTTTTTTCAATAGAGATTATGTTAGGGGTGGCACCTGACGGTACACGCAATTTTCTCGGCGCAAAATTGTGGTAAGCACCACCTGTGCCAACGTAATGAGTCAGGCATGTCACCCAAAATCGAAGTGCACAGCACGCTCGATGCAGGGCATTGTCGCTCTGGCACAAATGCTCGGTGTCACGCGACTTGGGTCAAATGACGCCCGTCCAGCCTACAAATGGTTCTCACAGGTTATGATGGCCCCTGGCCTCTTTTATGCTTTCTTTCGGAACAATAAAAGCAAGCAGAAAAAAAAGAGCCAAGAAAACTCGCAGCCAAGCTTTCTATTAACTGCCGGCGAGGACAGTGGGTGCTTACCCAAACGTAATCGACGCACCGAATCGATGAAAGGGCAAGGCGAACAAAGGCTGGGCAGTGCCCTAGATTTCCGACTCGAGGTGATATAGGCATATGTGATACAGGTATATTATTGTATATTTATTTTCGTTTTCATTGTTCCAACCTTAGCGTTCACAGTATTGAATAGCTGATGCTGGCAGCAAAGCTTCAACTTACGCTGTTATTTTATTGCTTATGTTTGCCTGTTTGGTTGAACTGTTTTTTTTTCACCGTGCTAAAACTACCAACACCAAAGAGGTCACACTATGAATAAATAAATAACGTTGCTGGTTAGTACAGTGCTCAAGTTTTCATAGGAAGTAGAAAAAAAGTGACAGTATCTGTGCACTTATTGCTTTAGGTGTTATTTTAATGCATGAACGCCATCTACATAGGCATCGCAAGCTAGGTCTGTAAGCACATTTGCGACACAGCACAGAGGTTGCGCAGGTAGCAATCACAGTCCATGCTTATTTGGATAACAGTCGAGAGCCTCAATGTGCTCTCAAGCATGCATTTACACAGTGCCAGTAACGCACAGGTTTTGTATCTGACCGCGCACACAAGAAATCAGGCTAGCCGTGTTTTTTCGGGTCGCCTTGTAAGAAGAGGAAACACTCACAGCTGAAGAAGATGGCACTGACACAATATAGACTCTTAATGGAGCTCTTGTGAAAACAAGAAACGTGGCAGAAGAAAGTCACGGTGATCTCTCCCCAGTCGCAAGACTTGTCGGCGGGAATGTATTTCTAGAGCATTAGCGCCAAGCGTTCGACCATTGTATTGGCTTTTTTGTGTGTGTGTGTTTAGAAAACAAGCTTCCTCAACATTATTTATAAACTAGGTGTAAGCGCAGTTTTGTGCTTTTTATTTCTTTAAAGCCTGTGCAATAAGTGACATCTGTTAATGCTACAAGTACACTGAAGATTTCGAAACGGGCCGTTATAATCTGCGATATATTTTTCATGTCAAAGGAGGGAATGCAAGTTTCACTGAATACTATCATTTTAAAGCTTAGTGTGCTGCTAATGTTGGTTATTTATGGCATATTTCTGACATAGCTGCAAATTTTAACCTTATGATCCAGCAAAAACACCCCGTTCTTATAATAACAAATGTTCGTCTACATCCTATTACACAAAGCGGCCGTAGATGACGCCAGCTACACCTTTGAAAGAGTGAAACTACTCCACGGCGAACAACTTACCAGACAGGTGACAAGCCAGAGTGACAAAATTACAGGCTCTCTCTCTGAGTAGCTTGCTCTTGGTTGTCCCACAATGTTGCCGTCATGTGTAGACAACTTGTTCTCAAGGCAAAAGTATTACCCAGGCCCAAATTGCGATCCTATTTTTTCAACTTTCTAAATTGTGCTCTGGCTAGCGATATATGTAAGAGCATTGCTGAGCAGTTACTGAATTCACTGAAGGTTGCCCTTGGCCTGCCCACCGAAGTTGCCACCATCATCGACAAATTAACTCTCAAGCGGCTCATTGAAAAAAAAAAGAATTTAGTAACTTCTCTGACATTTTGCCTCGTAACTCCCTATCCAACATCTAACGTCTCAACATGAGAACATAAAGGAATCAATGAAAGAAATAAAATATATATATCGAGGTCTTAAGAAATAAGGTTTATCTAGAAAACTGTGCTATACATAGATTCGCTTTGTTTGAAAAACTGTCCACGTTTCGCTGCAAGAAATTTCCGTGCTCTCTGCTTTTGTGTATCACACAATTATTGTCATTCATTTTTCCTAGCAAAGTAATTTTTCACTACTTTTCAAAGGCGAGCACACAGACAGACGTGACAGAATTGGCGGTGACTCCAAGTAAGTTTATTGATGGCTACTATACGCTACTGGTGCTACCCACTAGAGACAAGACAGATGTTTTACCTCTTGATTTGACCAATTCGATAACAGCCAAGAGAGTTATCCTGACGCACTGTCTGGAACCCGCATTCCGCAAGTGATTCCTTCACATGATGCAGACGAGCTTTCAGTGTGAGGTAGCCGCATTGCGCAAAGTATTCTTCTTTGACAACATACTAGCAGCTTGGAAGGAGACACTAAAGAAGTAGCTGAGACGAGAATAACTTGGCTGCGCGAAACCAGTGTTGATCACGTGCTACGCCTACAGAGAGTCCCGACACCTTAACACGGTTGGCAACGAGTACAGCGTTCCCCATACTCTTCATCGCGTCATGTAAATTGGCCAAGATATGCCCTATGGAGCGCAGTGGTGGCTCTGCGAACTAAGGCAGCGCAAAAAAACTCGCAAAGATGTTCGTTCGGCACGCAAGGAATGAAAGGTCGCAAAAAACGTACCGCACTCGTTAGAGGATCTGAAAACCCATTGCCGCTCTTGCGAGGTTGAGAACCATGCCGACTAGGAGGCGCAACGTGAAGAAATGGAAAGTATAACTAGAAGCAAAGATAGTTTAGCACACGAACTATCAGAGCCATGCATTATCAAGGACAAAGGCGACACGTGCATAGCCACCGCTTAAGTCTTCCTGCCAGCGAGTGACTACTAGAAAATAAGCCATAGATGCTGTGTGCTCTCCTTAGTCTACAAGGGGTTATGCCCTTGTCATAAATGCGGATGCGCTCATTGCGTTCGTTCTAAATTGTAATGTGTATGCATTTCTATATACTTAGATGGAATCAGCACCCGCCCTGTCACGTCTCTATGCTCGTCTTTAAAATCTAGCGCGTAATTACTTCTCTTCGAAAAATGCACACCAACTAGCCCCACAACTGGTTTAGTGAAATGAGCTTTCCGTTCATATATACAGATTGCGTAGAAATTACTTTCCAGCCGACAGCTGACGCACTCAAAGAGCGATCGATGTAAAAAATAATAAATTGAAAGTGGAATAAAATGATGAATATTTGGTGAATTAGGTCACCACTCCTTGTAGCGTTTGAATTATTTTATGGGCCTTTTTAATTGCTGTCCTCTATTCGAGGCTTGTCAGCCAGGAACAACGTAATTTTATTGCGGGTATAAAATCTACAAGTTGCATAGGCGCAGTAGTTTCGTATGCTCTTCACAAAAGCAAAACACTACATTTTGATTTCGAGTGATGAGCAATGAGGACATTGCAATCTTTGATGCACCATTAACCCGCTTAGAAAAAGAGCTTTTTTTTCCCTCAAGACTTAACGTGCACCTCTTAAACAACTACAGTTTTGGCGTTGCAGTTTGGGCAAATTGGTACTTGGTACGTTTTTGGGAATAATTGTGCGCACACGACATCCGACAAGAGTAGTTTCATCTTACTTGGACAGGAAAAATGAGGCGCATATTAGACTAATAATTTTTTCATTTTTATGTAGCATGCTAACGTTTTCAAGTTCTAGGAAGTTGCTGCAGCAGTTGCTCGTCAGAATAGGTTGTCGTGAACAAAAAAGGCTCCGCTCACAAATAGTTCTATAGTTTGGTTTTGCTGGAATTAATTCGTCATAATCGTCAGCATATACGTTTATATTTTTATCGCTTGTGTCTGCAGTTGATTTTATTCTTATAAAAGCAATAGATGATATGCTAATCATCCCTCTAAAGATAAAAGGAGAATATCGTTTAAAGAAGCGCATCACCTTGCCTTTGATATTTTATTTTCTTTGCACAAAATCTGATAGGGCAAAGTTGCTTTGCCCGGACGTTGCATATCTCAACGGCTAACTTCTACTCCGGACGCACAAAACAAAAAACGCGTTTCTGATACGCATGCCAGTGAAAATACGAAAGCCCAAGTGCACTCTTTCCTTTGCGCACGCTTCACCAAAATGTGCTCTCGGCGCTAATGCACTTGGCAATAAACCGGCTGTAGCATACACTCGATGCAAATGGGGCCGCTGCAAACATATGGCGACGCCAACACCTGCTACTGATCGACTAAAACACCGCAAAAAACCGTGCATTCGTTCAACGGCAAGTAAAAGAGAGATGTTTCGGTCACACTGCTTCTTAATAACAACTATACTAAAAATTGCATGTAGTTGCAAAAAGCGAGCAATTAAAATCAAAAAGGGTTCCGTGACTGTATCATAATCCACGCGTCCTCGATTTCAAAAGTACCGCCAAGTTATGCGATGTGTATGTTTTTTTCACAATAGCGTTTGAAGTCAAAAATCGTCGCCGCTCGGTATACTTGCCGTCATCATATGAGCCCACGTGGAAGAAAATTGCTGAACGCATGCACTACGGCATAAGCAGTGCATACGATAATATTTTGGCTTGTTTCTATGCTGCTTGAGAAGAGGGCACGCTCCTCTCTTGTAGGCGGCGTTGTCTGGGGTCAACCGCATTCATCCACCACTCGACCGTTTCGATTGCAAAATATCACCCGATGCAACTGGCCGTGGAATGAAAGGAAAGCACAATGGCTTGAGACTCACCCCGAAACGTTGCTTTGGCGAGGCGATCTCCGCGTCCCCTGAAGCCGCTCACGGAGTGCAGATGCAATTTTAAAGCCATGGCTTCGGCGACAGCAGATCGTGGGTAGACAAGCCCGGTTCCTTGCTAGCCGTCTGCGAACATCTTAGGGTGTCGTCGATTAACAGCAATCCGTAACGACGAATCTCGACGCAGACGAGAACTGAAGGCAAGCAGCAGCAGCAGACGGCACGCACGTTTCTCTCTGCAACGCCACGGCAGGGCAGCCTTCCCGCGTCGCGCAATCGTTTCGTCTGCGTGCTCCCCATTTCTTCTCATTGCGACCGTGCCGCGCTGGCCGATCGACCAATGGCCGCAGGCCGTCCGCCGTGACGTCAAGTGCGGTCGCCATGGGGACGCCCGAGGAGCGTCTGCTTCGCAGGTGAGCTTTTTTTTCCCTTCTGTTCGCGTCGTTTGCCCGGGCTTCGACTCCGCTGTTCATTCACGTTCTCTCTGTCACTTCCCTCTCTACTTGCTTTCTTTCCTTCATGTTCTCTCTCTTTCTCTCGTATGTTTCGTCTATCAGAATTCCGAGGGCTTTCCCTTTGCTCCGAACAGGTCCGCGCTCAAGGAACAGGTAACAAGAAAAGGAAATGGCTCGCAGCGACTAAACTACGCTGAGGTGGCAGCCGTGTAGAGAGAATATATATTAAAAATACGCGACCCGTAGAAGAAAGAATCCGAGTTCCGGACGCTGGCGAACGAGAAATGGTGCGAGAGCGGGTAACGGCGGATGCGAGGGTACAACAATAAACACCAGTTTGTAGGGCGCGGCTGCGGTGCGACTGCTGGGTGCGAAGCCCCTTCCTTCGCCACCTTCCGCAGACGGCCGGAAGAAAGGCGAGTGCTACGTGAGCCAGCATCAGAAACTACCGGTTAGGTAATCGCCACCGTGTCTAACCCGGTTTCCTTCATCGAGCAGCAAGACGCTGGCGTGCTCGCCGTGCCGGCTGAGTGCAAGAGCGTGGTTCCGCACTCAAGACGTGCCTTTCGCTCGCATTATCTAGACTTTTTTAGTCGCGCCTGCTTCTTCTTTTTATATTTTCCACCGGAAACGTTCTCAGGGGCGACGCTGAAGTGCTGCGCCTCGCGTGCCGCAGGGATTCTTAAGCTCTTCGTGGCCACCACTACGCCGTAATGATGTCGTTGTACGCACCGAAACGGTTCCTGCGGAGAGCTCACTGCCCCTGTTAACAATTGTTTTGCTTACCGATTTCACCTCGCAGCATTGTAAGGTGCAGTTTTAGCTGCTTAGACCTTCATGTGGGGTGAACAAAAATGCGGAAATTATTTGGGTCATATATGCGATCCTCTTAACCTCTCATGATGTTTCTTTGGTAGATCTTTTTGTACTGCCTATCGGTTCTCTGTTTCTCCCTTCCTCCCTGTCCTTTAATCTAATCCGTTTCACCAAATATCGTTATTTGTTCTATCTTTATTTGTTACGAACGAACATCAATATTTGTTCGTTGTACTAACTGCTATGTTAAAATTCTTCCTTTTGGTGTAAAAATATTATCTACAGTTTTCCACATTGTGCTCTCCTCATTCTGTGTCTCATAGCTTCTCCACTTCCATGTTTTTTGTCGTCGCTTCTTTTAAATGTTTTAAATCGCTGTCAAATTTTGGTATCCAAATTAAGTATTGTCCGAATACATTTGCTTGCTACGCGCTTTCCTGATTGATATTGGTGAACTGCTGTTCAATAGCAGAGTACGCCTAAATACGTCACTCTAAGGCATACTTATGCTCCGACCAATGGTTTGCTTCTGCATTACTGGAAGTATGCCTTCAAGATAATAGCAATCCAGTTCAATTATCTCGCCCACAATCTCCTCAACACGTTAGGGTTATTAAAAGCAGATCACGTTTCGGAAGGAATAATATCTCTCGGCACTGTTTAGCCTTCCATTTATATACGGCCTGCATCCAATGATTCTGCACGGGGCAGTTGTCGCACTGGTGAAATTTTCCATGGCATATTCAAAGCCGCTTTTTTGTTCAGGTAAAATTAAAAAAAACGGCTATATGTACCGTGATTAAAACATTAGGCCAAGAGCTCCTTAATGGGTTCTAATTGGGCAGCTTTTTTTTATGCTTAATAATAGTAGAACAACGTCAGGATAACAGCACCAAACCTTGCAGAAAGAGTTTCTAGAAAGGGTATGAGAAACACTTCTTCCCTTATCAGTGATGCAAACGGCACCATCCGTGGAGGCTTGGCCCCGACTAATATTTGGTTGCACGCAGGGGAAGTAATATTCGCAGCACTTCATAACTGACACGAAGAATTTACTCGTCTTGGCGCCCAGTGCGTATGCCGTTCTGCTACTAAACACGAAATCGCTGTTTCGGGTCCGGTCATGATGACCCCATATCAATGACATCATAATGCGAACTACGCTAACAATATCGCGTTTGGAAGTGAATCCCGCCGATCACATTTAAAGCCCACAATCAGCGTTTGTTTCTAGATGTCGACTTTTTCCGCACTGCTTAACACAGTTTTCTCCACGCCGACCATTGCCTTTTACCTACATGCCTCATTGACAGTCGAGTCCGAAACTACTAGTATGGAAAATATTTTTTTACGCAGGCGCAAGGGTTTTCTTTCGGGCGTGCGTGCCGTAACACAATTCTACAGCAGCGATGTTGCAGTAGGTTTATTACTGCGTTTTAGGTACTTCTGGCATGGTTCCTGTGTGTTGCGCGGCAGCCTGGTTCTCGTCTCCTCCTAAGCTTGTTTTTCCGCATAATTACTCTTAGTGAGAAGAAGCAGCTCCTGCGGGCGGAAGGCACGAAGTCCGAAGGATTCTTTGATGCTGAGTAAAGATCGCCGAGTATAGAAAAAATGGAAGGTAAGAAAAAGAAGGAAAAAGGAAGAAAAGAATAAAGGAAAGAAAGAAAGCGAGCGAAGAAAGGAAAGAAAGACGAGAGCGGAAAGGGAAGGAAAGAAGAAAGGGAGATGGAAATGAAGAAAGACAAGAAAGAAAGAAGGTGAGAAAAAGGGATGAAAGGAAAAAAGAAAGGAGGCAGGAAAAAGAGAGGGGAATTAAGAAAGACAGGAACAAAAGAAAAATAAAGGAGCTGACAAAGAAAGAAATAAAAATAAGGAAAGTAGGAAACAGCGAAAGGAAGAAACAAAGAAAGAAGGAAGGAAAGAAGGAGAGAAAAAGTAAGAAAGGAAAAGGAAAAGAAAGACAGGAAAAGAAAGAAGAAAAGAAAGGAAAGAAGAAAGAAAGAAAGAAGAAAGAAAGGACCGAAGAAATGAAGGAAAGAATGAAAGGACGGAATTATGTAGGAAAGAAAGGAAGAAGGAAAGGAAGAAAAAGGTATAGAAAGAAAGGAGGTAGGAAAGTAAACAATAACGAGGTTAAGAAATAAAAGAGGAAGAAATAAAATAGGAAAGAAACGGAGAAGGAAAGGCAGAAAATAAAGATGGAAAGGATGAAAAAAAGGAAACACGAGGAATGGTGATTATCAAGCTCTTGGAGCGCGCCGCAATGGCTCAGTAAATTTTTGCGGTTTACTGACCAGCACAGGGTCAGAGGCAGGGCTGCCACTCTATGTAGAGCTCATGCATATGGAGGTTTCGGTGCATAAGCTGGACCCAAAAATCACACCCTGGAAGAATTTCTTCCGAAGCATTCCATTAGGGCACATCTAGCGATTTTAGTATAGCTTGGCGCCTCGACATCTACTGGCTTTTTTATCTTCCGGAAAACCATTCGCGCACACGTGATGAAAAAGAATCATTAAGGAGGAAGTAGGACTCTCACCTCGATTCTTGATTCAGGTGTGTTTTTCTGCGCTAGGTTTATCGCTGACAACTTTATTCAAGGACCAGTTTTGAACAAATAAATGGCTTTGTCGTTGCTTGTGTGCTCGAACACGCACTCTGAAGAATGTTCTGAAGGTACAGGCTTACCATTTACAATTTCGTAAGTACCCGGTATATTGAAAGGTAGACGTGTGCTGACTAGTCATAAGTGAAATGCCCCCATGAGAGTCTCAGAGAAAGAACTAATTTGAATCAAAAAGAAGATACGCAACTGTTTTTGTTGTCGTTGTTCTTTGGGTTCCACATCAAACATGTTCGTTCTAGAACATCCTACCTGACTCTGTTTAACAGTACAACTTTAATCTGTGTTCTGCAAATCGCAAATTAAAATTGTAGCTATTGCGAGCGTTGTCAATTTTATCAAATCTCTTCTCCTTTCACTCTTTCCTTAAGCCTTTCTTTCACGTTACGGCCGAGCTGCCCACCCACCGTAAGACTTCTACCGCGCCTTTCCTTTTCTCACAACCGCTTATAGCTCTTACACATAGGCGCGCTTCCCGTGGATTCGTCTGCAGAGCGAGAGCAATCGTCCTTCAAGCTATGCTGTGAGTTAAGTCTAAAGTTTCACCAAAGTGGACAGGCTACTCTCTTATCTACAAGATTCCCAGATAACGCAGGATGGCGTAAACGCTGTCAGTTTTAATAAGATAGCATTTAGGTAGTCGTTTTGAAAAATATCTTTTACCGTTTAACGTTCTAGCGACCACAGAGCGCTGTGCAACACAGCAGGCTGCGACAGTCTACCATGCTCAAAAGCCACGAAAGTACGGGATGTTCCAAAACAATCTCTACAACATTGATCACGTATATTTCAGAACTGGGGATACGTAGAAAGGTGCGGCTTGGTGCATAATGTTGACACACACCTAAACTCTTGGTAGCAGTTCAGCAAAGTTCAATGTATGCCCCATCATGTGTAGCACGCAGAACATGTAAGCAATGTTTCAGTTCCTGACATGTCTGGCGTACCATGTCCTCATTAACGTGAGCAATTGCTACTGTGGTTCGTGCTCGCAGTTTCTGCAGGCCCCGCACCGGGGTCTTGCCCACCTTATTCTTCACAAAGCCCCCCGCCCAAAAAATGCAATGGAGTTATGTCTGAAGACATAACTGCAGACGGAGGCCAGGGAATGGGTCCTCCTCGGCCAGTGCAGTGACCTGTAAATGTTCCGTTCATGGAGTCCCTTACGATCAATTCCCAGTAAGGAGCGGTACTATCCTGGTGGAAGATTACCTCAGATTACTGTTCTTGGTTTTGTGACAATGTAAATAGTTGGAAGATGATCAGACAAACAATCGAGAATACTGACGCATCTGCGAAGAAAAACGAACCCATCACACTCTCATGACGAAGACCCCACCAAGCGTTTAGGGGAGTGCCTAATTTCATCAGTTAACTAACCAGGAAAAAAACTAAAACGAAACAAAACTTTGGGTGTGTGTGAAAATGATGCCGCAAGCCGCACCTTTCTACTTATCCCTATTTCTGAAATATACGTGGTCAAATTTGTAAAGATCATTTTTGGAACACTCGGTACTCAACTTTATCGCGACTATGTACGAGGAGTTTTGAACTGAGCACCTGTTTAGTTGCACTTAGAAAGCAAACCAGACAGGACTCCTCATTCGCGGGCGTAGTTCATAGAATAATCCTGATAATAATCTTTCATGGTCGTGAATTCAGCATACACAGCCATCTGTATACACGCCCTGCGCGCCATGTAAAGGATTTCGCAACACTGGTTCCGAACTTTTAACCCGTTAAAGTTAACGCTTCCGTTCTCCAGATAATTTGTCTACGCTGGAGTTGTGAGCGAAAGAGATAGGCCACGTGACCTTGTGACATCATTGCAATCTTTCCACCGGGGCAGGTGGCAGTGAGATTAATGATTCGTCACGAGAGATCATGCAACTCACATCCTCCAACTGGTGGCTGTGTTTCAGATAGCCACTTAGCGGGGCGGTGACGCATCGCTAAACCCCTGCGCCAAGATTGTTGTGAGGACTCCCAGACATCTATGAATGCAAAGTACAGAATTACCAAATTCTTGTCCCCTTTAACCGGTAACGCGACCGCGTCATACGCTAAAGCGTACCTTAAGTTTCCGCTACAGTATTTTACTCTTGCTTTTAACAGCGAAGATAGTGAAAACTCGAAGAGTTCGTGTACCAGTCACACATCCATTATGAACGCCTGTTCTCCTTCGCGTTAAGAACATTGAAGTACCTATTATCAGTCGTCTAGCCAACCTCCATTCTCCTTTCTCTTTCCACTTCTCATCGTTCCTTTTTCTCCCGAAAGTGTTCGACGTCAGTTCCAACGCAGTAGAAGTAGCACTACCGAGAAGGACCGCAACCAATTTCACTCAGGCACTCCGCCACGAGAATACTCCGGGTCACTAGGAGGAAGAAATCAGCAGTCACCTCTGCTGCCTCTTCTTTCTTTCTGTTCCTTTGTATCTTTCTTGCACTCGTTCTTGTTTCTGTCATTTCCTTTTTCCTACCTTATGTTTCTCTGTCTTTTGCTACTTCCCTTCCTACAGTTATTTAATTTGTTCTTCCTTCCTTTCTTTCCTTTGATGTTTCATCCTCGCTATCCTGCCTTCCTTTTAATTCCTTCTTTTCATTCTTCTTCCCTTTTTTGTTTTTACTTCTTTCGTTCTTTTCTTGATTATTTCCTTTGTTTTCTTTCTTCTTGAGCCCCTTCACACCACGGCCGTGTTCTCAGGGATAAGACGACTTGATGGAGGGCAGATTGAAGGACGCCCTCCTCTCCCCCCCCCCCCCCCCCTTTCCTTCTTCTTACAGGTGCGGGCGGAGAAAGCCAAGGCGTTCAGTGGGGCCGCAGAGGAAGCAGGAACGCGGCGAGATTTGTGCTGTCCCAAAATGCCCGCTTTCTCGTTACCCGCAGATCCCCGACGAGCGAGGTCTAGCGGCGCCTGGTGGCAATTCTGCCGACGACAAAGAATGGCTGCCTCCTGTTTCCTTTGCTTTCAGAGCGCACACACCGTGCCAGCCCAATCAGAAAATGTTGAAACTCTCCTACATAAAGTGTTCGCGAATCTCCGAGACAGCAGCGTTCGAGACAGACAGGATGGGGGGAACAATAGCCGGCATTCTTCGCAAGGCTGACACAGTTTGCGACTGTGTGGCTTTCTATTCGTCTGCCACGATCAGGGTGTGTTCTCGTCTAGCAAAGGCTTTAGTTGGGAAATAAAAACACGGGAGCCCTTTTCAGTGTAGGAAAACTGACAAGGACGAGAACCATGGAGGTAGAATGCATATAGCTAGTTTTGCTCCCAGCTGAAAGTTTTTTGTTTCGTCGAGAGTGCTCTGAGGCGAAAGATACTCTCCTCAACTGCCGTGTCAGCTACTGTCCTTCGCAGTCGCCACCGTTTTCTCGTTGTCGGTGAAGATGATTATGAGCTTTAATTACAGCCACGAGGAATAAAAACAAAATCAGCGTTTAGTTTGCATCAAAACACGTATATTTTTATTTCTGTATCGAACTTGAAATGGCTTTATAGTGGAAGCTACAGTGCCATTATTGTGGAAGGATAGTGGAGGATATTTCGGAATTTGTGCTTGTCAAGAAATTGTTGACTACATGATAATAAATTCCTACGTTCGCTATCCGATACTTCTCTCTTCCCTGCTCTTAATCTTTTCCTGTAACTCCCTGCCCTCAGTGTGTTCTTGAGCATTTCTCATTATGTTGATAAATATCCAAACTGAAACACCGAACCGAGCGTTAAGCTCGTGCCCACCGCCCGCTTTCGTTATCCTTATCTCAATTCTGTTTACCAAAAGCGCCCTTTTTGATTGCGTCCGCCGCTTCAATGCGCAATGAGAAATAAAATTCATTGAATTGTTTTTGCCTCTCTTCCTCTTTTTCGCTTGCAATTTCGTCCTTGTTATATGCGCACAACTTCCGATACGCGATCCTGCCCTCTGGAGATAACGGCTAATTAGTTTGTCAAGCTACAAAAGAACCTGATAAACGCAGAAACGGGAACAGCGAACAACACAGGCACTAAAAACAACCGAATCACAGTTTGTTTCGCGACACAGCATCCTAGAGCCGTTCACAGTGGCGCAGGGAAGTGCAGCTGCCTTCACTATCAATGCTTCCTCCTTCTCCCCTCTTTTGTGCCACTTTACCGCGATTATCAAGTCAATATTTGTTTTTCAAAAATAAGAGGACTTTACTTTTTTTATTCAAAAACGTTTTTATTCAAAAAGGCTGGCAGAGCCGAGCATCCTGCATCTTCACAAAGCATGCAGCATTGAAGAAGTATTGCTGACTTCCCTCCACCAGGTGCTTAACTTTAAAAGCTCCTAAACTAACTAAACGATATGGTCACAAAGAGAGAATAAAAGAGAAACAAGCGCTCGCCACCAACGACCTGTCTTTGCGGGCACAGCAGCGAAAGATGCAACAAGCGCCTTAAAACAACAGTGTTCATCGTATGTGATAAACCATTTTTCCAGTCGCTTGCGGCTAACGTACAGAACATTTCTTTTAAGTCAGTTGTGTTACACTTTATCTGCTTCGCTGATTGGCTCGTCACGGTCATAACGAACGTGATACAGCGCCGCAGCCAATAGGGAGGGGTTAAATAAAAAGTTAACAGGGATGAATTAATGCTACTATCGTGGCCCTCTCTAGTGAAACATTCCATATGATGATTATCATAAGTTCGCATGTTGTCATGGCTCATAGAGAAATAATATGAATATAAGGAGCCCGTGAAAAATTTATACAAAGTCTAAACAGACTTTAAGCACGACTCATAAAATAGTAGAAATTTACACGGACTCCATATGACGTCATATACATTACATAGAAATCATGTAAAAGATACAGGAAATAGAAATGGAAACTGCGGTGAAACATGAGGGAACTATTAGAGTTCGCTATGCTTTTTCTTATTATATATGGAGTATATGTTGCCATAATTTCATATGAGCCAATTATATGTATCATGTAAGTAGGGCTGCTCTGATTTCCTCGAACACAGTAACTACAAGATTGAGTTCAAAGCATGCAGTCATGCTGTAGGCTCGAGCTGGCATATTCGATTCTTTTTTCTTTACACTCTCATACCGCTCCATCACAGTTCACCGCACGTTTTATATCAGCGCAAACAGCTGAAATTGTCCTATAGCAAGCAAGCCATAGGAAGGCCATATGACGGTTTTTAGGCTGAATGTTCAGACTTTGACATCAGGGACCAATGGAGTGCATCGGAAAAGAGTATACAAAATCGGGCTACACGCCTTGCATTGACGAATTCGTTCTGGCCTTTTATTCTAAACAAGTTTTCTAAACCAAGGAACCTACAAGATTAGAGCGTTTCTGCCGCTAACCTGCTGTTATACGGAGTGGCCAACGCGTACGCGGTGGTCATTCAGAAGCAACTCTTCGTTGCGCGCAGTTTGGTGAACTTCATTCCTTGGGGACATGTTCCGTAGTAATTTTCCCGATTCATTCTTCGGCCTTCGTACGACTCGTAAATTCCGCTTTTGACCCCGCGGAACACCAGTTACTTGACCTGCGAAATAAGGCGTGGTCTGTCGTTAATAAACAAAGAATATTATATATCTGTTTAAATAAACAAAATATTATTCCTACGGTCTTTGATAAGCTGAATTTGGCAACTTATCTTGTCCTCATACCCTTCATTTCTTCATTCGCCCATAGGATAGCCTGTTACCCAGTCTTTCATTTCCTAAAAACGTCATTCAACGCCTCCACCGCTCTCAAAACGAAGGATGTTAAAAGAACGTGAGGTGTCCGCTGGCGCACTCCTCTCATGAGGCTAAGTATATTGGCCAAGCCTTGGCGCACAATTCTACTACTAAAAATACGGAATACTTACGATCGGCAACATAACCATATTCCCTCTTTAAAACAGGTGAAGTTTTAGCAGTTACGAAGATTTTATCGGAGCTAGGTCTCCATCTACTCTATTTTCTAAACTCAGGGCATTCAGTGCCGGGATTGAAAACCTCCTCCCACTGATAACTGTACCCATTTACTATGCTTTGTACACCTCTGTTCCCAAGAATAATCATTCCTCATGTTTAATGATAGCTACTCCGGAACCTGAGAAGCATATACACCTTGCGCCTAAAAGAGAGTGCACTAGAGCGGCTTATAATCTCTTTTTACTCCCATACAGGCGTACTAGTGTTTAGAGTGTAGAGCAGAGTTTTGATTAAATATATTAGCGCAGTAGGTGCGAGCACAACCTGATTTCTTTTTGCGCTTTGTTTACACTTGCCTTCTCCACAGTGCTTTTCACCCTCTTTCGTTTTGCTGCCAGAAAACGAAGCTAACTTTTGTATTGCCTGGAAACAGCACACGTGCCGACAAGCCCACCAGAACTAATTGCACCCGCCTTGGCTGCGCCGCGCACAAACATAACAAAAAGAACCAGCCGCTTTTACCGAACCTTGTATCCAAACCTCCCGTGTAAGCCTAGCAAAACGTGAACAGAGGCGGAAAAATACAAATACCGAAAGCTAGGGCTCTGAGCTTTTCGAGCATGTTCGGGATGGCACTGTGTGAGTAGGCTGTACTGAACCGCTTGCCGTGCATGGCGCATTCAACACGACCGCGCAAGGGAACGAAAAAAAATAGCCCCAGGATGAACGCGCACGTCTCCAGAACTGGTATTTTCTTTTTGTCTTTGCATATCCTGCTCGTTACGCCCCCTCTAGCATTCGTGCTCACTTGAAACTGTCTAGACAGGAAGCCGTTCTCTGCGCACTTTACTGCGCTTTAGGCATGGCGTATGTCGTTATTTTATTATTTTTTATTGCTTATTTCTGTTTCTGTGCTGAAGAAAGCAGGAAAATTGCGCTTCACACCGCGCTTGAGTGCCCTCCTTTATTTTTTATAAGTATACATTTTGAGGCTCTGGTAGGCTGCTCCCTTCTATACATTTAGTAGTTCTTGCACGCCCTGCTCAAAACATCTTGAAATCCCCCATAACGCCAAGCTGTACTCAACCTAGGTACCAGAGAAGTGCCCCTAACATTGCTTTTTCATTTTATGTGTTACAGCCGCCTTTATTACCTGCCAGAGGGGCTTGTTATATTTTTTATAGCTTTGCTGAAAAAGAAATATTAGTGGAGCCCCACCACAACCACGTTTTCCAAATCTCCTCAGCCAAGAACAATGCACTAGTCCGGCAAATTCTGTGAAATAGGGCGACGCAAAGCAGTTTTAAGGCTTACAATCATTCAAAACACCGCATTAAAGAAATTGGGTGGACATTTAATCTCCGTCTTAAGGGTATGAAGTGTTAATGGTTCCTTTCAACGGCCTGGGTCCTCTTCGCGTATCACTTCGCAAACACGGACATTGTTCGTTGTTTTATTACTCTTTGGTTTTTATTGTTAATGCAATGGCACTGAGGCTTCCATCTAAAAAAATTTCCGTCTTCTATGTAACGAATTTGTGTGATTGGTCATCTTTCTGGCATTTTAGTTTCACGCGACTGAATCTGACCAATTAGAGTGCATCGCCAAATTTGAAATACCCTACAAAATTTGCTGATTATATATAGAGGTCACATGAACTTGTCACGTCGTAGCCATCTGCTTACCCTGGAAGGCGGCATCCTGGCCACCGGTCTGTGAGCAAACTGCCCACGGTTTTTTAATTTCGTGCACTTGCCACCTGACCATCGTGGTGCTTTGCAAGAGCGTTACGAGAGCTCGGGAAGAGTAACCTAGGTTTCACAAGCCCCACCGGTGCCTGTGTTTGAAGACGAGGCAGCAGCGCATGGCTTAACCTCTGCACCACTGCGCCGGCAGGGTTATGAGCACTTCCCGCGATCTATCAAAGCGATCGACAGCGCCGCGACGTCATCAACCCCGCGTTACCACCAAAGGGCTAATCATAGCGCACCGGGAAAATTGACAATCTGAGGATTCCCAAAATTTGGAAGTGGCCACTAAATTCTATCGCACTTTCTGATTTAAAGATGTCGCATAGAATTCCATCATGGTATTGTTCATGTTTTATGTGCTTTTTTCTTATTTTATATTTTAACTAATTTTTATTGAGCGCAAGACATACAAGGCCTCCATTTACCTAAGTCCTTCGGTCGCGGCTTGGCGGCCTAAGGTTAACATGTATGATTCGCGCCCAAGGGTTTCGGTTTGAATTCCAGTCTCACCTGAAATTTCTTTCCAGCGCCAATAAATTGCATTCTTAGATGTCATAATTACCCTTAAGTCATTTTGTCAGCTGGTAACCAGCATATATCGGATGTTTTAAAATCAATTTCAATTCCGTTTCAGGTCACGACCCTGTATCATCAACCAATGCGAATTTCGGTCCCACGCCCCACGAGTGGCCGCTTAGTGTGCGCTCTAACGCTACTGCGTTAAAAGACAGGACACGCAAATGAAGCTAAATAATGAAAAGAACTAATCCCCTTCGACACAGAGCACACCTGGAATACACATTCTGGTGAAAAAAAAGAAAAAAGACAAATAAAAAGCGTAAGTTGCATGCTATTGCCTGTGTCGGGGAAGTTACTAGGATCAAAATGCGCTGTTTTTAGAACAGCTGTTTTGCGACTTGTTCATCTGTCTCCTTCAGGTGTCTCTGCACCGGTTATTTTTACAGCACCCGCTCCGGCGGCTCAGTGCCTGTGGGCTACAGCTGCTGATCTAATGGTCGCAGGTTTGATCCCAGCCGCGGCAGCCGTATTTCGACGGAGGCAAAATACAAAATCGGCCTTGTGTCGTTCGATGTCAAAGCCCGTTAATGAACCCCATGTGGTCTATAAAAATTCAAAGCCTCCTTCACTTCGTTTTTTACGTACTACGTGCCGCTTCAAATCGTCATCGCTCATGAAATAATTTTTCTTTCCTGGCAAACTCATGTACCCGTGCGCGCAACCATTGAACGGCAACCCGATGGGGTCGGTGGTAAAGCGTGCTTGTGCTAGCTGCAAGTCCACTGATTACAGAATTAGCTGAAGAATCATGCGCATCAGTTGTGCGCACACCATAGTTTTGCGCGTCTTTTCCACGTGCTGCAAGCAACTTCGGGGATTGCACTGAGCTACGTACATCTACTTTCTATAACACTGCGCTAATTGCATCATTGAGCGATAAACAAGAGTGAAAGTTAAATGGACAGATATTTGTATCATCGAAAAGGAGTAGCTTAAAAATATTCAACAAACTTGCACAAACCGTGTTGACGCCTTTAGTTGTTGAATTCTGTTTAGTGGGCCGAAGAAGGAATCTTAAATGAACATTTCGATTCATTACCTGCACTTTGCAGCCAGACAAAGTGTAAATATAAGGTAGCTCTACCGAAGTGCATTTAGAAACATCTAAAATAATTGCAGAAATTACATTTGTCACCGTAGGAGTTGTTTCCCTCCTCTCCCCTCCTGTCGGCCACAAAAACACATGTCCACCTTTTTGTTTTTTTCGTCAAATTTTGTTTAATGTTCCAATCTCCGCATTCGTACTGCGTCGTAGAGTCTTCAAGTACTCTTGCTTATGAGAATCAGTTAACTGCGAATTATACGTAAAAAGAAATAAAATAATTAGTCAAGGCTTTATATTCATTGCACCATTTACACTTTTTTACGTCTCATGAGCATCATACATGTTTAAAGTTATGTGCTATATCTTATCAACAAATTGAGAACTGTGCTTAAGTGAAAGCATTCCTCTTTGGCTCTTCCTATCGCGCTTCTCTGAGCTTTTGGTGCGAAAGGATTACTTCACGAGGTCTAACCGCCTCATCGAGATTTTATAGAGGCCATTCTTGAAGGCGAATTTCGCAAAACCTAGGATAGCAACCGCTTCCCATGTAGAAATAAAATAAATGTTCCCGCGACTTGGCTTCGAACTCGTGGTCGCTGGCCTCTGCACGAGGGCACTGTGCTACCGGCGAAGCCGATCACTCCTCGTGTTAACATCGTCCCCTTCATCAACTTCCATCTCCAGTGCGAACAGATCAGGTTAGCTTAACCTTGATCAGAGCTTATACCTGAGCTGAGTCCAATATTGTCATCAGACATGCCGACAACCCAGCAAAGAAAAACCATGAGCCAACCAGGCTAAACAAATGCTTTCGCAAAGCTGTCAGTTTATCTACGTTAAAACTCTACCATTTTTTCTGCCGTTTTTTGCTAATAGAGTAGTGGACTGTTACGCTATTTGGCACACGGATTGCACATAAAAGAATTGGTATGGCAACATCACCAAAGTAGGTTTCTTTTTTTTTTTCGAAAGAAACCACTGATCATATTTCCTACGTACTTACAAAGGGAGGTAGAAAGAGGAAAGGAAAGAGAGGGACATTGACCGGATATAATTCACCACTGGGCACATTACATATGAGGAAGAAGAAAAATGAGTGAACGAATTTATTTTACAGAAAGCAGACGTTAAGTGGTTCTTCGGGCAAACAAGGTAAATGGTTATTGGAATAGTAGGCATCTAGTTTTTGTCCTTCGTGGATCGTTCGAGGTCCTGGGAGGTCTCAGTTCTGAGGCAGAGCCTCCACTCGTACGCAGTGCTGCATAGACTCGTGCGTGTGCCGACGGAATTCCACGCGGGCAGTATCCAATCGTCATAGGAGTGGACGTGAGGAGCTTTTTAGAGGTGCCTTTGGGCAAAGGCGGAAGAAAAGGTGTAATACGTCCGTGATTAGTGTAGCAGCCAGTTGTGTCGAGACAATACTTTTGTCGCTTTTCTGGTCACTCTGTCGTATCTATAATATTCGAGTGCTGCCTTCTAAATAGAGCGGAATGAACTGCGCAATAAATAGTGTAAAAGAAAAAAACGATAAAAGACGTTTAGTTCTCTCCGTGGTATTCATGGAACTCAAACTTGTTTTATGTCATGGCCATTTATGAACAAATAAATGATATATTTCTTACAGTTAGTGCATGTGTGTGCGGCCGCTCAAGCGTGGTTTGAAAAGACTCAGCGCATTGAACGTCCCCCAGATGACAAAGTAGCTCGAAGCGATGAATTTACGAGATAACTTTGAAGCACTGGACTTAAAACTCTGGTTAACGGCATTCTAACGCCGTTAAAAGAACGTATTGTTCATTATTTAGGAGAAGCAATATTATTTTTAAATATGCTCACGCTCATCACATCCAATCAGTCTTCTCCATGAGTCGCCAATAAACCCACTCTGAGTTGCAGTAGGGCGCCTGTTTCTTTAAACATGACCAGTAAGAGATGTCTTCATCGAATCAGTGGCGTCGAACAGCGATGACTCCTGACCACTCAGTCGTAACTGGAAAACACAGGCATTATAACTCGCCCCCCAGGTGAATAAAGAGCATAGAACAACTCGCATCGGTGGCAACAAAATAAGAAGCAAACATAAAAATAATATATTACGGTTTCAAGACGAATTCATTACGATCAAACTCTATATTTTGCGCTTTTTCAACCTCTCTCAATGAAAATATCGTGTGATCTCATGTCCCCATTATAATTGCTATGCGTCAACACCGGCTGCTGCGGCCGATAAGACAGCAGCTGAATCGCAACGACATTTTTCTTCCAGTTTTACATTTGCTGTGTGTATACATGTGTGCGAAAGAAACCTGTCGACGTAGATGTCAGAACGGCATATGGGACGCCCAGTTGATTTCCCTGCTGTGCCGAGAACAGGAACTTATCATCATCATCATCAGCCTGCCTACACCCACTGCAGGGCAAAGGCCTCTCCCTTGTCTCTCCAATTAACACTGTAGTTAGTCAGCTGCGCCCAACCTATGCCTGCAAACTTCCCAATCTCATCCGGGCATTCAACCTTCTGCCGCCCCCTGCTACGCTTGCCTTCTCTTGGAATCCACGCCGTTAACCTTAGGAACCAGCGGTTATCTTGCCTTCGCAGTACATGCCATGCCCAAGCCCATTTCTTCCTCTTGATTTCGAATAGGATGTCATTAACACACGTTTTTTCTCTCACCCACTCTGCCCACTTCCGGTCTCCTAACGTTACACCTATCGTTTTCCTTTCCATGGCTCGTTGCGCGGTCCTTAACTTCAGCTGAATCGTTTTCGTCAGCCTCCTCGTTTCTGCACTGTAGGTGAGTACCGGTAAGATACAGCTGTTGTACACTTTTCCTTTGAGGGATACTGGTAAACTGCTCATGATCTGAGAGAATCTGCCATATGCGCTCCACCCCATCCTTAACCTTCTAGTTATTTTCCTCTGATGATCCCGATCAGCTGTCACTACGTGCCCTAAGTAGACGTATTCCTTTACCACTTCCAGCACCGCGTTGCCAATTGTGTACATCTGTTCTCTTGCTAGACTGTTAAACATTACTTTGGTTTTCTGCATGTTAATTTTTAACCCACCGTACTGCTCTGTCTGTCAAACACATTGATCATGATTTGCAGTTCATCTCCTGAGTGGCTCAGCAAGGCAATGTCATCAGCGAATCGCAGATTATTTACACATTCTCCAATAAATCTTATCCTCAACTCTTCTCAATTCAGGCTTTGGAATACCTCCTGTAAACAGACGATGAATAACATTGGCGAGATTGTTTGTCGTTGCCTGATGCCCTTCCTTATTGGAATTTTATTGCTGACTTTATGGAGGACTATGGTAGCTGCACAGTTCCAATATATATCCTCCAGTATTTTGACATAAGGCTCTTCTACCCCCTGGTTACGCAATGCCTGTATGACTGCTGAGGTTTCCACTGAGTCGAATGCTTTCTCGTAATCAATGAAAGCTATATATAGAGGCTGATTATATTCTGATCATTTCTCTACCACCTGATTGATAGTGTGAATATGATCAATTGTGGAATATCATTTACGAAATCCTGCCTGATTACTTGGTTGATTAAAGTCTGAGGTTGCCCTGACCCTTTTAGCGCTTACCTTAATAAATACCTTCTAGGCAACGGACAGTAAGCTGATCGGTCTGTAATTTTTCAAGTCCTTGGCGTCTCCTTTCTTATGAATAAAGATTATATTAGCGTTCTTCCGAGCTTCTGGTACGGTCAAGGTCATAAGCATTGCGTATAAAGGGTGGCTAGTTTTTTGAAGTTTTTAACTTTTTCAGTTTTCTATTTTTTTCTAATAATAGAGACCGTAGCGCATAGCAATGCGTCATCCCGCCAGTAACGAAATAGGAAATAAAGAAAGCCCTACGTCAATGCAAAAGTGCAAAACAGCTGATGAGGATAAGGTATCAGCAGATCTGTTGAAAGACGGATGGGAGATTGTTAGAAAAACTAGCCACCTTGTAGGAACCTACAGTCAAATACAACTCAGACACGACGCGGCTTTTCCCCTTCAAGAGACCACATTCCACCCAATGGCGTCGACCGATTCTCATGAGCCTGCTAGCATGACAATGCAGGGAGCGGTGTGACTGCAAGTAAGGAACTATTCCCGACCATGGACAAATGCCACGCCTGTCAACACAGTCCGCACTTCCCTTCCCACACCACGCCAACTAAATAAACTTGGGAGACCTTCCTCCTCAAATCCCTCGTACGCCAAACTCGGGAGGTGGCGGGACCTTGCGGCATCCCGGACTAAGGACGCGGACCAAAAAGATGCGGGCATTCTCCATCGGCGCCGGCCCATCCTCCCTCTTTATTTGCTTCGTAAAGGTTTGCTGTCTCTCTCTCTCTCGTCCTGCATTGTCACACTAGCGGGCTCATGAGGAACAGCCGATGCCGTTGACTGGAATGTGGCCTTTTGAAGGCGAAAAGGCACTTAGTTTTTTTAGATATATCCGACTGTAGTAATTCACTATTTTTTTCATTCTTATTCGCTTATTTTTGACCTAATGATGATGAAAGAAGGCACAAGTCTATGATCGCGTAACAGTAATCGTCAATTATGAATGCCGTCCCTGATCTCTTAATGCATCGCGTTGTGGAGCACACCATGCATAATTTATCTCCCAACAAAGCGGACAGTCGAGAAGAATAGTTTCGTTTGACGTGGGACGCGTATGAGTCAAGCGCCGCTGTGCATTAAGGGATCAGCTCATCGGCGCGTACGAGTTGCTACATTTTTTCCTGTCTTTTTTACTATGTTTTTTAAGGTACTTTTCCAATTTTGAAAGTTTTCTCGGTCTTTGTTTTTATTGTCTTTTTTTCTCATTTCACACGCCCTTTTATCTCGAAGAGCGAAATAAAATCCTGTAAAGGTAGTGTTAAATGCTCTATGAGTGTCAGGATAACGTTGGTTGTACCACTCAAAGAGGATTGAATGGAGTGCTGGAGAGCTTGCTATTTATGAACAAAATGACACCGAGGCCTGATTTCTGAACTATATAAAAGCATGCAAAACAAACACATCTGCTGCTACCTAATCCGACGTTGTTTCTATTCATTTGTGTACGTTTTTTGTTATTTAGAGCGTTAGCAATTATATGCTCGTTCCTCAGTCTCGCTCCCTCAACGTCATCCGCAGCGCCACCTGCCTCGGTTGGCAGGTGATGTAGGGTAGAGAGTGGAATCCTGTCCACACAGAGAGAATGAAAAAGGTAAAGCGGAAAGAGAAAAATCTCCGCCTCCAAATTTAGGAGGCAGAATAGAGAGGTAGAGTGGAAGAGAAGACGGGGCGATAGGCTTGGAGGAGATGGCTGTCTTAATCACTTGGGCGGCCAATTTGAATGCGGGAGTTGTTCGCTACGAACCCCATCAACCATACAAGTATAGGCACAAGCGTCTCCTGGTCCCAAGCACTGCTTCTTTGCTGTCACAGCACAGCTAAAGCATAAACATTCGTGCTTTACATACCTGCGTTTCATCACTTCGATAAATGGTGCTAATATTCTTACGCAACTTTCAAACATTTAGGAGATTGAAGGTAGGTGTTTGCACCTTTTTTCTCTGTTTCCCTGGCGGCTGCTCAACTCAGGCAAATTCTTGGTGACTTTTGATCGATCCTAATTGTTGTTTTGATATAAATGTGCGCAAGTTTGCCAAAACTGCTTGTTGATTTCGCCTACGTACACTACCTATTTTTGTTGAATGGGCTAGGTAGAACTAGGAAGTTGCTCAGAACCAAAGTGCATTTTCGAGCTATTTTTATTTTCGTTAGTGCATATGCAGAAAATGTGGCAAAAAGGAAACGAAGAAAAGAAAAGTGTCAATCACTGGTGATATAACAGTTGCGGAAGCTTTCGGTGGCGGGTGAGTAGCTGCGCCCGCATCCCACATGCGAAGCTGATATTGGACGGCGCTTTATTTATGAAGGTCGCGTCGACGACGTGGATAACACCTGACGAAAGAAAACACCGGAAATAAAACGCAAAGTGAGCAAGGAAGCGTCTTTGTTGAGTCGTTGTAGCCTCTCCATGGACATTGTATATCGTGTTCCCAAGGAGCAAACGTTGCTTGCAGGTGCCCAGGTGGGAGCATTTTGAAAACTGTACCCTTCCTCCTGTCGCTCATACTCTTTCCGCAAAACCTGAGAAACGAGTGGACTACGCTTTGCGGATACTTCCTAAGTGGACTAGTGTTGAACAGCAGCAAGTTTCTCAAAGGAGGTGTATAGCCTATGGTAGAAAAAGAATTCAGCGGAAACTCGTTTTTAAGTCAGCAGTTTTTCGATAAGTTGGGAGGTGAATACAGTATAGACAAATTTCAGTGCAGACGTCTCGTTGAATGCAATACACGATCTAGGACGTGGCTGCAGGAGAGCGCTTCGAATGGAACAAAAAATGTGAACCCGTAGCGAGACCGTAACTGGCATCTGAATATAAACAAGACTCGTCTGACCAGCTTTATGCACGTAGTTTAGATAAAAAATGGCCTGGCTTAGCTAAGGTTAAGCCTAGGATGCGAAGCAATTCATCAGTCTCGGTGGCTCGCTCAAGCTTACGCTTTTCATTCCGCCGAGCTTCCCTGTCTGTAGGCGGCATCTCGCTGTATGACTGCCTCGGCGTGAGGAGCGGGGCTCTTTTATACAATGCCGCGACGACAATCGCCCCCTAGCGGGAGGAGCGGGAGTTAAGGGCGGTTCACATGCAAGCGAATTGGCGAACAGAGCGAACAGCGGCGCGGCGCTGCGAAGCGGTTCGCGAGCTTTCGTTTCACATGCATCGCCGCTCCGCGTTTCCCACCGCTGCGAAAACCAATGTTGCGGGCAAAAGATATGCGCCTGCAACCGGTTTTGGTGGCCTGCAAACACAAAAAAAGCGTCGTATAGAAGCGTTATTTTGTCATTTCTTTTCACAATTTATTTAAATAAATATAATTATTGCGTTTTAAGCATTAAACAGCGCTTTATACAATTTATTTCCTAAACAAAAGTTCGTAAGTGCGGCGTACAAACTCGCGTGGCAACGCCGGGCCAGTCTAGCCACCCTTGCCGGGCGGTCATTGGTTGAGATGCGGTGCTGCCGCGTCGCCGCCGCGAAAATTTCCAACTTGCCCGAACCTCGCCGCTCCAGCCGCTGGGGCTTCCTCCGCCGCTTGAGAGAGGGTGTATGCGCCGCGGCGGCGGAGTTCGCGAGCGGTTCGCTTGCATGTGAAACGGGCTTTAGCCTTGGTGGTCGCGGCCGCGCGGCGACCGCGTGAGTTGAGCCCCATCTCTCCTCAGCTGTCGTGACGTCAGACCACGTGCTCGGCTGCAGCGCCCCTAGCGGGAGGAGCAGGAGTTAGGATATGACGTCACACCAAGCGTGTCATTAAAGGTCAGTGGTGGTCGCGGCCGCGCCAGGCTGGGCTATGGTTGAGCTAAGTAGTGTCCCTATTATGCTTCGCATAAAAGCAGGTGCTGAAAAAATTGGTTGGAGTGCACGCAGCAGGGTATTCAGCACAAATGGCAGCTTTGTAACAGAAAAGCTACCGGTTGCTTAAACACTGCGCGCATCTGGTTGTCGAGCTGACCCTGCAAGAAAGCTATATTGAAGAGCACTGTTCGCTGCAGCTATCCGCCTTTAATGAATAAGTTTGCAAACTGCAATGTGTGGTAAGCGTCACAGGCTTAAGAAGTTGTGCTGATGCTTCTCCTGCGCTGACCTCGCGCAGTGAAGGGCACTACGCTAAACTGGTTGCAAGATAAAGGAAACACACGAAGGAACTATTACACAAAGGAACGAATGGGGTTATCCTACTAATAACAGCTGAAAGATGCACTGCTGTTCTTACGTTTGTAGCGTTTTTGTTTTTGTTATTGTTCATCTTCGTAACGCAAGTTCTCGCTTCAGATATGTACGTTTCTGTATAAAGGTGCCCTTTTTAAAGCAATAAAATCACTCGTGATTGCACCCTTTGTCTGTGCAATCGTTCCTTAGTGTGTTTATTTCTCTCGTAACCAGTTTAACGCAATTTCCTGCACAACAAACAACCAATAATCCCCCGTCCTTGCCTTGTCAGCGTCATACAGAAAATCAACTTATCTGATCGAGTCCACAATTTGAGGTTAAGCCTTTTTTATCCGAGAAAAAATTAGTGCGAACATTTACGAAAACAGTATTTTACTTAAACTGAAGCGCTAAGGAAAGCTCTGCGCAAGCTAAATTTTGGTCCTCACCACGTCTTGCACGCGCCTTTCGAAACTCCGAGCGACGTTGAAATTCAGCGCTGTGCGTACCAGGCCATGTCGTCGGATGAAGCTCTTGCCTTAAGCCACCTGAAAAGGAAGGCCTGTTGGCCTGTTTCACATGATCAATGGTTTTCCACCAAATGCCTACACTTCGGTTTTTTAAAGAACTAAATCAGCAACTACAAACCGATACCAATGCCGTCTGCCCGTAAAATAGACGGATATACGGATAAGTCCTCCAGTAAAACGGTTTGGATTGTTCGCATTTCGGCGATTGCTTTTTCGAAAACCTGGCGACGTATCTTTCCCAACTGCTTTCAACGGGGCTTAGTTTTCTTGCTGAACCCCTGAGCGGTATCCGATCACGACTTCAATCCTGTCGACGAAGAAATCTTCTCCCAGGCGGGTGATCATCTGGAATCAGCGAATCACACTCCTGAAGTGCACTCCGCCCACGGTTGGCCTAAGGACATGGATCTAGTGAGACTCTTGGAACCGTAACGAACGACAGCGTGAGCCCGCTTGTAGAGAGCCTTCACTGGCGCTCTTAAGTGAAAAAAAGAACACTGCTTAAGAAGAGCTCAGAGCATCTTTGAGGACGCCCCCGCTTGCCCGAGTTCCCGAGCTTTATTGTATTTCCTCCCTCGGTACACGCAACAAAGGAGCGAAGTTTATTCAGCTCGACCTTGTTGGAGTATCTCCTTCGCCCTGGTTCAAATGTTAGTTGTATCGTCACTGCTTTTCGTTTTCTTGTTCCCTAAAGCCGAGAGTCTTTCTCCAACAGTTTAATATGCGAGAAAAAATAAAGCGGAAGAAGTGCTAAAGGGCACGCATTATTGCAGGTGCTGGCCATAGGTGAAAATATACTGTTGTATGCTACAGGCGGTTAGTGAAGCAGGTTTGGCAATATAGCACACGCAATGTTATGAAGATTTAGGACCAAATATTGCATAGAACTGGCAACTCGATCTCCACAGGCATTATCTATTGGCCATTGAGCTCTCAATAAGCACACAGAAAAAACACAGATATAATAACAAATTCTAAAGAAGTGCGCAGCAACTACATCAGAAGCAGGATAGGGTAGTCAGCAATTAGGATCCTGAAGGATATAATGGAAGCCGGAAAGCAAGCAAAGCTCATATGGACACCAGCGCATCAATCCTAAAGGGGAATGAAGTCGCTCACGCCGTAGCCCGAGCACTTTAACCCAGAGCACCCCAACATATAGACGACCGCAACTATTGAAACATGCTGGCTAGATACTCAGAAATCCTACAATACTATGCTAGATCCAAGGTATAACCACCTCCGGGCAAACAACTATGCAAGTAACAGAAAATAACACTCAGGAGAATGCGAAACAAACACATAATAAAGCGGCAAAAAACTTCACGCATTCTATTCAGAAGACTACAAGTCACAATACTAACACAAGGGCATATGAACGAACCTATACCACAGGTTGGGCCTGCCAATTGAATACAGACGCAGGAAAGGTAAAAGAAGAGACGATAGAGCGGTGGGAGAAAATGCTACCCACTCGCACCAAGAAGGTGAGCAGGTGATGACAATTTAGGGCTAGAGAGGCTGCGACATTCAAAGGACTTAATCCCGCAGTAGAGAGATCGACCACCAGTTTTAGTTCCAGTTAAAAAAATTTCATCATCATCTGTGTTATCAAAACGCATACGCCGGCGCTAACCATCTTTTCCGCGCATGCGCTAGAGCACGAGAATGTTTGTCAGAAAGGGTAAGGTCGCTATAAAAGCCGCCCTTGCCGTTGCTCCTGTCTTTCAACATCCCGCGAATGTTCGCAGTTCTGAGTCCTGGAGATGGTGCTGAGGCGTCTCGCCGTCTCGTCTCTTGACGGACAGATGCAAATCTAGAAAAAAATTGTGTGCTCATCATTGAAACCTCTGAATATTCGCTATTTTCAACAATGAATTTGAGCGACCTTAGGTCTCGAGAGAAACAGGTGCCATTCCGCCGACATTTGTACTGCAAACGTCTTGATTTCGTGGGGTTGTTTCCTGTTTCTGCGAAAGTCCCATGGCTTATTCTGCCTTGTCTTGTAATATATACACTTAGGAGGGGCGGGGGGGGGGGGGAGCAATAAGCTTAGATTTCCTGCTCTGGACAGCGGATCAATGATTATGCGTTTAATGATGCAGCAGAGGACGTCCGTATGCTAAACTCTTAGCTTACTTGACTGTTAACAGCATGATGTGCTAATGGCAGACTTCCTTGAGTACATGACTCGAATGATCGGGCGGTAACTAATACGGACAAAGAGAGGAGTAGAGAATTGTTCTTACGTGTTAAAAATAATGCAGATATCATTGATGCACGAGCATGATGTCATGCTTCTCGCTCATTAACACACATTCACAGACGTTCTCACGCGCGTAGGCAGTATTTATGCACATTCCGCACTCATTTTCAACGGTCTGTTTTGTGAAAGTCTGCCAGTTTCATTCTCTGACCACAGTGCGATTGTTGTTCACAAATTAGGCCGCAATTAGAGTTTTGGAAGTTTAATTCATCGCTTTAATTCAACATTAACCAGGAATTTCTCGTTCGTAAAGCGCCATAACTGCAATCTTGTCCGAGTGGTGACGCGTCCTTTTTTGCTACTCTGGCGATGGTCAAGAGGCGTGAGTAATAGCCTCTGAACACCCATTCGATTGTGCGTTTTATGCCCTTACACAGGCAGTGTCAGGAGAAGGCTTGTACAGCCTGTATAAATTAAAATGTAAAGCACCTTGATTGTATTTGGATAAGATTACTACTTTGAAATGTAAATTACACAAACAGCATGCAGACAGATACAGGGGGGCCTATGTTCGATCTCGTACCAACGCGACTCGCACTGTGAGCGTGCAACCCAACAAGCTGCACTTTATGAACACAGTCACGCGAATGCTAAGCTAATACCGGAGATTACGTCCCATGGAATTCCAGTGACCAGCACGTTTGAAGTAATCTTCTCGTTTGTGGATTATTGCACTGTGTTGTTCATAGCTCAAGTGTGATCAAGAACCTCGTTGACGCAAATGTTGTGCAACCTTTCCTAGGTTCCCGGGATATCAACCTAGTTCTAATAGCAAATAAAGACAGAACAACGGGGACGTGCGTTGACTATCGGTCAATAAACGTAGTAACACAGGACGTCCTTTACTCGTTCCTGAAGATAGAAGGCGCTCTACAAGCTTTAATTGGAAGCACATTGTTCGCAGTTATGGAAGTAGTGTCTGGCAAAAGCCAGATACTATTTCTCTAGGCGAAACGACACAGAGAAGACCGCATTCGTTACGCCTTTGAGACTCTGCAAGTTTTTACGTATGCCGTTTGTTCTTAGAAAAACAATAGTGTTCATCTGCCATACTCCCGTTGGTACAATCATATACGAACTCAAATGCGAATATGCCATCCCAAACATGGTTGAATTCATTGTGTTTAGTAGAACATTTGAAGACTAATTGACGCAGGGGTGAAATTCGATGGAAGATATGCTCGATGGGCTTCAATGACTTTGGAAAATGCAGTACGCGGCCTAATTATTGGGAGTGTTGCGAGGTGATGACAGGGAACCCGTGTGAGGTGCCGAATACGTGTTCTCATGGTGTCAACAGCAATGTATGTAGTAACAGGATTTTCCCGGGCAACAAGAACAGTTGCTGCTGTTGATGCACATTTAGGCAGCCCAAGGCAGATACGGAGTGCTTGCGCTTGCACACTTTGAAGAGTCTTGATATTTGTCTTTCTAAAGGAACGGAATACCGGGCGACTGTACCGCATGTAGTCTAGAAATAGGGAACAGGCACAGTTGTAGCATCGAGCGCACTGATGCGCCCCAAGGAAGGAGAGGACTTTGCCCCGAGGAAGGAGAGGACATGGAAAATCGCAATTAGTCTCTTTCTCATCGCGTAGATATGTGGACTCCACGAGAGGTTCCTGTCGATGACAACACCAAGGAAGCTGTGGCTTCTCTCATAGGGAATGGCTTCGACATTGATGCGAATGGTGTAACGTGACATTATTTTGTGTGTGAACGCCACAAGTGAACACTTTTCAGTTGAAATGTTCAGGCCCTGCAAGCGAAGATAAAATGTCAATATCGATGCGGCCTTTTGAAGTCTTGCACGAACTTGAGGACGGGTCACCCCTGATGCCCAAATACAGATATCATCTGCATATATAGAGATCTGAGAGGTTGTGGCCATACGTCGACCAGGACGATGAGAGCAAGGTTGAAGAGAACTATGCTCAGCACTCCACCATGAGAGACTCCGCGCGAATTTCGGCGTAAAGACGTTGCTCCGTCCGCAGTCAGGACTAAAAACGACCTCTGATAAATAGCTGCGTATCCAGCGGAACGTGCGGCCTCCGATCTCAGCAGCTTCCATTGAGTCCAAGATGGCCTGATGCGTTACGTTGTCGTAAGCGCCATATATATCCAGAAACAATGCCACGGTCAAGACCGTGCTCACTCTTATGGAGTCTTCATGAACCTCGGGTTCACCTCTATATTCCTGGCATTACGAAGAAAGGTGGTATATCACTACCCGCTCTCAAACAATTTATATTGGATCACCTGCATTCTTACCACAGTCACCGCATACATGTTTACACAGATGGATCAGTTCACTCGACCAGTTCTGCAGGGCCGGTGGTGATACCGGCCAGATCCATCTTCATGAAAGTGAAGACGAGCTATCCAATATCTTCAACTGGTGCAGAACTTGCAGCCTTACGGGTTGCAGTTGAGTTCATAAGTCAAGAGCCTCCACATGACTGGACGGATTTCACCGACTCAAAAGCAGCCCTTCAAGCCCTGTAAGCTGCGCTACGCCGCGGGTCGCGGGAACAACTTGTTGCTGAGATCCGTCTACTGTTCCACGGCAGCGAATCCAAAGATCATGACATCATTTTTCAATGGCTGCCTGGACACTGTGGTATTACAGTAATCACCAGGCCGACGCGGCTGCGCGTTCTGCTCACAACGACGAACTTCCAGTGAGGAACCCAATATCAAGACCTGACGCTGCGTGTCGGCTTCACCTTTTGGCGCTGGAGCTCACACTTTCAGCGTGGAACACAAGAGAGGTTTGCAAACTCCGCCTCAAGGCACTGGACCCTGGTCTGCGCCTTCGTCTTCCACGTAACTTAGCACGTCGCGAAGCAACATTGTTATGCCGTTTATGGATCGGTGTTGCTTTTACCAACCACTATGCTTTCCGGATGGGGATGGCCGACAGTCCTGCCTGTGAAAGCTGTGGTTGTGAGGTGACCACCGCTAATCTTCTCTGTGAATGCCCTGCATTTGCGAGTGCAAGACATACACTGTGTTGTGCCCTGGACCGCCTCGATCCTCGCCCATTAACAGAGCAAAAGATGCTCGGTCCATGGCCACAGCAGTCGACTGCCCTCAAGGCATACAAGGCACTCTTTGCCTACTTGAGAGCGACTGGATTGAGTGACAAATTGTGACAGCGTTGTGAGTGTGTGTGTGCGCTATGCCTTTTTCGCCTTCTTTTTTCTTCTTTTTAGTCACCTAATTCCTCTTCCCCAGTGCAGGTTAGCCATCCGGAACTCCTTTCTGTTTAACATCCCTGCCTTTCCCTCGTCCTCTTTATCTATCTATCTTGAAGAGCAGTTCATATAACTTGCGGACACATTCTAGAGGTTTCAGGATGCAAAAACTAAAGTTTAAGCCCCAATATATTGACACCGCCCATTCATCGTCGTCGTTCTACTAGAACAACGAGAGCGCGGAATGCGCGCGCGAGCTGGCCTTAGAAAAAGAAGCCGAAGTGTCTGGCTGCGAATGCTCCGCTTTTGGGACTGCTACTGACGTCCGCTGCAGTCACCTACTTTGACGTATCCAACCGAGCTGTACCACCCGTGACATCTGGTGGAGGTGCGGGGTAACGCATTCCATGCCTCGGACTCCCCCAGCAAGCAGGGATTCAAGTCCTCGAGGGTCATCTGCCATCGAGGTGACGCCTGTACACCACGGCAGCCGCCGGCTCCAAGGCCTTCAACCCGAGTTTGGGCTTCTGGAGTCTCGCTCAACCCAAGCGGTTCGTTCAGCGCCATCGTCGACGACCGTCCAGCCCGAAATAGGCATGCAGACGACGATTAGTTCACCTTCTGTTGTGCTGCAGCAGCCTCGGGAGCCACCGATCTTCCAAGGTTCTCCAGGCGAAGACCCGGAAGACTGGCTGGAGAAATTTGAACGCGTGGCCCGGTATAACAGATGGGCGGAAGACTCCAAGCTTCAACACGTGTTCTTCTCGCTGGAGGGCGCAGCTCGTACGTGGTTCGAGAACCGGGAGTCGTCCATAACGACGTGGAACGTATTTAAAGACCAGTTCCTGAAGAATTTCACCACGGTGATTCGAAGAGAACGGGCCGATCTGCTCCTTCAGTCCCGAACCCAGCTACCAAATGAAAGCATACTGGTATACATCGAAGAGATGGCAAAGTTATTTCGTCGAGCAGACCCGGACATGACAGAGCAGAAGAAACTCCGGTACCTTATGCGAGGTGTCAAGGAGCAAATCTTTGCCGGACTGGTTCGCAATCCACCGAGCACGGTCGCAGAGTTTCTGTCGGAGGCAACCACCATGGAAAAGACACTCGATATGCGGTTGCGGCAATACGAGCGTCAACCTTTGGCCATGACTGCGGCAACCACGGACATCAGTAACACCCACACGCTTCGCGAAACCGTACGAGCTATCGTTCCAGAGGAGCTCCAGAGGCTGTTCCCGGCTACGCCGCCTGCGCCAACGGTTACTGCTCTATCCGAGGTTATTCGGGAAGAGGTGCAACATGCGCTTACAACACCAGCTCCCTTTCAGCCGTCCACAGCCCCACCGCAAATGACATACGCCGCTGTTGCTCGTCGCGCACAACCGCCGCCGACTCGTCTTCAGGAAACCCCGGCCTCTTTTCGGCCGCCACCACCTGCTCGTCCTGCTCCATCGTATCCCCGTAAAAGTGACATCTGGCGCACTCCCAACTACCGTCCTCTCTGCTATCACTGCGGTGAGCAGGGCCACTTGTACCGCAACTGCAGGTATCGTCAGATGGGCCTGCCGGGGTTCCCTGCAGATGCACCACGTCCGCAGCCTGGGCAGCGACCCAGAGAAATCAACGATTATCTGGCCGAATCTGCCGGTGGGACCCGCAGGTCGCCATCCCCACGTCGTCGGTCTTACGGTGACTTTCCTCGGGGAAGGTCGCCAAGCCCCCGCCAGGAAAACTAAAAGCAGCAACCTTTGAGGGGGAGCTTGCTCACCGACGAAATGTAACAGACCCTCCTACGCCGCAACTAGGTGGCCACCCGATGCGACGACCGAATGCCGTCCAACACCGTGAAAAGCCGACTCGACGGGAATGCCACCTGACGTATCGAAATGAACCCGCGCCGCACCGCAGCCGTGACCGAACACCGCGCCGTACCGCTCACACGCCGTCTACGACAGCAAACCTGAGCATTTCCCTCGACGGAACAGACGTCACTGCACTCGTCGACACAGTGGCGGATTACTCTATCCTCAGTGGAAATTTCGCCGCCACTCTGAAAAAGGTCACCACTCCGTGGATGGGCCCACAGATTCGTACAGCCGGGGGTCACTTAGTTACACCGACCGGGACTTGCACATCAAGAGTAGCAGTTCAAGGCGCAACCTGCCTGGCAACGTTCGTTATACTCGAACACTGTTCACGTGACGCCATTCTCGGGATGGATTTCTTAACCGAGAATGGAGCGGTCATCGACCTCCAGTCAAAGGCCGTGTGTTTCTCCACAGAGAACGCAATACACAGAGATCCAGACCATCCGACCGCACTTTGCATCCTGGATGACCACGTCACCATCCCACCTCGTTCGAGTAATATGGTTTCTGTCGGCGCCAAGACTGTGCGGAATTTCGAAGGCGTCGCGGAAGGCAACCAGATCTTGCGTTTTGCCAGAAGCCTTGCGGTCGCCAGAGGAGTCGTTAATCTCGTCGACGGAGAAACAGAAGTGCTGATAACCAATTTCGGTGGTGCACACCAACATCTGAACGTGGGAACCGTTGTGGCTCACGTTGATGCCATCGCCCATGTCAGCAGCACACCCAGTATTTCCACAATGTCGTTGTCGCAAGAGCAGAGCCCAGTCACTGGTTTCACGTTCGACGTCAATCCAGCACTCTCCCCGACGCAGCAACAACAAGTTAAAGATCTTCTTCTGCGCTACGGCGACATCTTCTCGGTATCATCGCGTGTTGGACGAACTCACCTAGCGAAGCATCACATTATTAGCGAAGCACCGCCCATTCATCGTCGTCGTTCTACTAGAACCACGAGAGCGCGGAATGCGCGCGCGAGCTGGCCTTAGAAAAAGAAGCCGAAGTGTCTGGCTGCGAATGCTCCGCTTTTGGGACTACTACTGACGTCCGCTGCAGTCACCTACTTTGACGTATCCAACCGAGCTGTACCACCCGTGACAATATTCTCTCTATACCTCAAGCAATTACTGTCGATAAATTATTGCAGAAGATGATATTGCACCTGACCTATCTAAGTCATTTGCCGTCGAGAAAATTCTCGTTTCTGGCAACTTGCAAAAACTTCAATCGTTTGTTGGCCGCCCTACTTTACCAGGTTCAAAGCGGATTACAGCACTATCAGCGCACCTTTGCGCCGCCTTTAAATAAAGGTCACTCCTTTCTTTTGGGGATAGACGTAGCAAACAGTTTGATTTCCTGAAAGAAGCGTTTCGTGAGCCCCCTCTTATGAAGCTTTTCTCAGAGAAACTAGAATTCGCCCCACAAGTGTACATTGGCGCTTCGCAACTTGGATTAAGAGGACTTCTTTTCTGTAAAGACGATTGCAGACATGTTCTTCCAGTCTGTTACCTAACCGGCCGTCCTAAATCCGCAGATACAAACTACTCGTCAACAAAACTGAAAGTCCTAGCTATTGTGTGACTGCTGAAAGAAACCTTTACGGTTCTGATGGGCCGAAAATTACAGGCAGTCAACAAAAACCACGCTCTTTGTTGGGTGCTGCGCTGAAAAGATAGAAAATTGTTTACAATGGTCCCTCATCCTTCAGGATTTTGATTTTGAGGTCGTCTAAAAGTCGGGTGTCTTTCTCAGCAGTACAGACTGCCTTTCCAGAGCTCCGGCAACGACTGATACTACGCAAAAAAAAAAACAAGTTTTTTACTACTATACTGCAGCGAAAGTTTCTAATGTTTGTTCATGCTCAATGACGCCGGTACGCGGCTTCATTACTTTGTGACGCGAGATACGACCAGGTTTATCTCGAATGATTACATTCACGCACAAGTGCGTCTACATTGTTAAATATCCTCGTCGTTGCGTAATGTGCCTAATCTCAAAATTTCTTTGTCAGCTGTAAAGTGAACGCAGCTGAGGCGTGAGTGATTGCATTCTTGGACGGCCTTCGAGTAGACGCCGCTTTATTCGCAGCCTACTTGCTGAGTTACTTCTAAGCGAAAGTCAGCTCAGTAAACCGTTTCTTTTCGAAGGCTAAGTTGTCTTCTTCGCTCTCGGACTACCGTCTCCCCCGCGTGACATCAGGTGGAGGTGTTGGGAGTGAAGCCGAAAGACCAGGCATCTAGCTCGAAGCAGGTGTCGTCTCCTGAGATATCACCCTGAGCACAGACTTCTACGGGACAGCGCTCGGCTACAAAGGGAAGCTGCAGCCATGAAGCCTGCTGCAATAGATTTCTAACAGAGCAACGTTGCTCCATGTCACGATAGTTCCTTTGGCTTCGACTAAGACCTTTTGCTCGGCCATTTCTACTCTGTAGCCACGTTCGAAAACTTCGGGGATGCCAGGAAAGCTCACCACATCTTTATTGCCATTGAGGCACCTGCAAGAATTTGGTTTAGAAATGATGAATCCTGCCTGATGACATTCGACGTGTTCAAGCGTGAGCTACTCATGACGTTCACGACCGCTGTACGGAAGGAGAAGACTGAGCTAAAGCTGCAATAACACATCCAGCATCCAAATGAGAGAGTGATAATATACACCGAAGAGTTGTCTTTTCAAGTGCGCTAACCCTGACGTGACGGACGGAAAGAAAGGCAGGCTCTTGGTGCGAGGCGCCATTAAGCAACTGTTTGCTGGCTTCGAATGCAACCGCCTGCCCATCCCATTATAGAATTCGCTGAAACTGAGTCGACCATACAGAAAAGTCTATTGACGCCGCAACCCCCCTAGTACAGCCGTCCAGCCCACACTTCCATGGCCCATTCGAATACCACGTCTGCGAGCACCTACAATTTGTGGGAGATTATAAGTGAAGTAGTGCGCAGAGAACTGCACCTACTATTGCCATCGCTTGCGCAACCTCAGATAGGGCGCTCATGAACGTTGTCCGTGACAAAGATCATAAGATATTGGCTGCTGCAATTCAAGAACGATTACAACTGCTGTTGAAGTGACTCTCGACTGCCACACAGTTGATGCTTTGCTGGACACAGCCACAGACTACTGTCTAATCAGCGGGCAGTTTGCCGTTCAGCTTAAGAAACTGACAACCTTTTTGGACGGCCCGCAAATTAGCGCCGCGGGAGCCAAACTTATTATGACGTCGAGACGGTACACAGCAATAATAACTGGCAACGGACATACTTACCCCACCGGCTTCGTAATTCTCCGGCAGTGTTCCCGATCTAGTCCTTGGCACGGACATCGTGATCGAGCATCAAGCGATCATCGACCTCCGCCAATCGATGTCTGCGCGGGATTGTAAGCCAACTTTCTAGAGTGCACTATGAGATCAATTTCGGTGACATAACTGGTACAGACAATGAACATGGAGAGAAAATTTAGCTGTATCTTAGACCAATCGCCGAGTTTGAGCAAGCTTCGATTACACTACTTCTGTTCACAAACATTGTGCAATGTACGCTGTTTTAATGCACAATGTTTACTTTGTGTGTACATTTCTTGTATATAATTTGCCCACTTTTTCCAGAGCCTATGGATAATTTTGTACGTAGGTAAACATTGTTTTATTGTTGTGGTGTTTAGTTGCACGGCCGAGATGACTTTCAGCCGAGAAAGTGTGCGTGTGCTTGTTTCAGTGCGCGCGCACCAGATGCACGAAACAAGCGCTCTAGTCAATTTGTTCATAGCTGACGTTATGCTTGAGCAACGCTAGTGTTAACTCGAACTCGCAGCAGTATACTACGGATAACCTTTGCAGCTTGCTTTATTTTTTGGAATAAAATTAGCTGTGCTGTTCTGTTAGTCATGCAGGTCCTAAGGTCGAGAGGAAGTTTCTTTTCTTAATTCTGGCAATTAACGTTTTGGCTCCGGCCAATTAATATTATTCGTGAAGTAGAATGCAGCTAATTAGAAAATTTACATGTTTCGGATTGACTCTGCGGGAAAGCATAGATTGTGCAAATATTCTGGCGTGTGCAATGTTCTCTTTAGTGCTTAACGGAGCGCAGCGGCACCTGTTGTTCTGTTGAGCAATTGTTCTTTGAAGAAAATTGTGCAGTTGAGATATTTCAAGGCTTTCATCATAATGGTTTCGTTCTCAGGCTGCTTAGTATTCTGTTAATTTAGAATTCTTGGTGACCGTCTTTGTGAATGATAGCTGGAAACGCTGGACAGCGTGTAATTTTAGTTAAATAAAGTGAGAAGAGCGGCAGCGCATCAAGCATGAATAAACATCCATATCACGAGCAGTGCTAAAATGTCTAATAGAAGAGTGCAATTGCTCCACCGTATTGACATTAATAAAATTGTACTGTGGAACAAACTGATAGTTCTCTTACAACAGCTCATGCAAGGTGCGAAACAAAACTCACTGCCAACATCTTGTATGAAATTCAGGTATAGAAATTCTTTGTTAATTCGACTAAATTTGATTCAACACAAGCTTGCACTAAGACAACCATATCGAGCAGACTTTGTGTGCCGTTATTTTTTATTCAAAATGAACTTGGTCAAGGGTGTAAACAGCTTTGTGAAAAGATTTCACGGAGTTGAGGTGCATCAGTTCTGTATGTAAACCGTTGCAGCCTTCAATATTCTCAGCAAATATTTAATTTTTGAAAAGATATGTCATGGAGGCGTGCGATTTAACCTTCTAGCTGTTATGCCTTCGAGAAGAGATATAATGTGGCGAATGAAGATAGGAATGTCCAGAGATTGTTGTGTGATTGTAGTTAACGGAATAAAATAGAAAACAGAATGTTGAGACGTTCCGAAAGGAACACCAAATAAAACTTTTTTTAACGCTGCTCAACTCAGAACTTTAGCTATCGTACCTCCCCAGATGGAACCTGGTAGCAAGATAATGAGTTCTCTCGAGTGCACGAATATGAACACGGAGAACGGCATGACACGCAGGTCCGGCATGGGCAAAAATCTGCCTGGCATGAGCTTGATACTCGGTTTCGTTCACTCTTTTACTTACGTTCCTGAAATTAGATTGTAAGAAGCTGAGGTATCACCCATTTCTACTTACTACATTATCAACATGGGTTGCTCATGAGCCATCTTCTGAAAGAAAAAAACACTCAAATATTTATACGCCCATTCTCTTTTCAGTAGTTGTCCGTGGTGAGAATATGGATAACCTTTTTGTGTCCTATACGCGTGTTGTATAAATCACAATCTGTCTTCACAAATGAAAACAATGCCGAGAACTTCTGTAAACTTGGAGGGCGATTTTTTTTCTAGCCTTTCCAGATTTTCGTTTTAGAAACTGAGAGAGATCCGTCGGTGTGTTCTGTAGAGCTGAATTTTACAGCAAAGCGGACATGGTGTACTTCATATGGGTCAATATCTAGGCCAGGAATTATCCTAAAGTACCTAATATATTTTGTATTTTTAATGTTTTTTGGTGCGAAGATTACATTGTAAAACTTGCGGCAGTCAACAACGAAGGTGAGGCCTGTTTAATTTTTTTTTATCGCAATGTGGTTTGAAATAATGAACGTCACAAATATCCAAGTGAAAGCTTGTTGATTTGGCTTTCCCGTATTACATATTTTTAGAATGAGGTCGCTGCGCGTGGTAACGTCTCTGAAATGAAGTTAGCTCCTTCCACGTCACCGAATAAACCCACTGCGCCTGTATTTGATGCATATGTATTGCGAGACATCATTTCATAAATATGCCATGCGGAGCATCAACTCAACGGGCTTGCAAATGCTTATTTTTGCGTTCGATATTCCAAAAGACATTGCAAACCAACTCAACGACATTTCAAGTACGCATTTTTGGCGTTCGATATTTCTTAATCCATTGCCGATTAAGAAAATTTAAGAGCAGCGCTCACCTTCGATTTTGACGACCATCAATTTTCCCAATAAATCTTCTTCCCTATATTGAAATGAAAAAGTTCATTCCTTAATTTTAGCTTACCTCTTAAATATTGATCCATATGAGAAGCATAATGTCCGCCTTGCTGTATAATCCAACTCAACAGACCACGCTGACGAATCTCTCACAATTTTTCAAGAAAATTCTTTAAAGGTTAAAATATCACTGTGCTTATAAAACTGTCTACAAAAATCACTCTAGAGGTTCCACAGATGTTTAAAAGAACACAAACTGAGACCTGCCTATATGCCAGCAAATGTAATAAACAAATTTTGACGCCCGTTTCTGCGTGGAGATTTAGAGCAGGGCAAGCTGCCAATAGTAATGCAATTTTGGAAGCATATAACGACAATAGCGTTAAGAATGTTAGGCATAGTGCTTTAAAACACTCATGGCTTCCATGCGCACAAGATGCGATCTGCATCATCATCCCCGGTGCCATAAATATAAAATTGACGAGCTGCAAGATCCGCTCCTGGGATACTTTTACGAGCACAGAGCCGGTAGTGCCGTGAGCACAACAAACAAGGCTGTCCATGTTTGTGCGTTCCAGGCACAGATGGTGGAGTCACCGAAGGTCACAGCCTCTCTGGCCAGTATAACTCCTGCCATGCATATTTCAGTGCTTGTATCTATGGCTGATGCTTCTCTGTAGTTATGGAGTCTGCCGATGACGTGAGGGGTGATATATCCTCGAGACGTTCAGGTTTTTTATTAGCCTGTTTTTGGCCACAGTCGGTTTTCTTATTTTTTCTTTCAGCGTGTGTTATCCGCGTGGTGCTTCGATTATTTCCCTTCTTCGCTTCGAGAGATTTGTGTTCAGTGCAGCACTTGCCTGTCCTTCCCCCTTCACATTCTGCGAGATTGACAAAAAAAAATTGAAGGACACACTCAAGCTCCTCGTTAATGGTATCATTGATAGCGTAATGGTTTAATTTCCGTATATGTAGAAGGTCATTCTGCACGTTACGGTCATAGGTGCCCGGCTACAGCTGCGGCGGCCTGTGAATTATAGTGCGTTCACGTGACCAACCACGTGACCAACCACGTGACTGGTAACGTGATCAACCGCATGACGAAACACGTGGAAACCACTAGCCAGACAACGAGACTAACCTGAAATGCCAATCAATGTTAACCAAGGCCAACCAAGCTGTGCCCTAGCTTTCGCTACGTATATCCTGGCGAAGCCGAGCTAAGCCACTGCCAATTTTTTTTCCGCCCCCTCATCCTTCTCCCTCAGTACAGGGTAGCCAACCGGAACAATCTTCTGGTTAACCTCCCTGCCTTCCATCTACCACTTTTCTCTCTCTCTCTTCATGGGTGCCTGGGAGTCCTCACACCGCTCCTAGCGGACTAGTGCAGCGGTTAAGCGATGTGCCATTGCCCTGCCATGACAGGTGCTTCCAGCGGTGGGACTTGTGCAGCCCCGGTTGCGCTTCTCAGGCGACCAATAATTAATTCGACTGCCGCCTGCCAATGTGGGCAGGTTGTTTTGACGCCGCAAGGTAACGTGACCTAGGTGGCTCACCTGCCTCCTAGGTTGCTCTCTGGAAACCACGTGCCACAGTCATGCTCGCGATTTTTCGGGCACAACGCCGACGCCAGATTTTCTGCGTAACCGGGCATTTAACGCTATCGCTTTAATAGATAATAATATTAATAATAAATTTATTTCTGCCTCAAAGGTATATGGACAGAGGAGCTGCAGAAAAAGCTGTAAAAAATACAGCTTGACAAAGCCGCAGCCCCCATTTTTACAGGCAACAGCAGAAGACAAACAAACAACGACTCAACTTCAGGTGTCGTATAAAACGAAACAAAAGAACAAAAATGTAATGCTATACATCGCAAGAGCACTTCAAGCGTACTGAGTAAACACAGGGATAAAAAGATTGTTATTACATATCACACTCTCATACATAAAATATGAGATACAGAAGCAAAGACTTATTTTGGCACAGCTGAGGATGAAAATTGTTCGTAGCTACCTTCTATATACATCCTACGCAATACCTTATGAGTACAGGTGAATAAGTCAAAATGTGCAGATGTATAAGCGTTCAGAAGGGAAGGGAGTGTGAATTGCAAACGTTCTTGCCCGGAGTTTAGGCGTGCTGTTGGCACCATCCATTGTTCGGGTTGTCTGAAAGGGTAATTTGTGGTTTTCTCTTGCAAGTTTGCCAATCGTCGAATATGGTTGGTACCATTTTTTATTTCTGTTTTGTAACAAATGCTCAACCGGTATCGATATAATTCATAGATTTGGACCACACCGGCTGCAAGAAAGAGACCTTTGCTGGGTGACCCATAGCTAACATTGAAGGCGTAGCGAAGGGCCCTTTTCTGCAACATGTGTATTTTGCGAAGACAAGAATGTGTTGCAGTTCCCCATACAAGATGACAATAATTTACGTGAGAATAAAAAAGTGCGTTATAAAGAGTTAGTTTGAGTGACGTCGGAAGAATGTGCCGTGTGCAACCAATCATGCCCACTACTCTAGCCAGTTGTTTGACAACGTGAGCTACATGGTGTTCCCATGACATGGTTGAAGAAAATATAACTCCAAGGCATTTAAAATAATTAACTATTTCTATAGGTCGAGAATTATATAGAATATAACTGTGAATAGAAACCGGCTTATTTTTCGGGCGAAATATTACGGCTTTTGTCTTCTTTTCATTCACGCGCATATCATTAGATTTCGACCATTTTTCCAGCGTGACCATTGTTGTATTGCAAGACACTATTAGATCCTGAATGTTTTTCCCAGCAAAAAAAATACTCGTGTCGTCAGCGTATATGATGAATTTGGCATTTTTGTTAATGTTGACAATGTCATTAAGGAATATATTGAAAAGAAGTGGGCCTAACACGCTGCCTTGAGGGACGCCAGAAAATATAGGTTTTACCTCTGATAGTACATTATGTAAGCTAACTGCTTGTTTTCTTTGCGAAAGATATGATTTTATTAACAGTGCAGCCTGGCCTCGGATACCATAGTACCATAACTTCTTTAGGAGTAATTCATGATTCACCAAGTCAAATGCCTTTGAAAAATCTACAAATATACCTATTACGAAAGCTCTGTTATCAAACTGGGAGAGAATATATTCCTTTTGATGTAGAAGTGCTAGTTCAGTTGATTTATTTTTGCGAAAACCGAACTGACACGGAGTGAGCAAATTACATTGGTCAATAAATTTAGTGAACCTGGAGTGCATAACTTTTTCTAATGCTTTAGAAAAAACGGGAAGTATGGATACAGGTCTATAATTACCTAAGTCATTTTGGTCGCCCTTTTTAAATAGAACGGTTACTTTGGCGGTCTGCATTTTTTCTGGAAAGGAAGATGTAGTTAAGCAGAGGTTGAATATGTGCGTAACTGCGGGGGCTACAACATCAGCAACATATTTTACTGGTCCTATCTGAAGGTCATCAATGTCTCGGCATCTGCTATTCTTTTGGCCTAATAATACTGACACAACTTCCTCTCTTGTAACAGGTTCTAGAAACATTGTTTTATCGTTACAACAGTTTATGTACTCACATGCATCTGGACGCGATCCATAGGTTGGCATTTGCGTAAAAAAATCATTAAAAGCATTAGCCAACTCAGTTCCAGTTAAATCATTGTCATTAATCTTCAACCTTTGTACGCTGGCATGGGATTGGTTGCGTTGCAACAAAGAGTTTAGACGGGACCAAAGTAGGTCATGACGACCCCTTTTAATGTCCAAAAATGCAGAGCAATAGTCCTTTCGAGCGGATCGTAATTTCTTTGTTAATTTATTACGGAACTGCTTGAACGCCTTCAGATTATCAGCCGTGCGTGTCATCAGAAACGTTCTATATAACTTATCTTTCATTTTTATTTCTTGGCGCAAGGCAGGAGGATGTTGGCCTATATCAATTGTATACCTCATTCTAAAAGCAAGAAGGCAGTTTTCACTGAAAAATAAATACTTATGAGCTGGGAAAGGTTTAAAAATGAAATACACTTGTCGCCACCACCTCGCCCATTACATAAGCACACTGCGATGGCACCAGTAGTTCTACACACGCATCTATGAAGACATCCACACCACCATTTACTTGGAGACAGCAATCACGGGGTCCGTAACAAGCTCGGCGTTATTGTTGACGTCAGAAGTCGGAAACGAGGGGTTAGAATAAGATATTTCATTTTCAGCTCCCAATTTCTCAAATTTAAAAGCGTTTTTTTCCTTCGAACGAACGCACGCTAACAGAGCTACAAAAAAACAAAGAATCGAATAGTTTTTACGAACAAATATAGGATTAAGCTGTATTGAACGCCTCTTCTGGTGCGCTTAAAGACTGATAAATTATGAATATGGTGCCGGTGAGTTTCCGGTTAACTCGCTGCAATCGTACCGCCAAACTCATTGATACTCGGCGGATAACTTTAGTTACTGTGACCTTCTGGCACGCTGGTCCCATCACAGAAGTGACAGGGACATCTATGGGTAAGGCAGTACCCGTGTGTTACAGTTATTTAAATTATAGCTGTTGCCCAAGCGCCAAGGCTCATTAAAGGACAGCGATTTCGATCATCAGGCTGCGGCTAGAGCCACGGAGGTCCAGAGGCCAACCAGTAACCTAATTGCGCTGGAAACATTTCTCTTCAGAGGAAGTAATGAAGAAATGAAGATTTGTGACAGGTTTTCCTCCGTACATCTTTGCAGATAACGTCATCAAGATAAACAAAGATGGCATCTCAGGAAAAGCATTCAGCGAACAAAACGGGCATCATTGGGGATGGCTTTAACGTTACAGACTGCTGAAATGATTTGGAAAAGTGTGATAGCGGTTCTAAATATACTTCATTCTCTGCATATCTGCTTTAAGTAAGTGACTATATCATGCACTTCTCCCCCTGAACCCACGTGAACCCTTTCCTTTGTGGCTTACGCTGAGTACAGGAAGTTTGTACGCAAACGAAGAATAAGTTATATGCGATAAGACTCGAAGGGTTCACTCATTGCGCTCTCATTGCTTCACGCAAGACAATTCTTGCACCAGGTATTTTACAGCAAAACAGTTTTCGAAGTCGCAGCGATTGTCTGTGCACACCAAGACTCGTTTCTTGAGAACTCGCAGCTCTGTTTTATCCCCAATTGATTGCGAGCGGCAAGTGAATAAAGAATAGATCGAAGGAGCGCCACTGAACCTCCCGCTTTTGAGAAGCGCTAACTGAAACACCACCTCAAGAAGCATTCGGCCATGGTCAGAAGCAGCATTTTCCCTAGGCGAACTGGAATCCTCTCCCTGGGCCATTTATTAATTCAGGAACGATCTCTCCCAAGTTTCCTTTGTTTGCACTTGCACGAACAAAAATAGGATATATGCACGACTAGTGGACAAAAACAACCGTTAGAAAGAGAAGAGAAGGGCATGAGTGTATTGCAGTGTCCTTCTCCTTCTACCGAACCCTCCTCCCCGACAACAAACGCACTACCACTTACCATAACCCTTACACGCAGCGCTTCACGGTGCAACGAGAAACGAAGCTTTTGTTTACAAGCGATTCGTCGGTGATACGGGTGGGGCTTCTGTGCGCCCTCTGCCGTCGTTGCCGTCGTTATTCCCCTCGTCTCCCTAAAGGGAACCGAGCAGTTCCCAAGCTGCTTGCCGTTGCCGCGGGACGTTTGCGCACTGCTTGGGCGCCATTACTGCAATAAGCTGAGCGCCTTTGTAATATAATGCCGCCAAATGTTACGCGGAAAAACGCAGAGAAAAGGGAAGAAAGCAAAAAGGATAGGCAGAGTTTCGCAAGGAAGACTTTAGTGTGCGCTGCGCAAACACGGGAAGAAGGGTCAGCATGTTTTTAACCGGAAGCCTGGAGCAAAGGAAACAACGACAAGACTTGGGCCCTTGGGGCGTGTCTGATAGGCTCCGAAATCGAAAGAGAAGAAAACGAAACTGTTTCCAGGAGAAACAGACTTGCGGAAATGCAAATTTTAAGCGAGCAATGGGACAAGACAGCAGGGAAGACCTTATTGTGTATATTCTTGCTTTACCAACGAACATTCCGTTGCTAACAGCAGAATAGATTTACTTCTTTTGCTTTCATTTGCTTCAAATACAGGCGTGGCTAATAGCCTTGTATAATTGTAAGGAATTGCAACGTTTTGAGCTAGTTTACCTTTCCTTAGAATGTTTTAACAACTTCTTCGAGCTTCGGCCTTCCCACAGTCTCGCATAATCTCGCGGGAGCTCGCGCTAACATGGTCCGTAATTGGGCACTAGGCAATGAAGTAGAGAAGATCACGCCTGGCACATTGAAAAATAAATCTTCTCGTCAACCTTTTCATTCAGAAACCTCCTTACTGTTGACTAACGAATATGTTGATGTAGCGTTTGAAGCGAAAAGCTTCACCATGCCAGCTTTTTCAGCCGTTGCGGGGCCACCAGTTTGACCTTGAATGTAGGTAGAGGTCAAACCATGAGCATAGCTGGTGGTAGTCAGGTTCGACACAAGACTCCAGCTATATCAGCGCACACCAGCGGTTGTTACGACAACTGTCTCGACTTTGACCTGTGACTTTGACCTTGACCTCTGACCTTGGCCTTCGCTCAAGCGGGAAAGCGTCTGCCGGCATCGCATGTGCTGGTCATGAAAGTGGGTTCTGCGTAACACGTCGGTGCACTTTGATGCGTTCAGCAGAACGCTATGTGTTTTCGATGCGACGCTTGCCGTGGAGACCGCCAGTCGCTCGACCACAAACGCAGCTAGGCAATTGCAGCTTTTCGCTTTCGACTAGGGTTAACCAGAGCTAAGCCACCAGCTATTTTTTTTGTGATCATTATGACTATTTGCGTGAAATGCATGCTTTGTATAAGTACCCTTAAAACGTGGCCATTCAAGTGGCTCCAGGTTTAAGTGGTGAGCCATCGTGAAAACAGCTAAATAGAGCAAAACTTTATGCCGGAAAAAAAGCACCTAAAACCAATGCCTAGACGGATACAACTCAAGAACGAAGTGGCAGGAGCCCCTCAAAGGAGACCCTCAAGCCAACAGCTTCCACCGACTTTCAAGACGTCGCAGTTAATCTGAGCAAGCTGTGGCTAATCTTTCAATTTTCATACCTTGGGATGTCATGCTAGGGGGTCCAAGGGGATTAACAATGACGTCATGAGAATCAGTCGGCGCCATTGGCTCAAGGGTCTCCTTTGAGGAGCATTTGCCGCTACGTTCTTGAGTTTTATCCTACTATATTTTGTCACTAAAAGCGAGACAATAAATATATACAGCTTTTAGCAACGAACAACTGACCGGTTTGAAATTGAACACTCTGAAAGTAAGCACTCATCTATGTACACAGAACACGGTACATGTCGGAAATTGAGCCAGTGTGGGGACTTTCTATAACCTGAGCTGAACACTCGGAAGGACGTGTTGGAGGGTGCATTATCTGAAGGAGGTGCAGTACAATTTTTGACGGATCGGTATTTTTAACCTTCTTTTCTTTCCAAATATCCAAATTTAATCCCATTTCTGCGGGGGTCAATAGTGCTTTATTGTCTGCTGAACATCAGGTACAAGAGTACAAAGAATCATCATCACCACCATCATCATCCCACTGCAGTTAAAAGCCCTCTGCTATGTCTCGCCAATTAACTCTGTTCTTTGCCAGCTACGCCCACTGTATCCCCGCACACTTCCTAATCTCATCCGCCCACCTAGCCTTCTTTCGCCCCCTGCTACGCTTGCCTTCTCTTGGAATCCACTCTGTTACCCTTAAGGACCAGCGGTTATCTTGCCTTCGCATTACATGCCCTGCCCAAGCCCATTTCTTCTTGATTTCACCTAGAATTTCATTTACCCGCTTTTTTTCCTTGCCCACTCTACCCACTTCCGGTCTCTTAGCGTTATACTTGTCATTTTTCTTCCCATAGCTCGCTGCGTTGTCCTCCAGCTGAACCCTTTCTTTAGACTTGGCGTTTCTGCCCCATAGGTGAGTACCGATAAGATACAGCAACAAAATAGGAAAGATGCAGATAGAAAGCACAACAGAAAAATTCAGGGGGTACTTTGTTGACCTAAACTGAGGTGAGGCGAAAGCCTTTTGTGCGGTGTTGCTGCTTTTGTAACTGATGTGTAGTTAAGCTGATAATTTAGTACACAATTGTTTGTGAGTCTTAAATGCTGGAGACACTGGAACGCATTTGGGAGGCATCCTTGTGATTCGAAGACTTTCTGCAAACACTCTCCGGCGTCCTAAATAAGGGGAACTACATATGCGTTAGCAGGAAGTAGCGCACTCAGTAGCCGAGACAAAAAAAAGAGAAAGCAGGAAGTAGCATAGTCGTTAGCACTCTCAGCTGCGGAACGGAAGGATGGTGGTTCGAGTCCCATCGTGCACAGAAGTTGTTTTTTTCTCATTGAGTTGAAGAGTGTCATAGACGGACGGACGGACGGACGGACACCGCGAGAATGAGCAATGAAAGGTATTCGCTTAAAAAATCAAATTTCTATGAGAGGAAATCTTAAGTCATAAGATTTCAGGGTGTGAATTTTATGAAGCAAAATTTTAGACAGCAAACCCACCGTTTTATGTCTAGCTAAAATGCATTTAAGTGCTACAAAATCTCTAAGAAAGGCGCACAATCTGCCGCAATCATTGCTGGCGCATCACAGCGCTACTGATAACAGATATTTAGATAGGATAAACAACAAAACAGGCTCCCTGACTGCCTTCTCCTTCCCCGTCTTATTCACACGAATCTTACAAAAACGCACTTCACTTCGAAGCCCAAACTTCGGCCAGCCATCTTGATCGCGTGGCCGCGCATGCTGACTTCGCTCGGCTCTCTTTTTTATAAGGCTTTTCATTTTGCGTACCTTAATTTTTTTTTCATTTGGAAGTGCACTTAACAGTGCGTATTGGCCCAGAATTTTGCTGGGCAATTCCTAGGCCGGAAGTCCATATCGCTTTAAAGCTTGCCTTGCCAGTGATGCCTTGTATTCTGTAAAATACTCACTGAAGCGATAAAAAAATTAAAGAACTAAAACATTGCACAAGCGTACAAGTTTTGGCTACTTGGTGTAGCACACTTGACGGGAAAAAGTGTCTTAACCAGCCAATAACGAGAATAGGTAAAGTGCTACTAACTACTCATCTTAAGGCTTTACAGCACACAACGCCGAAAGGACAAAAAAATGGTTGCCATCTCTTCTCTCTTCTCCTTGCGCCGCGTGATGGTCGAGGATAAAAGGCCTAAGTATGACTAAGACTCATGAACAAGAATCCAGAAACACCGCTTAGCAGAAGTGGTTCTAACGCTGGCTATCGCCAGTTCAGAAGAATTTAATACCTTTTCGCGCAGTGTATTTAAGTACAGGCCACAAGCGCTCCCTTTACAGTGACCATATCGACTGTTACCTATGCCAGATTTTAAAAATCTATACTCCTCTCTTTTCCGACCATTAGCACATCCGCCAGTTTGATCAAAGCTAGTTTTACAGCAATAGCATTGTTCGGATTAGTGGTAGCTGGCTAAGTACTAAGGCGCATTTTCGTGGCTGCGTAGTAACCGGCGATGTGCGCCAGAAACTTGCTTGTCCCTTTCCTATCCTCTGTGAAACAAATTTCTAGTCAAAAATTATGTATTAGTGCGAAATGGCAAGAAGCAAAAGAACGATTCATCATGAGCTAATCACGCGTGAAACCTGTACATATTTCTTATTGTGTAATAATTTGTGTATATTACTTCTCCCCCTATCCTCTCTTTCTGTCTCCTCACTTCTTTCATTCTCCATTCTGCCTGCTATTCTTTACTTCTTGCTCCAGCTCAGGTGCTTCAGTATGTATGGTAGATGCCGGGGCTAACAAAAATATTTTTCTTCGTTTCTATTAATATTTTAATAAACCACTACTGCGCATCCAGAAACACCGCCAACTTCCAACGATGTTTTATTAGAGACAAGATTTGATGCTTACATAAAACGTGGTATTACCATTTCCACCATCACACGTCGCGTCGAAAACTGTTAAAATGACGTAATGAGACCTCGCTATAACGAAACTATCCATGTCAAAAAATACATATAACGAAGGGATAGCTTTTCCTCCAGGAAACTCGCCTCGAAGTCGTTGTATAAGATACGAAGTAAAATATCTTTGCAAGAGGATATAATGAACCCCACTCACCATTTCCGGCCAATTGCATCAACCTGTAAAAGCGCTCAACACTACCATACCTATTCGAGGCGACAAAGACAAATTATAACTAGCCCGTTCTGTCGCAAATGCGCGGTGAGCTTTTCCAAACCTAAGCAAAACCCGCATCGTGCATTTATTCGGACGGTTCGCACCGAAGTATGAGCAGTATGCTGTACGCAGTGCCTCGATAGTTAATAAGATTCATTGCTGTTCCCACAATCCCCGACCTACTCTCTGTGCAGGGCCCACTGCGGGCGCCCTTTACTTATTTCAATACGTACAAATCACCGAAATGTTTATTAGTGTCCTGAGGATAAACGGAGATTTGCAAAAGCAATGTGAACAATTATAAACCGAGGCATACACAATGCTGTTGCGTGTGCTTGGAGTGCCCGCATTTCTCTCTTCGAGGGTGATACTTATAGTGTGTCTGCTTGGCTTGTCGCGTGGATAAAACTTAGTTAAAAATAACTGGAGTGGGACACTTACGCTGCGCAATAAGGATGGGAAGTGATAGCGTCAGTCTGTAATTTTGTATACTAGCGGAATTGGTCATTCTGTGTGGTTTTTATTCATAGATCGCTGCGAGTCGCCATACCACTCCTGCCGCAGTGGTTCGGCTGTTCAGCGATGTGCCACTTCCCGGTGATGGCAGGTGCTGCCACCGGTGGGGCTTTTGCGTCCAATATTTCTCCTTCCCAGCAACCTCTCACGACCGATGGTTATCCTAACTACCGCCTTTCACGGTAGTTTGCTCACAATCCAGTCGGCAGGTTTCGGTGATCCAACTAGGTCACGTGGCCTTGGTGGTCAACTTAGGTTGTTTCATCCGGGAATTTTCTCGGAACGCCGACCACGACGCCGCATTTTCTGCACAAGAGAAGCCTTAATTCTATCGCGTTAGAATGGTAGTAACATCCCTAGTCGCACCTTGCATGAGCCAGGCCGACCTCACCTCTACCGGGTGAAACCATTTGTAAAGTAAATGAAATTATAAAGAAATGCTCGCGCCGAGACACCGAGAACGGGGGAAGCATGTCGTACACGCTACGTAACCACTGCTGCCACAATGGTGCTTATAAGTCACAACAAAACGGAGAGTTGAGCGAGTTGGTACATACTGTTGGGAATAACAGCGCTGAGAAGAGGGACAAAGAAGCAGACAAAAGAACCGGCACTGACTAACTGAACGTTTATGAAAAAAACATGCAAAATATACTCCTTTGACAACCACGGGAGCCTGCGCAACACCAAAATCCACAGTGATAAATCAATCACTTGAATCTAGATACATTAGTTCACAGTCGTGAACTGTTACAGAGGGGGTGCTCACACATGAGTCAATGTTTTTGTGAACATGAAACGCTTCACTGATTTTCCTTATTAATTTATCTTTGTGTTTGTACAGGATTCTAGTTTTAATAAAAATGAGTTTACATGATTTTTCAGAAGAATCAGGTTGGTTATTCCGGGGACAGTTCCTGTAATGTAAAGCCAGATTTGAGGACGGAGCTCTTTTCAAAGCTGTGTCGTGGTCTCGTAGGCGGGTATTCAAGCCCCTTCCTGTTTGACCTATATAAGTCTTTCCGCATGTGAACAGCACTTCATACACAACCCCTTTAGCACAAGGGACAAACCTCAGATCATGCTTTAACTGGCACCCTGTTTTTGTTTTTCTTCGTTTCTTTTTCTCTTTCCTTTCTATCTACAATGGCACATAATTTGCCTAGCTTTTTTAGTGCAGAAAATAAAACATCAACGCCATATCTGCTGCCCACTTGCTTCAAACGGTGTGACCTTTGGTGAATGTACGGTAGAACAGCAATTTTCTTTTTATCTTTTTCTGAAGGTTCCTGAGATTCTCCTCTTTTGACCTTTTTAAGTATCTTACTGCGAGCAAGTACTAGGACATCATCTGGAAAGCCGGCAATTCTTAGCCTCTGAACCAGCTGATTAAAGCTTGTGCTGACACCATGCACGCACGACTTGGAAATGGCAGCACCTAGGCAAGAAACTGCTATGCCACAATTAACTATCTTCGAATGCGCAGAACGAAATCTGAGCAAAGGCTTTTCTGATTTCTGTAGGAAGGACCAGCACACGTGATCGTAAGTCTCGTTAAAGAAGTACTGAAATAGAATAGGCCACAACTGTCTCCCGGTGCTGCCCCCTTCAGTGAAGTTTTCACGGGGTCCCGCACCGCGCACAGCGCAATAAAGATCACTTCGAAACTCACAGTTGCCGCGGCTGTGGCTTTAAAAAGTGAAAAAATCTTTCTTTATTAATTACCTTTCATGTGTTTGTTGCTTGAAGCATGAGATCCAAGCGTCGAACGCACCGCACGCATTGCGGGAGTGAGGTACTATTAAACTAGGCGTAGCATGTATTAGACCACAAACTTTCATTCTATGTACTGGGCCGCAGCAGCCGAAAGACGTAAACATTGAGCCACCTTCGTATACGCCTAAGAACTCTTCGCTTGTATGGATGCCTTAAGACTTCAGGCATTGAGCTTAAATGAAAGCGGGTGGTCTGAATAGCTTTGATTAAGACTGTACCACCACTTCTTTCCTTGTAGCCTACCTAACTGACTCACTCCTCACGGCATATGTCCATGGAGGTAGGTCCACCCAGACTACGCAGGAGTGGCGCACTTACAGCGCCTGTCTTTTTCATACAATCTCTCTCATTTGGTTAGCTACTGTGCTCTATATTTCGGAGCTTTCGTGCTATAACTCTCTCTACAGTTCTTTTCTAAGTACGCTTCAGTACGCTACCACGTAAAGATTTAGCGGTGCTAGCGGTTTTGACCTTCAAGTGAGCAACAGGTCAAACCCCTTATACCACCGTTCGGCTATCCACAGTTATATATGCGAGACAGTTGCTACGCCATTTCGTTTCCCCAAAAGCGGTTCGGGCGCCCACCGACATATGTGATTAAGTTAGTGCGCCATTTCCTTTCTGGTGGTGGTGGTGGTGGTGGTTTTTTATTAAAATAATAGTAAAAGGAAGGAAAAATTTTTGCTTTCCCCGGCATCTGCTATCGATACTGAAGCACCTATTCTGGGGCAGCGGAAATAAAGGATAGCAGGCAGAATGGACAAATGAAATGAAAGATGTGAGGGGACAGGAAAGAAGGATAGGGGGAGAGGTAATATACAAAACCAGTTTTAAAGACCGATGTTCAGCCGCCGCGGTGGCTCAGTGGTTAGGGCACTCGGATACTGATCCGGAGTTCCCGGATTCGAACCCGACCGCCGCGGCCGCGTCTCGATGGAGGTGAAACACTAAGGCTCCCGTGTGCTGTGCGATGTCAGTGCACGTTAAAGATCTATAGGTGGTCGGAATCGTTTCGGAGGCCTCCGCTACGGCACCTCTCTCGGTTTATTGCTTCTATCACTCCCTCCTTTGTCCCTTCCCTTACGGTGCGGTTCAGGTGTCCACCGATATGTGACAAAGATAATTCGCCATTCCCTTTACCCAAAAACCACTTTTCTCCCGGGTTCGAACCCGACCGCGGCGGCTGCGTTTTTATGGAGGCAAAACGCTAAGGCGCCCGTGTGCTGTGCGATGTCAATGCACGTTAAAGATCCCCAGGTGGTCGAAATTATTCCGGAGCCCTCCTCTACGGCACCTCATTCGTCTTTCACTCCCTCCTTTATCCCTTCCCTTACGGCGCGGTTCAGGTGTCCAACGATATATGAGACAGATACTACGCCATTTCCTTTCCCCCTAAAAACCAATTATTATTATTATTTCTTTATAGACCGTCGGCGTTCGTGTTAATTGGCGTAATCGTCGACAACCCTCTAGACTCCGTTGATTTTGAGGAAAGGAAGTCGCAGCACTGGCTCCCTGGCGGAATGGACGCCTCAGTCGCGCTTTTAGGTACGTGGCGTAGTTGAGAGAGAGAGATGTGAGCTGCATGCCTTAGAACTGGCAACTTTGAGACAGACACGCGCCACTGCAGCAGTAAGCCGCACCGCTCATTGGTGAGCAACCTCTCGCGATCAGACATTAATTTAACCGCCACTTGGCAGGGTGGGCGCGTTGCCTATCCAGAGTTCGGAACGCACTCAACGTTAGAGGCCAAGCCGCGTCTACGGACCCGATACACAACAGCTTTCGCTCTCTAACTAGTTTAAGCAGTAGTTAAACCAATGCTATTTTTTTCTCTGATTCATTCATCCAATTCAGGACAACAGCTTGGCGCGTAATTGAAAACGAAGCAACATATGTGCGTGCAGTCTCGTATGGAGTGCATACAAAAGAATACCGTTAGAATGGCTTCGATTATGGCTTCGACATAGCCTACCATGGCTATGCCATAGTATGCTATGTCGGGCAGACAGGATACCCTGTGCGTGCACAGTGGGTGCCCGGTCACTGCGGCATCCCCGGCAACGAAGAAGCTGAAGACTTCGCGACCGCCGCACACCAACTAACTGCCAGCGATCTGCCCGTTGCGCTGGAGGACGTGCGTGCGGTCATCCACGACGATCTCCGAAAGCAGCACCCCGACGCACGCATCGTAGGAGGTGAGCGCATCGACAGTGTCACCGGCTGTCGCGCACTTACAAGGTCACAACGTGCAATGATCCTACGCGCGCGCGCATTGGCTGTGTGTGGCCCGGGGAACGACGGCTGCGTCACTGAATCGCGACGAGTGATGTGTGTGACGGATGCGGTGCAGTGGAAACACTAGAACACCTGCTCCTTCGCTGCTCCGCGTTCGCCGATGCTCGTCGCGATATGATCGTGGCCTATAGGGCGATGAGAATACTACCAGACTCCCTCAAGACGCTATTGTGGCCGCAGGGCAGTGTGCACACACGTGAGCGAACCTTGGTGAGCCTCTGTGCATTCCTCGAACACACGGGCTTGACGTCCCGTCTGTGCTCCGCCAGGTAGTTACGCGCATTGACCGAACACTCCGCGAGTTCTACTTTGAAAGATTAATAACTGGACGGCCCATTCCAGTTGTAGTCAACACAGTGCTGTGAGCGTGTGTTTCTATTGCACCATCATGAACTAATCACGTGCACAACATGGACACATTTCTTATTGTGTAAATAGTTTGTGTATATTACTTCTCCCCCTATCCTCTCTTCCTCACTCAATGTTTCATTACATTTCTCCATTCTGCCTGCAATCCTTTATTGACGCTGCCCAAGCTCAGGTGCTTCAGTATCGATGGCAGATGTCGGGGCTAGCAAAAACCTTTCCTTCCTTTTTATTATGATTTTAATAAAAAACCACTTACTGCTGCATTTGAAAGCCGGGCTGTGGGCAACTATTGTCTGCGGCCAGCGTGGGATCGGTTGCTCTTTTTTCAATCACGTCACCCCAAACTACCGCCTCCAGCGACAGCTGTAACTCACAAACCACAATTCCTTAACAAAGTTCCAGACAATCACCTGGCGCCACGTTTAAACCTACTCATACCTTTACCACTTATTTCCTTATCTCTTCTACCCTCGTCAATATTCCCCAGAATGTGCTAGGTGCCAGGCAACAGCCAATACAGATTGCATAATATGGGTTTGTCCGGAGGAACTGGCTCCTCCCGATTTATGCAGCTCCGAACCTCCTTGGGCGGGAAGACCGTATTGCTTGGCTCCAGTCGGAGACGCAACTACGGGCCGTGAAACGGGCTGTCAAAGACGCCAAGTGCCAAGGGTCCTGACCACGAAGTACAGACTCAAGACCACCTACACCAGCTCCACAGGCTGAAGAAATGAATGTGCATCCTCCTCCTGCTCCGCTTTGTCACTTTTGTCATGTCTAACACACATCTATTCACCTATGCAGAGCGTTTATTTCTGGCTTTTGCTTAAGATGGCTCACCAGCTACAAGGCAACTCATGTTTGAGCGTTTTATGTGGTTAGATGGCAACACTTAAGTACCACAAAAAGGAGGTAACTTCTATTTTCCCTACAGCTGTGTAAATTCCACCGCGACTCGAAAGTATGAGTTCTTCCGCGAACAAAAATTAGGGCCATGAGCTTTCTGTGTATATGCTGCCAAAGCTGAAAGATGAAAGCTAAAAAGAGTTTAGCTCTCTTAAGGGGCGGGGTTCAGTGAATGGACCTTTTTCCAGTAACGCACTGTTCTATCTGCTGTCAGGCAAAGAATGTTTTCCTGTTAGGATCGCCTAAGCTGTCTTACAACTTTTCTGGGAAAATTCATTTTCAAGGGTTTGGTGGAGTATACAGCCCGTGGTTAGGAGGAGTGCTGGTAGCCCCTAGCCAGAACAGACAAGTGACTCATCGTTTGACACACCTTGGGCACAGCTCCCCATCGCCACTTCATATGTTTAATCCGTGACGAAGCCGGCAGCGTTTTCTCGCTTGAGGCTGGTGCGTATTCCGCCGGTTATTCCGCATTCCGCGTATTCCGCCGTCGCCACACGGAATACAAGCCTGGTGAACTTGTATGAGCGTGGGCTAATAATAATAATAATAATAATCGGTTTTTGGACAAAGGAAATGGCGCAGTATCTGTCTCATATATCGTTGGACACCTGAACCGCGCCGTAAGGGAAGGGATAAAGGAGGGAGTGAAAGAAGAAAGGAAGAAAGACGTGCCGTAGTGGAGGGCTCCGGAATAATTTCGACCACCTGGGGATCTTTAACGTGCACTGACATCGCACAGCACACGGGCGCTTTAGCGTTTTTTCTCCATAAAAACGCAGCCGCCGCGGTCGGGTTCGAACCCGGGAACTCCGGATCAGTAGCCGAGCGCCCTAACCACTGAGCCACCGCGGCGGGTGGGCTCCGATTCGAATGCGCGGACTCAGTGAAAAGCTTCTTGCGTTATTATTGTTTCCGGAATAACTTCGATCAAGTGGGGAAGTTTAACGTGCACTGACATCTCGCATTGAAGATCCCCAGGTGGTCTAAATTATTCCGGAAACAATTAGAACACTTCTTTCTTCATTTATTCCTTCACTCCCTCTTTTATCACTTCCCTCACGGCGCGGTTCAGCTGTCCTCCGATATGTGAGAGAGATAGTGCGCAAATTCCTTTAGCTAAAAAACCAATTTTAATTTTCATTTTGTTATTGTTCGCTCACCAAGTGTTTATTTTGCATTCGTTGCTTTTCTTGATCTTACGTTTCTACAAAGCATCCGGCCGATGCTTCTCTGAGAGAAGCAAATGCCGCGAAACTGTTGTACTGCTTGCTTGATCGAGTTCAAAACCTTTGGCGCTTTGTTGCATCACTTTGTTGCGCGAGTTGCGATCAGCGTTGTCTGGAAGGATTGCAGCCAGGCGCAACTATTCAACACTATTATGGGTAGCTGTAGTTGTTTTAGCGCCTTATCTCGAAGGTTACTTTTCGTTGACCACCGAGCACGTTTGTTGCTATCGGCGTCGCCGAATTGTTGTTTATTTATGGGTGATAGTCCCTTCAATAACCACTTTGTTCAACGTTAATGTGCTCGTCTGTTTTTTTACAATGTTGTCACGACCTCCTGACAAATATTTAAATAAATTGTTGCTGATATCCTTTAGTTAGTGTCTCCTTCACTGCTTATCATTTCACAGCGAAACAAATCAAGTCTGGGTAAAAGGGTGAGATGTGTGGTTTGGAAAAGCTCTGAGACCGTCTTGTTGCTATTCGCGGCGACTTTGAGCGCAAATTTCTTCATTGCACAAGAGAACTCATGTAGTCCTGCACAACTGCGGATGATTGCGTTCTTTATAGAGCAGTCATTCGTGATTACGATGTTGAAACGTACCTTAATGAATTGAATATATTCTTGGACTGGTGCGTTAATAGGAATTGGAATTTGTCTAAAACAGTTCATATGAACTTCAGAACAAGGAAGAACTTTGACGTGCACTCATATTTTATTAACAATAGGCCATTGGAACAGGTATTCAAATTTAAACATTCAGGTGTGTATTTCACTGCTGATTTGAGCGGGCGCTTTCATGTCCATTTTGTCACTGCCGAAGCATGCAAAACCATAGGATTCCTTCGTCGAGTTGCACGCACTTTTCCGATATCATTCCGGGACATTCTTTACAAGACGTATGTGATATTGGCTCTTTAATACGCGTGTACGGTCTTGGATCCACCTACTGATCGAGATAAGTTGATTATGATATAAAATTTGGGTAAATGGGTGAGATCGTCTTGTTGCTACTGGGATCGACACGTTGCTATTCGTGGAGATGAAGATAAGGTCTCAGTTCACTGGGTCAAGTACGAAAGAAGCACTCAACTTGGAATAGCTCGTCACGCGCCAAATTAAATTACGTTTGCAGCTTTTTCATTCTATTTATTATTCAACAATTCGTGTTGATCGAGAATCAGCTCTCTCCGCGTGCGGCGCCATTCAGTGAAATTTGCACGATGCTTCGCAGGTCATGGATTGCAACAAATATCAGTTCGAAGCCCACCGCTGTGGCGGCTCGTTCTTCGTTGCAATGACTATCAAATCTGAATAAAAATTTATTTTTTTACAGCCTTCCCTGTCCTGTTCGTTGTGGATACATGAGATCGGAGCATCAAACGTGCCGTATGCATTGCCGCAGTGAAGTAATCTGGGGTTAGCACGAATTAGAAGACAAAAGCGAAACGCAAGGCACCCGTGTTCTGTGCGATGCCAGTACGCGTTAAAGATCCCATGGTGGTCGAAATTATTCCGAAGCCTTCCACTACGACGACCCCTCTTTCTTCCTCTCTTCTTTTACTGTCTCCTTTATCCCTTCTCTCAAGGCGCGGTTCAAGTGTTCAAGGATATATGAGACAGATACTGGGCCATATCCTTTCTTCAAAAAATCAATTATTATCAACTTTTATTCCTAGTACTGGCACGTAGCAGCCGAAAAACGTAATCCCTGAGCTACTTTCGTATTCTCCTCTTAAAATCTCTTCGATCGTAGCTGTGACTATACTGAATGCTGTGACTTTGCATGGCGACTTTAAATTCCTGACTGTCTTTTTTCCTTCGCCTTTTTCTCCCCTCAACCCTTTCTCCCGTGCAGGGTAGCAAATCCGATATTCTTCTGGTTAACCTACCAGCTTTTCCTTCTCCTCCTCATTCGATCGTAGGGGTGGCTTGAGACTTCCGGTATTGGGCTAAAAGGAAAACCAGGTCGTCCTAAGAATTTTGACTAAGCCTATACCAGCGCTTTGCTTGTGGCCTGCCTGATTGACTTGCGTTGTTGATTGTGGTGGTTACAAATTTAGTGCAACAAAAAGGAAGGGATTTGTTGGGGTGGGATGAGTCCAGGGTGACCTGCATTCGGGATCGACCTCTCGAGGTCCCGTAATGAGGGCCAGATGTGTATTTTTTTTTAGCTGGCCAAGGGCTGGTGCCATTCCTCCGCCGAAGGGTCTGGCAAGAGTGTCATCGGAGGGGGTTTCCTAGCGCATTCGCATAAAATATGGTCTTGGGTGGCATGCGTCCCATCGCCGCAGTGCGGGCATGCAGGGTCATATTCACCGTTCCGGAGTTATGCGCATGAGCCGGAACCCCTACGAGATTGATGTTGTGATCAAGAGTTCAGTTCCACAAAATTCTCATTGCGAGCGGGCTTATCAGGTTTTGGCGAAAATTAAAATTGAGAGCCCAAAAAACTCGCAGTGCGCCGCAACGTTGGCCGAGGCAGGAGCGTAGCCACTTGATCTCCAAGCAGCGCGCACGGCATTGAATCACATCGACCGGCTTCACCGCGAACCGGGCGGCTGCTCGCTGCTGCAGCGTATGCGCTCGCACCCGCGCTCACAAATGGGCGCGGCGCTTCTCGAGTATGAGCAATTGACACAAGGCCCACCCCCCTACGGCTCCTGCGCGCCCTGGCCTACTGCGTTGGAGGTACAGCGAGAGATCGTCGGCATTGCGGGAAAACGGAGCACACCACTCTGTGCTGTGCAGCAGCTGGCCATAGAAGTCATAGATGAGGAGTTCCGGGGCCATCTCCTCGTGTACACCGACGGCTCAGTGGCCCGCGACAGCTGCTCCCATGCTGCGGTGGCCACCATCCCCGCCCTGCAACTGCACAGCCAGCAACACGCAGCCTTCCTGGGCTCCTCCACCACGGCGGAGTTGATGGGGATCCGGCTCGGGCTGGACCTGCTGCTCACCCTCGGCCCTCCGCCGCCCAGGAGTGCTCTGCTGTGCGACACCCGCGCCGCCCTCAACCGCCTGCAATCTAACGGCCGCGGTACCTCACTAGTGCGGGAAATTCGCTCGCGCATCGAGCGCCTCGCGCAGAGAGGTTGTGCCGTGCGTGCACAGTGGGTGCCCGGTCACTGCGGCATCGCCGGCAACGAAGGAGCTGACGACCTCGCGACCGCTGCACACCAACTACCTGCCAGCGATCTGTCCCTTGCGCTGGAGGACGTGCGTGCGGCCATCCACGACCACCTCCGAAAGCAGCACCCCGACCCACGCATCGCGGGAGGTGAGCGCATCGACAGTGTCACCGGCTGTCGCGCACGTACAAGGTCACAACGTGCAATGATCCTCCGCGCGCGCATTGGCTACGTGTGGCCCGGCGAACGACGGGTGCGTCACGGAATCGCGACGAGTGATGTGTGTGACGGATGCGGTGCAGTGGATACACTAGAACACCTGCTCCTTCGCTGTGCCGCGTTCGCCGATGCTCGTCGCGATATGCTCGTGGCCTATATGGCGCAAGGCATACTACCAGACTCCATCAAGACGCTATTGTGGCCGCAGGGCAGTGCGCGCCCTCGTGAGCGAACTTTGGTGAGCCTCTGTGCATTCCTCGAACACACGGGCTAGACGTCCCGTCTGTTCTCCGTCAGGTAGTTACACACAGTGACCGAACGCTCCGCGAGTTCTACCTTGAACGATTAATAACTGGTCGCCCCCCTCCAGTTGTAACCATCACAGTGCAGTGCGCGTGTGTGATTTAATTCCTCTAAAATGAACAAATCACGCGCACAACCTGGACACATTTCTTATTGTGTAAATACTTTGTACATATTACTTCTCCCCCTATCCTCTCTTCCTGTCTCCTCACCTCTTTCATTTCATTTCTCCATTCTGCCTGCTATCCTTTATTTCCGCTGCCCCAGGTCAGGTGCTTCAGTATCGATGGCAGATGCCGGGACTAGCAAAAAATCTTTTCCTTCTTTTTTACTATTATTTTTAATAAAACCACTACCACCACCACAGTCGCTTAGAACTGTTCTGATGCGGTGATCCGCGATGGCCAGTGAGAGAGCTACTTCTTCCTCGCAAATAGAGCCAGCGTGAAAGGTTGTTGGGACGATAAGTTAGTAGTCAGGATGCATGCCTAATTGACTCACTCCTTCATCCTTACTCTCATGGTGTGGTTTCAATTAGTTTTTGTGGAAAGGAAATGGGGCAGTAACTGTCTCACATATCGGTGGACACCCGAACTGCGCTCTAAGTTCAGGGATAAAGGAGGAATTGAATCAGACAGGAAGACAGTTACCATAGTGGTCAACTCCGGAATAATTTCGACCAACTGGTGATCTTTAATGTACACTGACATCGCACAGCACACGGGCGCCTTTTGCATTTCGTCACCATCGAAACGCGGCTGCCGCGGTCAAGTTCGGTCTCGGATGCTACGGCTCAGCACACGAGCGCCATAACCACTGAGGCACCGCGGATGGTCACGGCATGGTTCTCCTGTTCGGCCGGAGGTGATTGTGCACGCAGACTGAGCAGGAATGGGGCACTTACTGCGCCTAGCATTTTCCTACAGTCTTCTCCACTTCATAAGCTGCTATCTTCTGCACTCTCGAGCTTTCATTCTAGAAATTCCTCTACAGTTGCTTCATTCACCCATCAGGATAATAGCTTTACTGGGTATCGGAAACAAAGTGGCATAAATATGTTCTCGCCATTGTGGAACGCGCACTTACGAATAGCAGCAGAGTGCCTCCGAAATTAAAATCAGTGCATCTACACAGACTTTGCAACATGGCATCAACCCCTTTAGTTGCCAGTATGCGGTCTCCAGTAGTGATGTTGTTTCAGAGTCTCGCTTAAGTTTGTCAAGGACGAGTCAGTGTGCAATGAAGGTCACAATGACGACAACAGTCACCACGTGATTACACGCTATCACGCAGCATCAGTGGGCCCGTAGTGCCACCATTGATATATATACTTTAGATCCATTTAGCTATATGTGCCGGTGTAGCGCGATCAAATTGAGACGCTCTACCCCCCTCCCCACCCCACACAGGTACCACCATTGGTAGAAAATTTGGAGCTACCCGTTTGACACAGAAAGCAACGATATGTAAGGCGAGGAACTTAAGACGGCTACTACGAGCAATCCGTTGGTCGCAGGAGGTTCTTGACGGCTTTAAACGATTCGGCGTGTTGTGATGCACATGCTTAAAAACTTTATTGACGATATCGCGAGGAAATATACCGGAAATAGTGAAGGTGGCTATAAATCACAATAGCAGCGCGAAATCAATGGGGGAAGATTACGCTGCTTGTGTCCTAGAAAGGATGTTTCCGGTAAGGAAACATCCGCGGATGTTTGGATTTGTTCTTCTTTTTGTTTGCTGAGACTACCGATATAAACAGTTGAAGCTCCCGTACCTAACGCTCTTAAGTCAAACACTGAGGTAGTGTTTGCGGAGATTTTTTTCTTTTCGCGATATCTTCAACCACATCCATGGGCGCTTGGAAAGAGAGAGAGAAATTTAATTGGTGGAGAGGAATTTATAGGTCCAAGCAGAGCCCCTCTGCACTCAAGTGTTTATGTCAATAAGGTTCATAACACTGGCAGCCCGGCCGGTGGCGATGGTCTGCTCAGCCGGGTCCTCCAATGGCAGCAGGGTCTGCCACTCCTCTCAGGTCTTGAGGTTCTGTAGGCTACGCGAGGGAGAGTGCGCCCGGCAGATTGAGAGGATGTCGAGGGAAGAGGCGTAGGGTTCTGAGCACAAGGTGCATGAAGGAGTGGGGAAGCAGGTGGTGGTGGTGGAAACTTTATAGTAGGAATGATAGTGGGCTAGGATCAGGGGTGAGAGGAGTATGTGTCTGCAGTCTGCAGCCAGAGTGCTGCGTGTTTGTTATCTAGAGAGGGATGGGGTGGGTGTAGATCTGGCGAGAGACCTTGTAGGCCTGTGTCATCTCGCTGAACGAGTGCATTCGCTCCCACGAAAATCCCCGATCCGAGGCTACCAGAGCCCGGTTTGAATAGCCTCTGGGTAAAAGGTTGGCGGCCTCGTTTTTGGGAATCCCGCTGAGCGCTGGCATCCATACAAGCTCAACATGGCGGGGTGTTGGAGCATCGGGCAAGCCCAGTATGCCAAAAGCATGGACGTGGACTCGGCCTCGCGCAAAATTAAGAATTGCAGTTCTAGAGTCTGTTAAAGTGTACCGGGCTTCCGTGCTTCTGATGGCAATAGCGTTGGCGGTTTCCTCTGCAGCCTCTGAGGCGGTGTCTGGGTGGAGATGTAGTTTGTATATTTCCTATATACAGAGCATGGAGGAGGTTTGCATATTTCTCGACAGCAGCTTGATGAGCAGCTCTCGGTGAAAGGGACGAAGAAAAAGGAGAAGGATTGGGCCATTGGCTGGTATTATAATATGGAGCGAGAGCAGGATATACCGGACTGTGAAGGATTGTTGAGCCCGATGTACCGGACCTGTCGATGGGATTCCACGAGTTCCCCGATCGTGTTGTGGAGGCCCAAGCCTAGTAATCTTTTGGTGGAGGTGTTGAGAAAAGATAAAGTGCGGCCTAGGATGCCTTTCGGATCAAGACTTCGAAGCTATTATATGTCGTGTTTGAATAGTTCTAAGTATGGGGTAGTGAAGAGCACGCGGCTGAGGCCGAAGGCAAAAATGAGGCGACAGAGGTCGCGTTCCTTCATGCCTCTATGATGGCCCGAAACTCTGCAGATGAGGTACGATATCGCGCCTGCAACCAGCTTGAGTTTCTTGAGGCTAGTGGTGTTTTCGCTTTTGTTCTGGACATGGAAGCCCAATACCTGAAGGGTGTCAACCATCGGTACCGAGTCCCCATTCAATTCGATGGCAACGGGGGAGTAAGGGGAGAATGGGTTCTTAGACCGGATGAGAAGCAGTTAAGACTTCTCTGTGGAGCAAGGCAGTTCGATGTTCGGTTCATAATTTTGGGTGATGGTGGCTGCTTCCTGTAAGGTGCTCTCTATGCCTCCGTCACTGTCGTGGGTAGTCCACAGTGTGATGTCGTCGGCAGTGTGCTTAAGGTGACGAATAGTTTCCAATTTTCGGGCGATGGGGGATGAGGGTGATGTTAAAGAGAAAGGGAGAGAGGAGAGAACTTTGAGGGCTTCCGATACTGTGAAGCGTTTAGGAAGCCGAAGAGAGGGCCAAATGTATCTCAATGTGCGGTCAGTGAGAAATGCTTGAATGTACGTGTATGAGCGCGCACGCACCATCAATGGAGATAGGGCAGTCATGATCGCCTGATGTTCGATGCGATCAAAAGGTTTGGAGAGATTCAAAGCTAAGACTGGTCTGGTGTGACCAGGTAGAAGCGGGTCGAAAATTTCATGTGTGAGCATGCTGTCCTGTGCGGCTAGATGGTGGCGAAATCCAACCAGGCTGTGGATGTGGGATGCCATTCGGTAGAAGGACGAATCCCAACATAAAATGTAACAACTGTTTATTAGCGACGGCAGTAGACTAGCATGCCCACGCTACGCTCGCCCGGGTACCGGAAGAAAAACAGCTGCTCTTCCCAGCCGGGCAACCTGTTTTTGTAGCCACTGTTGGTGACCCATCCCTCGTGTGACGCAGCGGTGGCGCTGTGCTTTATCGTTAACGCGGTCCAGCGTGTGACAGTGTTACGCTGGGCTGGATGATAACAAGGTGGAGGCCTCGCGGAAATGTGCGCAGTGTGTCGCCACATCACGCCCCCCCCCCCACCCTACGCGAAATGGAGAGCCCTAAGGGCTTGGAAAAATCGGATGTGTCAAGAGTAGTGCGGGTCTTCCGAGGTCCAAAGACGCGACTCAGGCGAGCGACTGTGGCTGTGGCGATGCGGCCGAGGTTTCCAGGTGCAGCGAGAGACGTGGAGTGGCCAGTGAAGGTGGGTCAGCCTGCTGAATGCATCCAATGTCGACGGTACAGGTGCAGCAGAGGAAGCTAGGTGTGTTGCGGGTCGCGAGATTAGCCCATATGACGCCGTGCCGAGCTGCCAGTTACCAAGAAAAGTGAATACAGGCGCAGCGAGGTTACAGGCAGACTTTTGGCTGTGGTGGACGGCATAGGGCTGCTGGAAAACGGTCACAGACAAACTTAGAGTGTTTGGCAGTAATGTGACGGGAGGCCGACGCCACAGGCGCTGAGCAGGGCACGTTGGAGGACGTCGGCGAGGTAGCTGCAGTCGGAGGCGCCTCGAGTGGCGGAGCTGCCAGGAGGGTATGGGCGCTGGGAGGGCCGGGGCTCTCGGGAGGGCCGGGGCTGTCGGGAGGACCGGGGCCGCTGGGAGGGCCGGAGCTGTCGGGAGGACCAGGGCAGCTGTGAGGGCCGAGGCGGTCGGGAGAACCGGGGCCGCTGGGAGGGCCGGAGCTGTCGGGAGTACCAGGGCAGCTGTGAGGGCCGGGGCGGTCGGGAGAACCGGGGCCGCTAGGAGGGCCGGAGCTGTCGGGAGGACCAGGGCAGCTGTGAGGGCCGGGGCGTTTGGGAGAACCGGGGCCGCTAGGAGGGCCGGAGCTGTCGGGAGGACCAGGGCAGCTGTGAGGGCCGGGGCGGTCGGGAGAACCGGGGCCGCTAGGAGGGCCGGAGCTGTCGGGAGGACCAGGGCTGCTGTGAGGGCCGGGGCGGTCGGGAGAACCGGGGCCGCTGGGAGGGCCGGAGCTGTCGGGAGGACCAGGGCGGCTGTGAGGGCCGGGGCGGTCGGGAGAACCGGGGCCGCTGGGAGGGCCGGAGCTGTCGGGAGGACCAGGGCTGCTGTGAGGGCCGGGGCGGTCGGGAGAACCGGGGCCGCTGGGATGGAGGAGCTGTCGGGAGGACCAGGGCAGCTGTGAGGGCCGGGGCGGTCGGGAGGACCAGGGCGGCTGTGAGGGCCGGGGCGGTCGGGAGAACCGGGGCCGCCGGGAGGGCCGGAGCTGTCGGGAGGACCAGGGCAGCTGGGAGGGCCGGGGCGGTCGGGAGAACCGGGGCCGCTGGGAGGGCCGAAGCTGTCGGGAGAACCGGGGCCGCCGGGAGGGCCGGAGCTGTCGGGAGGACCAGGGCAGCTGTGAGGGCCGGGGCGGTCGGGAGAACCGGGGCCGCTGGGAGGGCCGGAGCTGTCGGGAGGACCAGGGCTGCTGTGAGGGCCGGGGCGGTCGGGAGAACCGGGGCCGCTGGGAGGGCCGGAGCTGTCGGGAGGACCAGGGCTGCTGTGAGGGCCGGGGCGGTCGGGAGAACCGGGGCCGCTGGGAGGGCCGGAGCTGTCGGGAGGACCAGGGCGGCTGTGAGGGCCGGGGCGGTCGGGAGAACCGGGGCCGCTGGGAGGGCCGGAGCTGTCGGGAGAACCGGGGCTGCTGTGAGGGCCGGGGCGGTCGGGAGGACCAGGGCCGCTGGGAGGGAGGAGCTGTCGGGAGGACCAGGGCAGCTGTGAGGGCCGGGGCGGTCGGGAGAACCGGGGCCGCTGGGAGGGCCGGAGCTGTCGGGAGGACCAGGGCAGCTGTGAGGGCCGGGGCGGTCGGGAGAACCGGGGCCGCTAGGAGGGCCGGAGCTGTCGGGAGGACCAGGGCAGTTGTGAGGGCCGGGGCTGTCGGGAGAACCGGGGCCGCTGGGAGGGCCGGAGCTGGCGGGAGGACCAGAGCAGCTGTGAGGGCCGGGGCGGTCGGGAGAACCGGGGCCGCTAGGAGGGCCGGAGCTGTCGGGAGGACCAGGGCAGCTGTGAGGGCCGGGGCGGTCGGGAGAACCGGGGCCGCTGGGAGGGCCGGAGCTGTCGGGAGGACCAGGGCAGCTGTGAGGGCCGGGGCTGTCGGGAGAACCGGGGCCGCTGGGAGGGCCGGAGCTGTCGGGAGGACCAGGGCAGCTGTGAGGGCCGGGGCGGTCGGGAGAACCGGGGCCGCTAGGAGGGCCGGAGCTGTCGGGAGGACCAGGGCAGCTGTGAGGGCCGGGGCGGTCGGGAGAACCGGGGCCGCTGGGAGGGCCGAAGCTGTCGGGAGAACCGGGGCCGCCGGGAGGGCCGGAGCTGTCGGGAGGACCAGGGCAGCTGTGAGGGCCGGGGTGGTCGGGAGAACCGGGGCAGCTGTGAGGGCCGGGGCGGTCGGGAGAACCGGGGCCGCTGGGAGGGCCGGAGCTGTCGGGAGGACCAGGGCAGCTGTGAGGGCCGGGGCGGTCGGGAGAACCGGGGCCGCTGGGAGGGCCGAAGCTGTCGGGAGAACCGGGGCCGCCGGGAGGGCCGGAGCTGTCGGGAGGACCAGGGCAGCTGTGAGGGCCGGGGCGGTCGGGAGAACCGGGGCCGCTGGGAGGGCCGAAGCTGTCGGGAGGACCAGGGCAGCTGTGAGGGCTGGGGCGGTCGGGAGAACAGGGGCCGCTGGGAGCGAGGAGCTGTCGGGAGGACCGGCACCGCTGTGAGGGCCGGGGCGGTCGGGAGAACCGGGGCCGCTGGGAGGGCCGGGCCGTTGGGAGAACCGGGGCCGCTGGGAGGGCCGGAGCTGTCGGGAGGACCAGGGCAGCTGTGAGGGCCGGGGAGGTCGGGAGAACCGGGGCAGCTGTGAGGGCCGGGGCGGTCGGGAGAACCGTGGCCGCTGGGAGGGCCGGAGCTGTCGGGAGGACCAGGGCATTGTGAGGGCCGGGGCGGTCGGGAGAACCGGGGCCGCTGGGAGGGCCGAAGCTGTCGGGAGAACCGGGGCTGCTGTGAGGGCCGGGGCTGTCGGGAGGACCGGCGCCGCTGGGAGGGCCGGGGCCGCCGAAAGGGCGGTGGGCACCGGGAGAGCCGAGGCCACCGACATTGCCATGGGCGTCAAGAGAGCCGAGGCTGCCGAGAGGGCCGTGGGCACCGGGAAAGCCGAGGCAGCCGAGAGGGCCATGGGTACCGGGAGAGCCGAGGCAGCCGAGAGGGCCGTAGGCACCGGGAGAGCCGAGGCGGCCAGAGGGACGTGGGCACCTAGAGAGCTGAGGCCATGGATAGGGCCGTGGACGCAGGTAGAGCCGAGGCCGCCGAGAGGGCCGTGGGCACCGGGAGAGCCGAGGCCTGCGAGAGGACCGTGGGCACCGATAGAGCCGAGGCCGCCGAGAGGGACGTGGGCACCGGGAGAGCCGAGGCCTGCGAGTGGGCCGTGGGCACCGATAGAGCCGAGGTGGCCGAGAGGGACGTGGGCACCGGGAGAGCTGAGGCCGCCGAGAGGGACGTGGGCCCCGGGAGAGCCGAGGCCGCCGAGAGGGCCGTGGGCGCCGGGAGAGCCGAGGCCTGCGAGAGGGCCGTGGGCACCGATAGAGCCGAGGCGGCCGAGAGGGACGTGGGCACCGGGAGAGCTGAGGCTGCCGAGAGGGACGTGGGCCCCGGGAGAGCCGAGGCGGCCGAGAGGGACGTGGGCACTGGGAGAGCCGAGGCCGCCGAGAGGGCCGTGGGCGCCGGGAGAGCCGAGGCCTGCGAGAGGGCCGTGGGCACCGATAGAGCCGAGGCGGCCGAGAGGGCCGTGGGCACCGGGAGAGCCGAGGCCTGCGAGAGGACCGTGGGCACCGATAGAGCCGAGGCGGCCGAGATGGACGTGGGCACTGGGAGAGCTGAGGCCGCCGAGAGGGACGTGGGCCCCGGGAGAGCCGAGGCCGCCGAGAGGGACGTGGGCCCCGGGAGAGCCGAGGCCGCCGAGAGGGCCGTGGGCACCGGGAGAGCCGAGGCCTGCGAGTGGGCCGTGGGCACCGATAGAGCCTAGGCGGCCGAGAGGGACGTGGGCACCGGGAGAGCTGAGGCCGCCGAGAGGGACGTGGGCCCCGGGAGAGCCGAGGCCGCCGAGAGGGCCGTGGGCACCGATAGAGCCGAGGCCTGCGAGTGGGCCGTGGGCACCGATAGAGCCGAGGCGGCCGAGAGGGACGTGGGCACCGGGAGAGCTGAGGCCGCCGAGAGGGACGTGGGCCCCGGGAGAGCTGAGGCCGCCGAGAGGGCCGTGGGCGCCGGGAGAGCCGAGGCCTGCGAGTGGGCCGTGGGCACCGATAGAGCTGAGGCGGCCGAGAGGGACGTGGGCACCGGGAGAGCTGAGGCCGCCGAGAGGGACGTGGGCCCCGGGAGAGCCGAGGCCGCCGAGAGGGCCGTGGGCGCCGGGAGAGCCGAGGCCTGCGAGAGGGCCGTGGGCACCGATAGAGCCGAGGCGGCCGAGAGGGACGTGGGCACCGGGAGAGCTGAGGCCGCCGAGAGGGACGTGGGCCCCGGGAGAGCCGAGGCCGCCGAGAGGGCCGTGGGCGCCGGGAGAGCCGAGGCCTGCGAGAGGGCCGTGGGCACCGATAGAGCCGAGGCGGCCGAGAGGGACGTGGGCGCCGGGAGAGCCGAGGCCTGCGAGAGGGCCGTGGGCACCGATAGAGCTGAGGCTTCCGAGAGGGACGTGGGCCCCGGGAGAGCCGAGGCCGCCGAGAGGGACGTGGGCACCGGGAGAGCCGAGGCGGCCGAGAGGGACGTGGGCCCCGGGAGAGCCGAGGCCGCCGAGAGGGACGTGGGCACCGGGAGAGCCGAGGCCGCCGAGAGGGCCGTGGGCACCGATAGAGCCGAGGCGGCCGAGAGGGACGTGGGCACCGGGAGAGCTGAGGCCGCCGAGAGGGACGTGGGCCCCGGGAGAGCCGAGGCCGCCGAGAGGGCCGTGGGCGCCGGGAGAGCCGAGGCCTGCGAGAGGGCCGTGGGCACCGATAGAGCCGAGGCGGCCGAGAGGGACGTGGGCACCGGGAGAGCTGAGGCTGCCGAGAGGGACGTGGGCCCCGGGAGAGCCGAGGCCGCCGAGAGGGCCGTGGGCACCGATAGAGCGGAGGCGGCCGAGAGGGACGTGGGCACCGGGAGAGCTGAGGGCGCCGAGAGGGACGTGGGCACCGAGAGAGCCGAGGCCTGCGAGAGGGCCGTGGGCACCGATAGAGCCGAGGTGGCCGAGAGGGACGTGGGCACCGGGAGAGCTGAGGCCGCCGAGAGGGACGTGGGCCCCGGGAGAGCCGAGGCCGCCGAGAGGGCCGTGGACACCTGGAGAGCCGAGGCCTGCGAGAGCGCCGTGGGCACCGATAGAGCCGAGGCGGCCGAGAGGGACGTGGGCACCGGGAGAGCTGAGGCCGCCGAGAGGGACGTGGGCACCGAGAGAGCCGAGGCCTGCGAGAGGGCCGTGGGCACCGGTAGAGCCGAGGCGGCCGAGAGGGACGTGAGCACCATGAGAGCTGAGGCCGCCGAGAGGGACGTGGGCCCCGGGAGAGCCGAGGCCGCCGAGAGGGCCGTGGGCGCCGGGAGAGCCGAGGCCTGCGAGAGGGCCGTGGGCACCGATAGAGCCGAGGCGGCCGAGAGGGACGTGGGCACCGGGAGAGCTGAGGCTGCCGAGAGGGACGTGGGCCCCGGGAGAGCCGAGGCCGCCGAGAGGGCCGTGGGCACCGATAGAGCGGAGGCGGCCGAGAGGGACGTGGGCACCGGGAGAGCTGAGGCCGCCGAGAGGGACGTGGGCACCGAGAGAGCCGAGGCCTGCGAGAGGGCCGTGGGCACCGATAGAGCCGAGGTGGCCGAGAGGGACGTGGGCACCGGGAGAGCTGAGGCCGCCGAGAGGGACGTGGGCCCCGGGAGAGCCGAGGCCGCCGAGAGGGCCGTGGACACCTGGAGAGCCGAGGCCTGCGAGAGCGCCGTGGGCACCGATAGAGCCGAGGCGGCCGAGAGGGACGTGGGCACCGGGAGAGCTGAGGCCGCCGAGAGGGACGTGGGCACCGAGAGAGCCGAGGCCTGCGAGAGGGCCGTGGGCACCGGTAGAGCCGAGGCGGCCGAGAGGGACGTGAGCACCATGAGAGCTGAGGCCGCCGAGAGGGACGTGGGCCCCGGGAGAGCCGAGGCCATCGAGAGGGACGTGGGTATGGAGAGAGCCGAGGCCGCTGACAGGATCTTGGGCACCGGGAGAGCCGAGGCCGCCGAGATGTCCGTGGACACCGGGAGGGCCGGGGCCGCCGAGAGGGCAGTGGGCACCGGGAGAGCCAAGGTCACCCAGATGGCCGTGGGCACCGGCATAGCCGAGGTCGCCGAGAGGGCCGTGGGCGCCGAGATGGCCGAGGCTCCTGGGAAGGCAGAAGACGCTGGCAGGGCTGGCGGCGCCGGGAAAGCTCGGGCCGTCGAGATAACAAGGCGCAGCGGGAGGACAGGCACCGGTTCAGCTTCGTTTTTAGGCAAAATAAGATGGGTGACTATCACCACGCTTGTTGCAGATGTCACTGGATTGGCGTTCTCGTCCTATTTCGTGGGTTGGTGCGTTGCGGACTGTCGGAGCAGCTGGGGCTGTGAATAGTAGGCTGGGGCTTGGCAGAGAGGCAGTGAGAATCAGTCGGCCGCGGCTGCGACAGCACTGCAGAGGCCTATTCTGGCCAGCCAGACGGAGGTGCCGCCAAACGCGACATAAAGACGGTCTTCGAGCGTTCCTTGTCGGCAGGAGGCTGTGGCGATAGTAGCAGCGGTGGGCGAGGAGGAGGGGACTGGCATCAATGCGCTTCTCCTGTGTCGTGGAGAGGGACGGTCGGGCCAGAGATGCTAGGCAGGCGTTGCGGGGAGGAGGCCAGGGATTTCCGAGGTGGGGAGGCTTCCGAAGAAGGGTGCGTGGGCGAGAGCTAGGATGGCGCAGCTGCTGGCGGCGGCGGGAGCGTGTCTGCAGTGTCGTAGAGCGGCAGCGGGCAGTAGGAGGCCCCGAAGTCCGCCAGAATGGCAGCGCGCAGCTCCTCGTACGGCCGACTGCCCAAGGCAGGGCAGGAAATTCGGCGCAGAAGGTCGGGCGGGGGGATATCGGAGAGGACTGCGTGTTTGAACACCTCGATGGTGATGTCGTTCAGGTACATCGCAGCCTCGAACTGAGCGAACCACCCGCCGAAGCCTTGAGGCCGGAAAGCCGGATGCGGCGGGTGGTGGACTGGGTTCTGTAAGTAAGCCATCCATGAACGCAGCTGAGAGAGAAGATGCGGCTCGACGGATCACCAGATGTGGGAAGTCATTGGATGCTGAAGGACGGCGATGCCTTATTGTTCGTTGTCCGGGACACCAGATGCGGGAAGTCATTGGACGCTGAAGGACGGGAATGCGTTATTGTTCTTAGTTCGGGACACCAGATGTGGGATGCCATTCGGTAGAAGGACTAATTCCAACATAAAACGCAACAACTGTTTATTACCGACGGCAGCGGACGAGCATACCCATGCTAAGCTCGTCCGTTTATTGGAAGAAAAACAGCCTCTCTTCCAAGCCGGGCAGCATGTTTTTGTAGTCACCGTTGGTGATGTATGCCTCGCGTGATGCAGGGGTGGCGCTGTGCTGTATTGTTAACGCGGTCCAGCGTGTGGCCGCGTTATGATGGGCCGGATGATAAAAACGTCGAGGCTGCGCGAAAACGTCCGCAGAGTGTCGCCGCACGGGTATAGATTGTTGTCAGCCATGTGCGTTGTGAGTCTGTATAACTCAGCATGCTCGAGGACCTTTCCCAGGCATTAGGTAGCGAAATCGGGCGAAGGCTATGAAGTGTAAGTGGTTTATTGGGTTTGGGTATGAATATTAGCTTTGCGTGTGCAACAAAATGTATCATCTGGAATGGATCTCACTTCACGGGCTCCAAGGACTGCAAGCAGCGTCTCAACCGACCGGGCGACAAAACGCTGACACCCAAGAATGATACGACCAAGAACACAACCCTCCGGGAATGCCGCCGCAGGCAGCGATAAAGCTCGAGAAGCCGTGCTAACCCCCGTCACCAGTCGCGGTCCTGGTTCGAGTCCTCACTCCTGAACAGACAGCCCACGTCTGAGAAACAAGTAAAGACCGGATAATCAGCTTCTAAAAACAGGAGACATGGGGTGCACAATCTCCTTCCCTTGTCCGTGAGAATAATCAGCCTAAAGCACAGCTTGAACAGCAGAGGAAGCAAATCAAACATCAGAGTCAACAAATAGATAGCCTTAGGAAGCAGCCTCAAATGCTACTGGAAAGAATCTCGCCAATAGAGAAAATGGACATCCCTTAAGATATCCGCTCTCTCGTCCTGGTAGCTAGCCCACCGAACTCACCCACCCAAAGCACGCCTGCCAAGCGCAGAGCAAAAACAAACTGCCACTGAGAACCTCATAACGTTAGGAACCCTGATCAACGCGATCACAATTCTTGAACAGGAAATGGAAAAGAAATTCGAAGTTATGACCAAAGACTAGAGTACAAGGACGAGAAATTTTCAACAACAGAATAACGACGCACGAGCAGAGATCTAGCTACCATGACGCCATCGCTGCTCAGGTGCTCGGCGAAATATACCAAGTTTTCCCCCCGCATAAATCAAGTTCATCCCATACGCTTTCAGACCAGTGTGTGATGGCAGCAAAAAACAAGGAACTTAGAGTGTGGAAGTGGAATTGCCGAGGATATCGCTCCAGGCGAAGCAATATGGAACTCCACAGTCAATCTCTCTCTGACACAGAAGTCCCCTCAGTCATCGCACTACGGGAAACTCAAACTCTTGTAAAATTAGTCAGCTACACTCTACACGCCATGAACAAACCCACTCAAAGGGTAGCAACCATAGTTCACAGAGCATACACGGCTACAGATCACCCCATAGAGGTTGAACTCATAGATTGTCCTCTTATAGAGCTCTTCTCAAGAACAGAAAGAGCACTAGGCTATACATCCTCAACACATACAGCAGCCCGCAAGGCAAAGCAGCCCCCCCCCCATCAAGGCCATACGCAAACTGCTCCATATCAGCGATACACATGCTTACAGTGCTTGGTGACTTTAATGCAAGAAACGTCAGCGGGGGGTACAAATTCAACTGCAGGAAAGGAGCACAGCTTTGGACACCAATTCAGAACTCGTCAATAATCCGCAAAAACATATGCGCATCGGTAACAGCGTGCAATACAACACCACTGCCGATCTCACACTCACAAACAATATCACAAAATGCCAGTCGTCGCACGCGCAGACCTCCCTAGGCAGCGACCACTACATAACTGAAACGTCACTCTCGCTAAACTCACTCGCCCCCTTCATTAAAAAGAAGCTACAGATGGCAGATTGGGCCAAGTTTCGAACCTCCGGAACGACGCCCCCACCCAAATCAAACCCCTTGGGAGGCGGGTGGCAGAACTCAAAAGGACGTCGCTACAGCGACATCTGAGATCCCGAGCAATCGCGAATCGGACGCGGTCGATAGCAGACTCCTTCACATGTGGGAGGCTCAGTCCGGCCTGCAGAAACGATGGCTTCGTAACAAACACAACAGATAACTCAAGGTAAGGATATCGGCCTCGATGAATGAAATAGAGGCACACGCTGCACAACTAATCCGTAAACAATGAGGTCACCTCTGCAACCTCATGGAGGGCAACCTAGGTCTAAGAGACACAAGTAAATTTCTGCGCTGCCTGTTAGAACACCGCAGAACGAAAAGCACGCAACAGCGTAATGTAACTCGCCTCATTCCCAGAATAGGTAAGGATGATGATTTCCTTATTCAGAATCTCAGACAGGCACCTCACAACAACTCCCAAATTACCCCTCCCTTCTTACTTGAGCGTAGAAAACCCCGAGCGCGACGCGGATATAACAACGTGGAGTTAGAGCAGCAATGTTTAAACTTCTCACCGCGTCTGCGTCAAGAGCATACAGGATCACAAACAAAACGATACGACATCTGAACGAGAGCTCCATCCAAGCCCTAACAGAACTTTTCTACAAGCATTAGAAGGAAGGTACTCTTCCCTCCGAGTGGACCCGCGCGAGGGTCACTCTCATCTCAAGCCCAGAAAACCGCTGAACCAGTTAAACCTCAGGCCAATCTCTCTCACCTCATGCTTGGGAAAGCTTTTTGAGCAGGTAATCCTAAACAGACTGCAAAATTACATAAAAACAAAACAGCTCTTTCATCACCCGATGCTAGGATTCCGAAGCCATCTATCAACACAAGACGTAATGCTTCAAAGCTCAGAAGAAGACCTACATCCCAGACATTGCAACTGCACACTAGCACTGCTAGCCTTAGACCTCACTTCGGCGTTTCACAATTTCGAACACACAACCATACTTTATGCCTTATCCAATCTAGGAGTCGGGACTCGAACACATACCGACATAGCAACTTTCCTACGAGAGTGCACCGCGAAAATCAAAATAGGCCATATAGAGTCCCTCTCCTTTTCTCTGGGCAGCAGGGAGACACCCCAAGGGTCAGTCTTGGCTCCCCTACTTTTCAACATCACTCTTATTCCCATGGCACGCTAGCTAGAGCACATCCAAAACATCTCCCACTCCTTCTATCCAGACGACATTGCCTTAAGGACCACCATGGACGATGTTGGAACTATGGAAGAAACCCTTCAAGCAGATGCGGACGCGGTAGTGGAGTGCGCAGCCTCTATAGGCCTCGCAGGCTCCTCTGGTAAGTCTGAACTCTTGCTACTATACCCGACCCCGAACCACAACAGGAAGGAAAACCCCTCCATACACGTCGAGATAAATGGTCTACTAGTGCCAGAGGTTGACAAGGTACACATCCTAGGCATGTTCTTACAAAATAATAGACGCAACATGGAGACCACCTCGCAACTAACAATCACGACATATCAAACCATCCCACTCATTAGAAGAATAGCCAACAAGCACCGATGCATGCGTGAACACGACCTGAGGCGGCTGGTGCAGGCATTCGTGATTAGTTGGATGGTTTACTCCCTTCAATACCTCTCCCTCACAAAGGCGGAAGAAGAGAAGGTAGATGCACTAATGCGATTATCATATCTCGTATGGCACCACGCGGCTATCAACGGAAACCACAAACGCATGGACACGGACATCAGGACCATCCAGTATAAAATGCGGCTTCGCCGGATCCTTCGGCAGTGGGCGCGGCGGCAACGCCAAGATGAGCGTCACCAACCCGTTCGCATTTTTCGCACAGGTGAGCAAACGTTACGGGAAATTATTTAAAAGTAACAACGTTTGCTTACTGTTGCTGCCGTGCCCACAGCCGCTTTGTGAATTGCTCTTGAATGTGATTGTGTCGCTCCGATATCAGCTTTTGCTTGTCGGTGATATCGAAGAAAATCCCGGCCCTATTGACCAAACGATTGCTGAACAGCTGAAGATAATTGCTGAAGACATTCAGGAAATTAAGAAAGGTAAAGCTGTAACCAACCAGAAGCTTATTGCAATAGAAAAGAAGCTTGAAAAAATTAGTGGGCTTGAAACGCAAGTCAGGGAGTGCGCCAGGAAAGTTACGGAATTAGAACGTAACCTTGCTACCATGACCAGCAAAATCGATGAACTTGGGAACATAAGCCGTCGCTCTAATCTAATCATTTATGGTGTTAAGAAGCAGGAGGATGAAACTACCGACTCTTTGCATGAAACTGTCACAAAAACGGTCTTTGAGGATATACTTGGAATTACAAAGACAGACATTGAAAGAATTCATCGTCTGGGCAGACCAAGTAAAGACAACGAAACTAGACCTAAGCCTATAATTTTGAAGTTTCTTGACTACCGAGACAAACTTAGCATTCTTAAACAATGTTCTACACTAAAAGATTCCGGCTTCTCCATTGGAGAAGATTTTTCGCTTGCTGTCAGGAATGTTAGGAAAAAATTATAGGACCGCACTAAAGAACACCGTGATAGAAAAGAAAAGGTATCTCTGGTATATGACAAAGTGAAAATAAATGGTCAGCTCTTCACGTGATATAGTGAGAGCAGTGACATTGTTGCAGTTAAGCCAAAAAAACGAAGATCAAAACAACATTGGAAAGCGAATCACCAGGAGCAAACATCAATAACTGTACTCAACTTAAATGCACGCAGTATTAAAAATAAAACACATGAACTTGAAGCTATTGTGCTGGCCTTTAAACCCGATATTGTCGCAGTTACAGAGACATGGTTACCCAAAAACATTTCAGACCGTGAAATAGTGCCGCCGAGCTACACAATTGTAAGAAAAGACAGAGAATCAAAAGGAGGGGGCGTCGCTCTGCTTATTAAAGGTGACATAAAATATTCAGTCATGCCGGACGTTCCAACAGTTGAAGCAGTTTGGTGTAAGATTTATCTGACAAATGGTATCGCGCACGTTGGCGCTGTTTATCGCCCACCAAACGCAGAAAAGTCGTACCTAGATCCCTTGTTTGATTACATGTTAAAGCATATGTCTGGCAGCAGGATACTAATGGCAGGAGATTTTAACTTTCCAGAAATTGACTGGAGCTCTCGGGGCTCAGGAACTGTGGCAAGCTCCATAATGCTTGATTTTGTATTCACATTTAATCTATGTCAGCTTGTTTCCACGCCCACTCGCATCCAGGGAGCGTCCAGAACAATTCTCGACCTAATATTTGTTACAGACCACTTCCTCCGCGGTACAATTAACATTCATACACATGAAGGCCTTTCTGACCATGAACTGGTGGTGTGCACCTTGCCCTTACTGAATGTCATCCGCTCTCATCGTCCATTTAAAAGTGTACACGTATTTAATAGAGCAGATGACGCAGCCATACTTACATACCTTGCTCACGAATTTACAGACTTCTATGATCTCTGCATCAATGAACAAACCAGCATAGACGAGGCCTGGCTTCAATTTAAAGCTCATATTGGGCATTGCATTGACCGTTTTGTACCCTCAACAAAAAAGGCCATCCGTAAGCAAAATCCTTGGATCACGCGTGAAATACATACGAAGCGCTAAATAAAAAGGCTACGCAAATATAGCAAGTTACGAGCTGTCCCAGCCTACCAATTGCGGATCCAGGAATTAACCAAGTCACTTAAGAGTAAAATTAAATGCTCGAAAGAACGTTTCTGCAGTAGTACTTTAAACAATTTTATCAAAACAGCCCCGTATAAGTTTTGGCATTATATAAATCAACGTCCAAACCCTCATCCGCCGGTATCCCCCCAGGAAGGCAGAGAAAAGGCAAACTCATTCAACCGGTACTTTCAGTCAATTTTTACGCCAGACGACAACCAGCTTCCTGAATGCAGGCCCAGCACTACCGCCCACGTCAAACTGCCCGGCGTTCCTATCATATCTGAGAGCGGACTGTTATCGCTTCTGCGTAGTCTAGACGAGAAGAAAAGCAACGGACCGGACGGAATCCCAAATTCTTTTCTAAGACGGTATGCGGAACCAGTCAGTAAGTTTCTTTCTTTTGTTTACTCAAAATCACTCCGGGAAGGCCGTTTACCATCAGAATGGAAAATAACTAAAGTATTCCCCGTGCACAAGTCAGGCAACTCGTCTTCACCGACTAATTATCGCCCCATTTCACTGACCTGCACGTGCTGTAAATTACTGGAGCATATAATACTTAGATACATGACCCAGTTTGTAGAACACAATCTACTTAATTAAACCAACATGGGTTTAGATTCGGCCTATCTACCGTTACCCAGCTAATTGAAACCCTCCATGACTTCGCATTAGGCATAAACGACCAGTCACAAATTGAGGCTATTTTTTAGATTTATCAAAAGCCTTTGATCTAGTGTCCCACATGAAATTTTTATTTAAACTAGAGAACTTATTTGGAGACGGCCCGGTTCTTCGCTGGATTAGTTACTAGCTTGCAGATCGCTACCAGTTTGTGCAGCTTGGTGAATGCGTTTCAGACACGGTTCCTGTTCTATCCGGTGGTGACGGAGCTTAATTGGCCGTCTAGTCTATCGCAGATGTCGTTCCAGTGTTGTCTATTTAGTGTTTGGGCATGGCTCTCAATTTCCTTGTTGAGAGCAGCTATTCTCCTTCTCAGGTTACGATTGCCCCTTTTTTGGGCGAGCTCGGTTTCTGCCTCTTTTTTCTTTTGCCACAGTTGTCTCATGTGGCTGTCAACCCAGTTTTGTTCCTCATCTAATTCCACTTCCTCCTCAGCTGCTTTGCACGCCTGCTTGATGCCATTGGCCCATTAGCTATGTCGGTGATCTCCCCACGACCCCCTCCGTTGGCGCGCAAGGACGGCCAATTGATGGATTTGAGGGTTTTCCTTTCCCGTTTGATGTTGACCCCGTTTTGGATAACGATCTCTATGATTCTGCGACCACTGCCTAGGTTCTCTCTCGTGTTGTGCCATGTAGCCTCAACGTCCACTCCTATCATGGCCAGGTCGGGGGAGGTGTCGTATGAAACGCTGTTCCCCTGCCTCGTCGGTGCGAGCGGATCGTTAAGGAGGGTTAAATTACACTGTGTCATGGCGTCCCATACTTCCCTCCCTTTTATCTGGGAGTGGTTGTATCCCCATGCTTGGTGTGGCGCATTAAAATCTCCTACTATTACGAGGCGCTGCTGACCTTGTGCCAGTGCTTGCGCTTTGGCAAAGACCTCCCTGAAGCCGCAGCCTTTCCTAAATTTAGAAGAGATGTAGACGTATTTAGGAGAGCTGTAGACTATTGCGACACCTCCTGGACCCAGGCAGCACCAAAGCTGAGACCAGGAGAAAAATGCAAAGACTAACCCATAATTTCAAGGGATCGGAGGAGGAGATGATCAACCAGATAAAAGAGAGGTACATAAGGGAAACAAACACCGAAACATTGCCTGATTATAGCGGCGAAAACCACGAGGAGCTAGACCAACGAATCTCCATAAGAGAGGTCCAAGCGGAAAAACTGCGGCTGGCCCAGATGGGATCAGCAATAAGATGCTTAGAAATCTCGATGACGACTCCTTCCAGCAACTAACAGCATTCATTCAAAAGCGTTGGGAACAGGGGGAGATACCCGTGGAGTGGAAAACAGCGAATCTAGTCCTCATCCCCAAACCTGGAAATGAACTTAAACTTGAGAACCTTAGGCCAATATCGTTAACCTCCTGTGTAGGCAAGCTCATGGAGCACGTCATACAGAATAGGCTCAACGGCTACTTGGAAGGTAAGGAACTCTACCCAGACAGCATGGTCGGATTCAGACAACTGTCCACAAACGATGTCATGCTACAAATCAAAGAACAAGTATTGGAAAGGAAGACTAGCGACTCGAGAGTTATAGTGGGGCTTGACGTTAGCAAAGCGTTTGACAACGTCAAACACCAAGCGACCCTGTCGCACCTCAATCACCTAAATGTAGGACTCAAGCTATGCAACTACATCAAAAGCTTCCTCACGGACCGAACGGTAAACATAGAAATCGGGGGCACAATAATAAAAAACATTATGCTAGGCAACAAGGGAACACCGCAGGGATCGGTGCTCTCTGCTATTATTTTTAACATTGCAATGATCGGGCTGCCAGAACGACTCAGAAAGCTAGAGGGCCTCTGCCACACTCTCTACGCTAATGACCTCACCCTTTGGGGTGACAGAGGGGGGAGCGATGGGCAAATAGAAGACACCCTACAAAGGGCAATATGGGAAACGGAAAGCTATCTGAGACCCATAGGGCTAAAATGCTCACCGGAAAAGTCGGAGATGCTAATCATGAGCCAGCAGCAGGTTAATATCCAGCTCCTGGTCAACAACACCCCGGTCCCAAGGGTGGACAAGATCAGGATACTGGGTATGTGGATACAACAAAATGGGAGAAACACCGAAACAATAAACCGACTTGAAACCACGACCAACCAAACATGCAGGCTTCTCAAGAGATAGCAAACAAAAACGCGGGGATGAAGGAGGCGAACCTACTTAGGCTTGTTCATTCTTTCATTATTAGCCGAATCACCTACGCTATCCCGTACCTAAAGACAACTAAAGCAGAGAGAGACAAGGTAGACATTCTCATCAGGAAAGGGGTAAAAACTGCCCTAGGTTTACCAGCGTGCACATCAACCGAGACGATCCTCCACCTAGGAGTGTCGAACACACTAGAGGAAAAGTGCGAGACTAAACTCACGGCACAATATGTCAGACTAACTGGCAGCAAAACGGGCAGATCCGTCCTTAGGAAACTGGGCTACCAAAACCCAGAATCACGAGAGGGGATAACCATTATCCCCAAAGAGATTGCCAACAAATTAAGAATACCCCCCATCCCAAGAAACATGCACCCCATACACAACGAGGAACGCAGGAGAAGCACAGTCCAAAGACTCCAAATCTCCCTCCTCCAAAAACAAGGGGTTGTGTACACCGATGCGGCAGAGTACCCAGAAGGCCACTACGCTGCAGTAGTAGTGAGCGACAAAGGCGAGCTAATCTCAGGCTGTAGCGTAAGACACTCTTCACCAGAGGAGGCAGAGATGGCGGCGATTGCCCTGGCATAGAACGTGTGATGTACACTTTGGGTAACCAAAGGATGCGACGGCTACATAGAAGACACACTCCAAGCAGCAGTGGACATCATCGAGGCATGCGCATGGGATTCCGGCCTCACTTGTTCTGAGCAAAAATCTGAACTCTTCGTGATCCGCCGTAAACAAAGAGGTAGGCGTACCACGACATCCCCCCCGCAAATAAACGTCTATGTTAATGGACGATCTCTCAAAGAGGTACAGACCATGAGAATACTGGGGTTTGATTTACAAACAAATGGAAAAAATACTGACACACTCACTAAGCTAAAACGCACGGTAGAAGCGACGGCGCGATTACTCCGCCGCATAGCTAACCGCAGACAAGGGGTGAGGGAAAGAGATTTATGCCGCCTAGTGCAAGCCTTTGCGCTGAGCAGGATACTCTATGCCACCCCTTATCTGAAATTTTCAAAAGCAGAAAAGGACAAATTGGATAGCATGATACGGCAGGCCTATAAGGCTGCGTTAGGACTCCCACTAAATGCCTCAACCGAAAGGCTTATGAGGTTAGGAATACATAACACCTACAATGAACTGAAAGAAGCCCATTTAATGGCTCAAACAGCGCGATTAGCCAATTCCAGAACTGGCAGGAGTATTCTTACCAGGCTCGGAATTAACTTTCAACCTACGAATAACGATGCTAAAGTAGACTTACCCCGCGCCTATAGGACGACCCTACTAATCAAACCACTCCCCAAAAACATGCACCCCTTACACCATGAGGGTAGAAGACAAGCACGAGCCAAAGCCTTACATAAGAAATACAGACAGTGCGTGGCAACACTTTATGTAGATGCGGCAGAATACAAAAATACCAATGCCTTTGCAGTTGTGGTTGTGAACGAGAATGGTGACCACATCGTCTCGGCGACAATCAAAACGAAATCCTCTGAAACGGCAGAAGAGGCGGCTATAGCCCTCGCCCTAGCACATACCCAAGGGAGCATCATCCTCAGCGATTCCAAAATGGGTATCAATAATTTCGCTAAAGGGCGAATTACAAACACCTCCCTTAGAATCCTTAACGCAACCAAATTCTCACCAAATTATTCCGAATTGATATGGGTCCCAGCCCATTCGGGGAATCCGGGGAACGAGGCAGCCCACAATAAAGCCCGAGGTTTCGTCGACCGGGCAGTGGATGAGTCTGGCTCCCTGAATTTCACGAAGGACTCAATGATGACATATCATGATCTCACCAATCATTTTAAACTAGAGAGGAGAATTTTCCCCCCTCCAGACAAAAGACTTACTAAAGAACAAGAGGTTACGTGGCGTCGTCTACAGACGAGATCGATACGCACCCCATCACTCCTCGCGCACATTTATCCAGATCTTTACAACCCAAACTGCAAACACTGTGGCCAACGTGCTACCTACGATCACATCCTGTGGGACTGCAAAATAGAGCCACCTCCGGGTGATCTAGTTACAGCTCCTTCTCTCGAGCGGTGGTAGACCGTGCTGGCTAGCTCTGACCCCAGAACGCAAGTTTTGGCGGTGGAGTGGGCTGACAAAGTCGTCGAGGGCTATGTACTCTCGACCACTTAACGCGACCTCTTGCCAAGCTCTTCTCGGCGAATAAAATGTTTTCCAATCCAAATGCCCTGGCAATCACAAACCCATCAACTAGAATTATCATCACCGATTCTAAAACTTCAATCAAAGCCTATGACAACGGTCAAGTGTCCAAAGAGGCCGGCAAAATTCTGCAAGCAGGCAAGGAGAACGTACCTAACGACCTAGTTAGCATAATATGTGCACCCGCCCATAGTGGACTCACAGGCAACGAGATCGCCAACGAGGTCGCCCGAGCACTCACACACCGGGCCCCAGCGCAGGCAGAATACTCCCTGTCCAAAAAGCGACACTTAATCACTTACAGTGAAATTCTAGAACACTACAGAATGGGGAGGAGAACCCTGCCTCCCCCCATACATCTCTCACAAAGAAGGAAGAAGTAATCTGGCGAAAACTGCAGACGGGTACTTTTCCAAACCCGTATGTCCTACACAAATGGCATCCTGAGGTGCACTCTCCAATTTGCAAAAACTGTGAAGACATAGCGACCCTAAATCACATGCTGTGGGCTTGCCCAGCGCTAAATGGTCGACATGGAAACAGAGAGTCATGGGAATCCTCCCTCCATAGCCAGGAAGAACAAGTACAGCGACAAGTCATCGGTCATGCCCAGGCCGCCGCCGGAAGTCAACTGATTCCGGCTGACGTGTAGGGGGGAGGCAGATGGTGAAAGGGGAGCCGCGTCTCACCCATCACCCATACTCTCTGACGGGTGCAAATAAAGTGCTTTCTTTCTCTCTCTGTTCTATCCGGCGTCCCACAGGGCTCAGTACTTGCTCCGCTTTTGTTCCTACTCTACATTAACGAAGTAACCAGGGATATAAATGTCAAAGTTCGCCTATTCGCAGAGAATTGCGTGATCTATCAAGAGATAAAAAATTCCAATGACCAAGTAAACCTTAACAACGCCCTGAATCGTGTCGCGCAATGATGTAATAAATGGCAGATGATTATGAATCTAGACAAAACAGTTTCTATGACAATTAGCAAGAAAAAGACATCATTAAAATTTGAATATCGCCTCAACAACGTCCCACTACGTAAAGTGCAGGAGTATCGGTACTTGGGCGTATCGATAACATCAGATCTTAACTGGTCAACGCACGTTCGAAACGTCACAAAAAAAAGCTACGAACAAACTATTTTTTCTCAAACGTACGCTGCGTCATTCTGCTCCTTGCACTAAGCAACTCGCATATGTCACCCTCATTCGTCCAGTTCTTGAATACGCCAACATAGCTTGGTTTCAGTACGTGAAAAACGATGTGACCATGTTAGAACGCGTGCAACAAGGCTGTTCGTTTTATATTCAACAGATACCGCCGCACCGATTCCCCAACTGAACTACTGCATCTCGCAGGCCTTCCGACGCTGACTAACCGAGCCAAGGTACACCGCTTGAAGTTCCTATTTGAACTGCTTAACAATTCCTTTAACATTGAACCCTTAGCCTTTGTTAGTATCAACCGTTCTAGAAACACACGCCACAAACACGCTCTCACAATTAAGGAATTTTCGTGTAAAAACAACGACTTTCTCTACTCCTTTTTTCCTCTCGCAGTGCGCGAGTGGAATAAACTTGATCCAGTAATTGCACATTAAAGCTCGCCTGAAAAGTTTACCCAGCTTGTAGAAGAAGCACTATTGTGGCCAAACGCAGAGTAAAACTATTGTATGGTATCTGTGTTATTATCACATTGATCATTTTTGCTTTCATTGTTTTGTGCTGCATTACTTGCATGTATTTTATGATCCTAATTTTACAAATTGTGTACTTACCATTGTTATTTATGTATTTTGAAACAGAGTAAGTTTTCTGTGTTGCCTCTTGACTACCTTGCACATATACTTTGACACGTCCTGTATTAACGTAACCAGTCGATTGTGCCGCTCTCTCTGGTATATTTCTTTGTTAATAATACTGTAAAATTGTTTTTCTATACCCACCCCTGTTACAATCCCTCTGGGAATTGACAGTGTATTTAAATAAAAAAAAAGACAGGCATACAAGTCAGTCTTAAATCTCCCACAACGACCTCCCAACACTCATCTCCTACGCATGGGAGTACACAATATACTACAAGAACTGACTTGGCAGCGGCGACGACCTATTGTGCGCATCATCTGAAAACCGCTTCTGCCTTTTGCTACAGATTCCTGCTCTGCTCTGCCGCATCAAGGCAAGCAAGACAAGCGCCCCACCCTGCGATACGAGCCGGCATCGTTGGAAAACGTGGTCATCTGCAAGCCCGTTATCTGCTGTGGGGGCGTCAGCATCGAAGGACAACGGCTATACATGCATACATACATACAAGTTTTATTCTCCACAAAGAAATAGAGGAGGTGGAGGGAAAAGCCGTACATTTGCGGCTTCAAAAATCCTCCGCCCCCTTACAGTGTATACAGCAGCAGAGTGGGGCAGTAGACGGTCACATTTTTTTGTTGCAAAGAGAAAAGAAAAACAGCACTGTATCGCATCAGCCAATATAAAAGAACCCAACGAGCGCCAGCGCATTTCACGTGGCAGCGGCGACGTCCTACTGTGCACATCATTTGAAAACCGCTTCTGCTTTTCCCTGCAGGTTAGTTAGAAAATTGTTTTCTACATCTTCATCACTTTTGGTCGTCGCCACTGCCAATTGTTTGCCAATTGTTCGCTGCCAATTGTTCTGCAAATTGATCCGCCAATTTTTCTTTCTGCTGAGCTGTTCTTGTTTCCGGGCACTTGTTTGCATTTTTGATAAAACAGCCTAGTGAATTTTTTTTTTGTTCTTCATGGCTAAAGATGAGGCCAAGGTTAGAGAAGAGATTCGAAATGATTTTTCTAAACTTAAAGACGAACTTAAGCAAGAAATCAGGGTTACGCGTGAATCCCTTGAAAGAGAACTGCGAAACGAGGTCCGAGACATTAAAGGCGAACAAATGGAACTGACTAAGAGCCTTGAACACGCTAATGAAACTATTGAAGAACTGCAAAAAAAAACTGAATGCAGAGATTGCAAAAAATGCAAAATTGACAGATGAAAAGGCAACGATGGAGGCTAAATGTGTGATCTTGGCTGCTGAAAATGCAGAGCTTGAAAAGCAAGTAGTCCAAATGGAGCTATATTCAAGGAATACAAATATCGAGGTACAGGGCGTTGTTAAAGAAGAAGGTGAAGATGTTGGGAAAATTGTGTCAGAAATCGGGAAAGCCATACATGAGCCAATTGCTGAAGGCGAAATCGAGTCTTGTCATCGTGTCCCCACTCGGGACACTGAGAAATTTAACATTATTGTTCGGTTCAGGTCCAGAGCAAAGCGTGACACAGTGCTGAGAAAGGCAAAAAAGTTGCGACTCACAAACCAAGACATTAGAATTGACAGCTCAGTACCATTCTACGTAAACAAGCACCTCTGCCCTGCTTTGAAGAAATTGCTTGGCATGGCTGTAAAACGGAACTACTGTTAAGTGGAAGTCGGTCTGGGTCTACAACGGCAGAGTCTTCGCTAAGCAAAGTGGCGATTCATGCTCGGTAGAGATAACGCGTGAGCAAGACATTCAGAAAATAGAATGAACGGTACTGTTACCCGTACTTGTTTTCCGTGAACAGTCATGAACTATCATAACTCGTTGTAGCCCAGAATATTCTCCTTCCGTCAACCGCAGTGCATTCTGTTTTTCATATTAATGTTCGTTCTGCGGTAGGCAAAACAGAAGATCTGGAGTGTTATTGGTGAACTTTCTCTTAAACCAGGCATAATAATGCTAATCGAGACATGTTATTGGGATAACTCCGATGTTTTTAGCCCACAAGGATATAAGAAACTTTTTGTAAATCGTGCGGGCCGCCGAGGAGGTGACGTCGTTCTGTAGATCGAAACTGGTCATGATTGCGAGTTACTTTCCAATTTTTCTATATGAAGTGACAATTGTGAAATTTTGACACTGAAATATAGAAAAAAAATAGCTTCCGCTGTATATCGACCTCCAAGTGGAAACTTGCCGTCTTTCCTTGACTTTTTTAAAATGTTTTTTGATTATATACGCACAAATAACTTACGTTTATTATGCGGAGGCGATTTCAACGTCAACGTTCTACAAGATACATTGATCACACGCGACTTCACCTCAAGGCTCTCTTCATCAGGCTTCATTAATATAATCACAACACCCACTCGTGTCACACAGTCAACATAATCTGCTTTAGATCTCCTGATAACTAACGCTGAAACTGTAGTCTCTGATGCCGGTTCAATCGCATGTGATATCAGTGACCACTGCCCTGTATTCATGTTTTATTATCTTCTTGACCACACTAATACTTGTGCAGATAAAATTGTTAATGTGCAGTGCATTTCAGAGGTGGCAACATCTGCCTTCAGGCATCACATCGAGGCATGTGACCGGTCGTTTGTTCAGGGTGCATGTAATGTTAATGACGCATATCAGAAATTTATGCAAGTATTTTTGCAACTTTATAAAAACATTTTCCTATGAAAACAATGAAACCATCAAAAAAGTCCGGAAAGCCTGGGTAACCCTTGCTCACTCTAAGATGAGTAAAACGAAAAACAGACTTTTCATATTTTTCTTAGCACTTGAACCGAAGCAGCATTAAAGGAACTTAAGGCTTTCTGAAATAAGTTAAATTCGGAACTACGGAGCTCTAAGAAAAATTATCTGGAGAAATTATTTGACAATGTGACTACAAAACACACTGAAGCTGCCTGGAAAGCGGTAAATAATCTACTAGGCCGGGAAAAAAGGAAAGACGCTTTACCTAATTGAATTAAACATAATGAACGAGTACTTTCCGGTGTATAGCTGGCGGATTTTTTTAACAAACATTTTGGTAATATAGCTAAGCCAAACATACCTCGCTTTAACGGCATAATAAGTCGGCTTCGAATTCTATTGATAGCCTATTTATTACTCCCACAGATGAGATGAGGTGTTCTCTTTGCGGTCCGGGCGTGGATCACGGCTTGTCGGGGGCGTCCGGTACATGAACAAAAAAAAAGAAGCACCTCCACCAGATGTCACGTGGTGGTGACGTTTAAGCACACAGTAGCAGTACTCTGAAAGACAAAACTAACTTTTATTGGGCGAACCTGTGCCCACCAAAGAGGCTACACTTACAGCACAACGGTAGCGGCGAACACAGCTGACGCTGCGGTTTCCTGGCTTCGGGTTGACGTGCGGAGGTTCTTTGACTTGGCAGGCAGCCTAAGTATGTGAGTCCAGTCCCTTGGGTCACAGTCGCGGGGGTGAAGAGTCTCTCTGCATTTGCATCTCCATGCTGGCGTTTGTGGCGGAAGCCTTCGTCGGAGTAGGCCTAGCTTCCAGCGGAGCTCAGCCTAGCTCAGCCGACGTGGTGACGCAGGGAAGGCAGGGCCGTAGGTGCCCGAAAAATGGCGTAGTTGGGCCAAAAATTGAATGGCGTGCGGCGTTCGCTTTTACAGATCAATAGGGGAGAGGGTTAAAATTAGGGCGATAATACGCGCGATTGGCGAATACCGCCATTTTTGTGTGGCGCCGATGTGGGGTGCGTCCTCACTAGAATTGCGTTGCATGCGTGCCGCAGCCTTTGGCAAGCGGTCACCTGGTTTCATTTTATGAGAAAAAAATGCTGGCGCTTTAGCCCTGGTTAACCCAGGACGAAAGTGAAAAGCTGCATTTCCCTGGCTGGGTTTGTGGTCGAACGACAACCGGTCTCCACGGCAGGCGTCGCAGCGAACACACCTAGCATTAGGCTTAACGCATCGAAGTGCACCGGCGGTTTATGCAGAACTCACTTTGATCCACACATGCGATGCCGGCAGAAGCTGTCCCGCTTGACCGAAGGTTAAAGTCAGTCAAAGGTCAAAGACGCTAAAGTTGGTGTAAGAGCCGCTGCACCTGACATCAAGTGTCTAACCGTACTACCACCAAATATGCTCATGGTTTGACTTCTAGGTACATTCAAGGTCAAACTTTCTGCTCCGCTTCTTTCTAGCTGCATTCAAAGACAAGCTTGCGGCCCAGCTAACGGCTTGAAAAGCTGGCGTACTGAAGCTTCTCGATTAAAAATTTGCTTGCGGTTGAGCATTGCTTAGCACAAAATATTTTATGGAAGCACGGTTGGCACGCACATTTTGGGGTTGGCGCCGCGATGGCTCAGTGGTTAGAGCGCTCGGTTTTTCATCCGGACTGCCCGGCGTCAAACTCGACCACATTGGCAGCGTTTCGATGGAAGCGAAACTCAAAGCGCACCGAGCTCTGCGCGATTTGAGAGCACGTTAAAGAACCCCGGTTGCTCGAAATTATTCCGGAGCCATCCACTACAGCACCTCTTTCTTCCTTGCTTCTCTTAGTTACTCCTTTAACCCTTCCCTTACGGCCGAGTTCAGGTGTCCGGCGACATGTGAGGTACTGCGCATTTCCTTTCCCCAAAAACCAATTCTTAAAGCGAACCTTTGCTGGCCGCAGGTCCAGCGTGATTCCTGGAGAGCCATGCAGCGCATGCGCGAGGAGCAGTGACGACACACTGCGCATTTCTCTCTCGCTCCCTAGTCACAACTGGGCATTGCGGCACTAGTAACACCGAGCCGCAGGTGTACCGCCGCTGAGCAGAGCCGCGCCTTTAATCAAAATGCAACTTTCAATTTTCAGTTTTCTCTTTCTTCTTTCCTTCCCTCCTTTATCTCTTCACTTACGGCGCGGTTCTGGTGTCCACCGATATATGTAAAACGGTTACTGTGCTTTGCGCGGCTCGCCATCGTCACCCCGCGTTCCTCGTCGTTGCGCTCTCCTCTGCTTGCTCCTAAAGCTGCGTCGCATGCCTGATAACACGTCGGAGGATTCGAAAGGAGGGCTCTAGTGCGCCGCAACCACAGTTGTGCCGCCTTTGATGCGAAAACAACATAGCTAGACAACCACGCTAACCTATACTTGCACTCAAGATTAACCGAAGCTAACCTTGCTATACTTCAGCTTTCGCTACGTATATCCTGTGATAGTGGAGCTAAGCCACTGCCAATTTTCTCTCTCTCTCGCTCTCTAGTCACTACTGCGCATGCTCCACTAGTAGCACTGAGCCACAGGTGTTCCGCCTTTGCACAGCGCGGTGCCTTTTCTCAAAATCCAACGTTTAATTTTCGGTTTTCTCTTTCCTCTTTCCCTCCCTCCTCTATCGTTTAATTTAAGGCGCAGTTCAGGTGTCCACCGAGATATGTGAGGCGCGTACTGTGCCATTTCCTTTCCTCAAAAACCAAAGAAAACAAGTGAGCCGACGGCGTTCTTAGAGCTCATTGGCGCTGAAAGCTTTGCAAAGACTTTATTTTCACGGAAGGAAAGGCGCGCAACCGGCTACGTGGTTCAGTGGAGCCCTCAATATTGCTTTCGCTTTGCATATCCTGGATTAGCGGGGCTAATCCACATTACCTTTAACGCCAAAGCTTTACTGGCCGCAAACTTTGCGATTTCGCCGTGATGTTGTTCCAAGGAGGCACATGACGTCACAACACGCGCCTCGCCGTGGAGCCGAACCGGTCTGGCCTGGCCGGTGGCGGCTGGCGCACTCGGCGCAAATTAGAGACGTGCTGTACGCCTCCACCAGTGCGGTCAGAGCGCGCAGAAGCCGCCGAACGTGACGGCGGTCAATCGCAGTTGGAGTTTAGAGGGCTCGCTTTGGCCGAGGTGACTTCGCCATGCAGTGCGAGCGCGCGCGTTACACCGGTGTATAAACGCGCCTTAACAGAGCCCGCGCTTAACCCCTAACCAACAAATTTGGCGACGGCATCCATGGGAGCCACTGAAACCCCCCACACACTCACTGCGTAAAAAAGAAAACCTGTGCCGATTCTCGGAATCGAGCCAGGGCCTTTGGCGTTTGAGGCAGAGACGCTACCACTACAGCACGACTGTTCAAGCCTTAGCCATGAATAAAGCCGCGTCTCGTGAATGCGCTCTTCCGATGCAGAGTCTCCACGCTTACCGTATGTATATGCTCGCCTAACAGAGCTAGGTCATTCCAAATTTTGAAGCGAAAAGCTTCACTAGGGTCGTCAACACCGGACTTTTCGTGAGCCACACTACAGATTTCCCACAGCTACGCATGCACGAAACCAAGTGACGTCACGTGGAGCGCAGGTGGCCGCTGCAGCCGCAGCCGTCGTAGCGATCGCGCGCTAACACCGTCGTCTGACCGTGAAAGCGAGTGACGTCGCGCGGAGCGCAGGAGGCCGCTGCTGCCGCAGCCGTCGTCGCCGCCGCGCGCTGCCTCCGTCGTCTGACCTTTCGCCATGGAAGAAGTCCCGGAAGTGGTAGCTTGGGAGTAGACTTCAAAGCAGCGAAGATATGAAAAATGCTCGTCCAGACAAGCGGCTGAAACGCCAAAATCACGAAAGGCGAGCCTTGCTAAATGGCGGCAAAAGGTTCAAAAATCAAATAAACAACTGAGCTTACGGCGTTCATAGAGCTCAATGGCGTTGACAACTTTGCAAACTCCGCTCATTTTCACGAAAATAAAGGCGCAAAACTGGCTCCGTGGCACAGTGTAGAACCCAATCTCGCTTTTCGCTTTGGATCTCCTCGATTAGCTGGGCTAATCTATATTAATTTATTTAGCAAACTAATTCTTCGGTTCCCAAGTCGGTTCGGAACATGGGTGAACTATACTGCAATGCGAAAGATTTACTGGCCCAGTCAATCAAGTATCAGTGCCGCGATTTGACCACCGAGCGGAAGGGGGCAGATATGTGGCAGCAACGTGGCATACCTGCTCTCTCTCCTTAATCCCTTCTCTTAAGGCGCGATTCAGGTTTCGACCGAGATCTGAGAGGGATACTGCGCCATTTCCTCTCCTCAAGAAAAATCGCAATGTTTAATTCGCTCTTCCTATTTTTCGTTTCTTCGTTCTTTCTTTCTTTCTTCCTTTCTGTCTTTCTTTCATTCCTATAATTATAATTGGTTTTTGGGGAAAGGAAATGGCGCAGTATCTGTCTCATATATCGTTGGATACCTGAACCGCGGTGTAAGGGAAGCGATAAAGAAGGGAGTTAAAGAAAGGAAGAAAGAGGTGCCGTAGTGGAGGGCTCCGGAATAATTTCGACCACCTGGGGATCTTTAACTTGCACTGACATCGCACAACACACGGGCGCCTTAGCGTTTTTCCTCCATAAAAACGCAGCCGCCGCGGCGGTTCGAACCCGGGAACTCCGGATCAGTAGTCGAGCGCCCTAACCACTGAGCCACCGCGGCGGGTCACAGTGTGCTGTGCGATGTCAGTGCATGTTAAAGATCCCCAGGTGGTCGAAATTATTCCGGAGCCCTCCACTACGGCACCTCTTTTTTCCTTTCATTAACTCCATTCTTTATTCCTTCCCTTACGCCGAGGTTGGTTGGTTGTGAAACTTTATTTCCAGCGGATATAGAGAAGCGACACAGTTCAGATATATTGTTGCAACAATATATGAGACAGATACTGCGTCATTTCCTTTATGCTTCCTGTCTTTCCTTCCTTCTTTCTTCCACTCCCTCCTTTATCCCTTCCCTTGCAGTTGGTTGGTTGGTTTTTGGGGAAAGGAAATGGCGCAGAATCTGTCTTATATCCTCCTGCGACCCAGAGTGAATTTAGGATCATGATTTTTGGTGAAACTTTCAGAAATGCCTTTTCTTAGTGCATTGGTAGAAAGTGTCACGAAATTTTGCAGTATCATAAATTCTTTGGCCGGTGGCGTAATGTCCAATATATTGGACATCAGGTCTCAAGGCCTTTGTATACCTATATTGCTGAAGAAGCAAGTAAAGTCAAATTGTTCAGTAAACAAAGAAGACAAATTCAAATAACTGCATAGAAATGTTTATTTGCTTCATCAAAATGACTTTTCGAAGAGATACAGCTGTTTATTTTAAAATACATTGCACTTTTGTATTCCAAGAAGCTGAATTGTTTGACAACAAATTTTGCCATTTCTATTAGTTCAGGAATTTCACAATAATTTCAAGAAAATAAACATCAGAACAACAGTGGTGCACAAAATTACTCTAGAAAAACATCAGTGCTTTGAGTGTGCTTCCTCAAAGCAGCGTCTTTCTTTGGTGATGCAAAAGAACATTTGGCATTTTGTGCAGAAGAATTTCGTTTTCATTGAACATCCTTCCCACCTGCAACGAGAAGCATTGGGTATGTCGGCCAGCCTTGGCATGTGGCCCAGTGTTTTCGTTCTAGCCTCAGTTGGAGGCAGGGCAGCCCGTTTTTGTGGGGGACTCCAAAGAGTGTCGTCATCATCACTGCTTGGCTCGCTGCACTGGGCGACAAGAACGTCAGCTACCGACATCCGAAAGTCTAAAAATTTGAAGATGTCTTTTTGCTTCTTCTGTAAGCTGCGCATGTCTTGCGTGTACAGGATCCATGCGTTACACAATGCCATGTCAAACAGGTGAAAAATGCAGCGTATGGTCCACTTCTTAACACGTGCCTGCATGCGGTAGAAGCTTAACATGCGATCGGCCATGTCAACTCCTCCCATGTTAGCATTGTATGCCTGCACAATGTGGGGCCTCGGGACATCTATATGCCTTTTTTGTTTGGCGCACCACCGCCGACAAGTGTCTTCTGGTTCTTTTGCATGCAATGATGACATGAGTGTCACGGGTTTGTTGTCATACCATCTGACAACCATCTGTTTGTCATCGTTCCGCACCCACATCTCTGATGTGCCTCGCCCTTGCACTTTAAGCTGCGATTCAGAGGAAAGCTTGACGTTCTTTGGCACACGGTTATTCATAACTGTACCAGTCCCTGCAATCTCCTTCTCGACCAGCTTGTCTAGGAGCCCCGGAGAAGTAAAATACCTGTCGAAAAAGAGCTTCGTCCCTTTCGTCAGGCTTTGCGTCAGCCTCAACACGGCAGATTCACCAATGCCAGAGCTCCCGGGATGCAGAAGTGACTTTTTCCCTTGATATATCTCGAAATCAAGAATGAGGCCGGATGGGCTGGCTAAAACAAAGTTCTTTAACCCTTCTTGATTGGGTTTTCTGGGAACAAATTGCTTCAGTTGGGTACGCCCACTGAAAGGAATCATTTGCTCATCAATACTAACAAGCTCTTCACGGGGAAGACGATGACAACCTTTCAGCACCTCCACAACTAGTGGCCGTATCCTCCATAGCCTGTCCTGCGCTTTAACATCGTCATCTACCTGGAGGGCATTCACAACTTTTAGACGCGACCTTAGTGTGAAATAACGCTCCCTTGTCATGTTGTTTCCCACTAAAGGCACTCTCGTTCGCTTTGCCCAGTACATTCTGATCTGAGGGTAGCCTAGACAGGACATGGTGATTGAAATGACAAAAAATGTTTTCAGCTCGCTGGGTGTTGTGCCAAGGCTTTTTCCTGTCTCGGCCACATGAGCAGTGTTCATAGCTGTTCCTATCATTTCCCACACTTCATCCGAAATGTACTGCTGAAAGTACTCGAATGGTCTCCAAAAGGCTCGCTCTCCAACGTTGCGTGAGGTGACACTGAAGTCTGGCATCCACGCTTGGGGCGATCTGGAAGTGAATTGTACTATTTTACTAATACAGCAAAATCGCCCCACAAAATATTAAAAACTACAACCACAGACGAAGCCCCTAACGTGCTCCGTAAAAGCGTTTCATGAACCGAAGCAAAGGAAAGATCCGGTTTCAAAGTTTAACTACATTCCAGTCTTAGACCTGGCATAGTGAGCCTCACCTGTCACTGATTTTCCAAAGCACAGCCCTTTTTGGAGGAGCAGCTGCAGTCTGCACTGGGTCGTCGTCACTGCTGTCTTGATCCGGTTCAAAATCTTCTGGATGAGACGAAACAGCTACGTCTTCTGGAGCTTCGTCATCACTGTCGGACAGATCCAGGTCGGACGATTGCCCGGCCGCAATTCGTTCAAGTACTCGCTCGGCAGTTGCATCACTGACGCGTGGTCGATTTCCTGTAGTATTTACAATCATAGCGCCTTCATGAGAAAAAAAGGAGACATCAAAAACAGGCATAGGGAGAAGAGAATGAAAACACGCCAGAAGAAACGAATGGGCAAAATAATGTGGGCTCGGTCCTGTTGTCCAACATGTTGGACATCACAATCTCATGCACCTGTACAAACAACCGATGCGGTTCTACCCTTGTGTTTGCAAACAGCGCATCCTTGGAACATTAAAGCATAACATCTGCGTGTGAAACCCGAAAGAAACCACCGTTAAAATAGCGAAATGATACTTACTCGTACGCACGCTGCCGTAAAACGCTGTGCTGCAGAAGGCTGCCATCTTGACTACATCCCACAAGGACTGCTCTTGGCCAATGTTGATACCGCGCCGCTGGTGGCGCCACTAGATGTCTATTTTTTTAGACAGGCGGTGTTGTGGCCGACAGAACAGCCGTATTTTCTGCCGACGCAAAAAACTTTTGCCCAATATATTGGACAAAATCTCCATAGCCGGGTCTCAGAAGGATATATCGTTGGACACCTGAACCGCGCGGTAAGAGAATCAATAAAGAATGGAGGGAAAGAAGAAAGGTTGAAAGAGGTGCTGTAGCTGAGGGGACCGTCATAATTTCGACCACCTAGGGATCTTTAACGTGCACTGACATCACACAGGACATGGGCGCCTCAGCCTTTTGCCTCCATAAAAACGCAGCCGCTGTGGTCGGGATCGAACCCGAGCACTCCGGATCAGTAGCCGAGTGCGCTTACCACTGAGCCACCGCGGCGGGTTTTTATTAAGGCGTGGATCAGGTGTCAGCCGATATCTGAGACAGATACTGCGCCATTTCCTTTTCCCAACAGACAATTCAATTCTAACTGAAAAAGCCCGATTTCAAAAATTGTGCAAAGTTTTAGGTGAAACACTCTGCACACTGAACAAGCCACGTGTTGAAAAAAAGGGCAATGTGGGAATTTTCTATTATCTGAGATGACCACTTGGAAGGGCATGTTGAAAGGTGCACCATCTGAGGAAAGCGGTGTAAAAACTGACGGAAAGGCAATTCAAATTAATATCTTCTTGCAGGTTTTCTTACCCTTCTGGTGAACATCCTGGAATATTAATTTAGAATCCTGTTTCTGCGGGAGTAAATAGTGGTTTATTTTTGAAGGAACATCACGTATTATACTGCAGAAAACGAACGACTAAAGAAACACGATGTCTCTGAAGCCAACTCTTAATGCGTAAGGTTTCAGGTTGTCAATTTTATGAAGGAAACTTGAGTGTACAGCACTCAATAAGCACTGTAGGCCCCAGAGCAAATCCATATATTTTCTGACCAGCTAGAATGCATTCAAGCGCTACAGCGGCTCTATAAAATGCATGAAATAAACAATCGTTGCATACACGTTTCTGCAATACCGTTACCAAATATTTATATCGAAAAAAGAACTAAAGTGTCTCGCCAGCAAAACTTGTCCTTGCCCAACTTATTCCGCCCAAACATAGACTCCCATTTCTAAGCCCACACTTGGCCGGCCTATATTGATTGCGTGACCACGCATAGTGGCTTCGCTTTGCGCTCTTTTTTGTATATGGTTTGTCATCCAGTTAGTCTTTATTACTCCTCTTTTTCACTTGCCAGCGCACGTTAAATAGCCGCTGGGATTGCATTTTGCTGAGCGAATACCTAGGCGGAAGTCCAGAATCGTTTTTGACATCTTTCTAGCGACACCTTGTATTCCCTTAAATACTCACTGAAACAATAAATAAATAACAGAACTGGAACACTAGAGAAGCGTGCTAGTCTTGGTTACTTGGTTTAGAGCACTGGTCGTGAAAAAGTGTAATAACACACCAATGAAGGAAACAACTCACTTGCGACAGACGACTCATTTTAACGGCGCATGGTACACAACGTAGGTAAAACAAAAAAAGAGGTTACCACTTTTCTATTCCTCCTGCACTGCGTCAAGGTTGAGGCTGAGTGGTCTAAGTGTCGCTCAGATCCTAGTGAAGCGGAATTCAGAAACGCTACTTAATCGAAGTGGTTTAACACTGGCTTTAACCCTTCACGCTGACAACAATAATATTAATTATTATTATTATTGTTAGCTTGAAGTGTTAAAGCCAGCTGACAAACAGCCTCTTTGCGGGGGACACTTTGAGTGTTCGCTATGCCAGATTTGTGAAGATCTGGGCTGCATCCGATCATTACCACAGCCGCCCGTTCCGCCAACACAACTTTTACAGCCAGAGCATTGCTCAGATTAGTGGTAGCTGGCTAAATACTGGGCGTATATTCGTGGCTGCATAGAAACCCCCGAAGTGCGCGAGAAAATTGCTGGTTCCTTTCCTTTCCTAATCTCTGTGAAACAACAGTGAGATTGAAACATGAAACAAAGTGCGATAGGGGGCAAAAGAGCGAAAGAAATCACCCAGACACAGCGTCAACTTCCAACAGGGTATTCTTACAGACAAGATTCGATGCTTCTACCAAAAGGCGTATCAGCATTTATATCATCACAAGTCACATCCAAAACTTCTAACATGACGTGATGATACCTCGCTACAACGAAACTGTTCATAACAAAATTACACTTATAACAAAGGGATGGCTTTTCCTATAGGAAGCTCGCCCCGAAGACAATCTATAAGATATATTGTTCATACAAAGTAAAATATCTTTTCAAGAGGCTATAATGAACACCACTGTCAATTTCGAGTCGACTCCATCGACATGTAACAGCGCTAAACATTTCCGTACTCATTAGAGGCAACGAAGAGAGAAATTATAAATACCCCGTTCTGTCGCAAACGTGCGGTAAGCTTCTTTAAACCTGAGGAAAGCCCGCACCGTGCATTTCTTCGGACGGTTCGCACTAAAGTATGTGCATTCTGCTGTACACAGTGCCTAAAGAGTTAGTAAGATTCATTGCAGTTCCCACCTTCCCCAACCTCCTCTCTGTGCATGGCCCACTGCGGGCGCCCTTTATTTGTTTACTTCAGTACATAGAAGTCACCCAAATGATGATTAGTGTCCGGGGGATAAACAGAGAGTTGGAAAAGCAATGTAAGCAATTATAAACCCAAGCATACACAATGCCGTTGCGTGTACTTGCAGTGCCCACATTTTTCTCTTCGAGAGTGATAGCTATAGTGTGTCTGGTTGTCTTGTCGCGTGCATAAAACTTTGATAAAAGTAACTAGAGTGGGACACTTACGCTGCGCATTAAGGATTGCACGTGATAGCGTCAGTGTGTAATTGTCCATTCTAGCGGAATTGGTCATTCTCTGTACTTTTTATTCATAGATCGCTGCGAGTCCTCACACCAGTCCTTTCGCAGTGGTGCGGCTGTTAAGCGTTGCGCCACTTTCCTGCGATGGCAGGTGCTGTCACCGGTGGGGCTTTTGCGTCCCACAATGCCCCCCCCCCCTCCCAGTAACCTCTCTCGACCGATGATTATTCTAACTAGGACCTTCCACGGTAGTAAGTTTGCTCACAATCCAGAGGGCAGGTTGCGGTCACCCAACTAGGTCACGTGGCCTTGATGGTCCACTTATGTTGTTTCTTCCGGGATTTTTCGCACACAACGCCGATCACGACGCCGGATTTTCTGAACAACGGAAGCCTTAATGCTATCGCTTTAGAATGGAAGTGGCATCCCTAGTCGTACCTTGCATCAGCCAGACCGACCTCATTTCTTACGAACGACACCATTTAAAAGTAAATGAAATTTTAAACAAATGCTTGCGCCGAGAGCACGCGAAGCATGTCGTAGACGCTACATAACCACTGCAGGCGCGTAGGTGTTTACATGTCCCGTAGCAGAAAGAGTGGGCAGTGGAACTCGCGTCACGCTCAGGCCGCAGCCATAGTTCTATCTCTCAATCAATCAGTCAGGTTTTATTTCACATCAAGCATGTAAGGCGCCTGTCAGTGAAGATTTCACGGATCTCGCAGCGCGCACAGCGCAATAAAGATCAGTTCGAAATCTAAAGCTGTCGCGGCCATGGCTCCAAAAAGTGAATAAATCTTTCTTTAGTAATTATCTTTCTTGATTTGTTCGTTTCCATAAGCATGAGATCGAAGCTTCGAAGGCGCCGCACGCATTGCGGGAGTGGGGTACTCGTAATCTGCCGTAACATGAATTAGACCACAAACTTTTGTTCCATGTACGGGGCCGCAGCTTCCGAAAGACGTAATCATTAAGCCACCTTCGTATACATCTAGGAACTCTTCGCTGTATGGATGCCTTAAGAATTCAGGCATTGAGCTTAAAGGAAAGCAGGTGGTCTGAATAACTTTGATCAAGACTGTACCAGCACTTCTTTGCTGGTAGCCTCCCTAATTGACTTACTCCTCCATCCCATCTCTCACGGTATATGTCCATGCATGCAGGCCACATCTCTCTCTCACCTCCGCCACGTACCTGGAATCGAGATTGAGGCGTCCACTGCGCGAACGAGCCAGTGATGCGCCGTCCTTTCCTGTGGGATGAGCTATGTCAAACTATGGCATAGCCCTAGTATGCTATGGTTCATACCATACTGGAGACCAAGGGCTTGATGCCGCTCTACAAGCGCCGAGTACGAGCACCAGTCAAGTTCGAAGTCATTCTAACGCTATTCTTCTGTATGCGTTCCATACGGGCCAGTACGCACGTATGTTGCTTCATTTTCTATTACGCGCCAAGCTGTTATCCTGAATAAGATGAATGAAGCAGAGAAAGAACAAATTCGCTTGGTTCAACTACTGCTGAGACAAGTTAGAGAGCAAAATCTGTTCTGTATCGGGTAAGTAGTCGCGGATTGGCCTCTAACTGCCAAGCCCTCCGCATATCATGTAACATGGGACTGCTCCGGTCCCAAGACCCTCGAACTAGACAAACATCACTCCGAGGAACTGTGGGAGTCTGCCCTGCTCAGCTCTGACTTGGCGACGTAGCGAAAGCTGATATCTCAAGCAAGAGCAACTGTGGTGGACACTGGGGTCCTGAAATAAGGACTCTACCCAAAATCTGTATTTTCGCCTCTCTATCGTACCTTTTTGGAATAAATGTTTTCTACTACTACTACCTCGCTCCGCTACGGCACCTCTGTTTATTGCTTCTTTCACTCCCTCCTTTATCGCTTCTCTTACAGCGCGGCCCAGGTGTCCGCCGACATGTGAGGCAGATAATGCGTCATTTTCTTTGCATAAAAATCATAGTAATATTTGGTTCTGGCCCAAATAATTCGTTTTCGGGAAAGGAAATGGCGCAGTATCTGTCTCGCCTCTCGGTGGATACCTGAACCGCGCCGTAGGAAAGGGACGACGGAGAGAGTGAAAGCAGAAAGGAAGAAAGAGGTGCCGTAGTGGAGGGCTCCGAAATAATTTCCACCACCTGGGGATCTTTAACGGGCAATGACATCGCACAGCACACGGGCGGCTTAGCGTTCTGCCTCCATAAAAACGCAGCCGCCGTGGTGGGGTTCGAACCCGGGAACTCTAGATCAGTAGCCGAGCGCCCTAACCAAAAAAACAATTTTCATTCTTCTATTGACCGTCGGCGTTCATTGTGTTCATTGGTGTAAGCGTCTATAACGCTCTAGAGTCCGCAAATTTTGAGAAAAGGAAGGCGCATCACTGGTTCCCTGGCGCAGTGGACGCCTCAACCGCGATTTTAGTTACGTGGCGGAGATGAGAGAGAAATGTGGGCTGCATGCATTAGCGCTGACAGCATTGTGGCAGACACTCGCCACTGCAGCAATAAGCCGCACCGTTCAATGGCGAGCAACCTCTCGCGGTCAGCCACAAATTTAACCACCACCTGGCAGGGTGGGCACGTTGCCTGTCCGGAGTTTGGAACGCACTCAACGTTAGAGGCGAAGCCGCGTCTACTGACCCGATGCACAACAGCTTTCGCTCTCTAAGTAGTCTGAGCAGTAGTTCAACCGAAGCTAGTTTCTTTTTCTTTGATTCATTCATCCTATTCAGGATAACAGCTTGGCGCGTTACAGAAAACGAAGAAACATATGTGCGTTCTGGCCCATATGGAACGCATACAGAATAATCGCGGTAGAATGGCTTGGACTATGTCTTCGACATAGCATACTAGGGCTATGTCATAGTATGCTATGGCTAATACCTGATACCTGATCTAATATCTGCAGCGGGTCCTTGACCTAAGTTATTGAACTTCTTTTTGATATACGGCGGAGTGCTTGGCTTGAAGCACTCTGGCACGGGTCGGCCCGGTATTGCATTCCCTCCGGGATCGGCCCGGGGCATATTAGCGCGGCGCGTCTTTTCTTTCACTCTTTGCTCTTCTATCTTTTACCCCTCCTACTAGCAGCACGCGGCAGCGAGCGTGGCTCGGCTTGAGCCAGTAGGCAGGCCCGTGCTTTTTTGTTTTCGTTCTTCCTCTCAAAAACTTTCAGTCAGTCAGTGAGTCTAGAACGGTGTATTTGGTAGCGATGATGAGCCTGGCCCTCTTTCGCACCAGCACATGTGCATGCTAAAAACCCTAAGTATATCTAAATTTGGGGCTTCGTCTTCATTGAAACTGGCAGTAACGGGAAGTCATCGATAACGAAGTTCAAGTGCACCGTCCAAGCCTCTATCGGGGGGCGCTGTTTTCTAACGCTATCTGGCGCTGGCGGCGCCTGCTGCCAAGAGCATTCAAAGAAGTTTTCGGGTTTTTGTCATCTTTGGCAAGAAACGGTGGGCTTAAGAAAAATTGGAGGACGGAACGCCATCTTTCGTTCGGTGCGCCACCTTGCCCGGACAATTTATGGGTAAGGAACATGTCTTGGTGGACGGCGAAACCGCGCCGTAATTCAAGGAAAATAAAAATAAATTTGGTTTTAAAGAAAGGAAATCATGCCTGTTTCAAATATCTCGGTGGAAACCAAAACCGCGCCACAATTTAATGAAAAGCACCCATCTAAGGCCACATCGTATTTGCTAGACGCGCCTTTGTTCATTCCAAACCACCGATTGGCATGGTTGAGTGCTTAGCGTGCTCGTCTCAATCAATCAATCAATGCAGTTTTATTTACCGGAAAATCTGGCTCGTCACCTTGGGCTAAAAGCTGTGCACACAGCTTGATAAAGGCCCAGGGGACCATTACATGACAGTAGTGAACGTAAGTAAATATAAATTGCTTCTTTAACACAAGTTTAAAGGTACGCCAAACAATTCAAGATATACGCATTACAACCACATTACATTAAGAAAAAAATAGTAAGAAAAATAGTTTTACAGGAGACGCATATTATAAATATAACACTATAACACATACAAAATTAAGTCATACGGCTCTATAGCGCGACATATAACAATAGACAAGGCAAAGTAAAAATATTTATGTTACAATATTACATATAGATTAGCACGTTACACTTTCATATGCACAAAATGAGTCCTCAACTTTTTCGACTTAAAAGCACCTTTTTGCTTATATTTGTTTAGTACATATGGTAGATTATGAGCCAATGATTGCACTTTACAGTTAGGTCTGAAATGCGGTATTTCCCATCCATCAGTGCTCCAAGTTTTAATATTTGTTCTCCTGTAGCCCAAAGACCCGAGGTTTTCGAGAAAGTTTTTAGCACCAGATGTAGAAAAATACATTTATTGTACTAATCTAAATTCATATATACGATCAACTTGTGTCATATTAGCTGTACTAGCTGTATGCATAGTTGTGTGCACTGGCTGTATATTCGCTATATGATGGAATGTTTTTTTCTGAAGTAGAAGAGGTTTATTCTTGTCCACAGGCCCTGGTTTGTTTCCCTAACTCGAACAATTTCTTAATCGGCTTTATTTATTATTACATTTTTAATTTTCCGATCACGGCCCACGCCGCCGACGCCCACGACACCAGCTTTTCTGCGACACAGGGCCCTTAATGCTTCCGCGTTAAAACCACAAAACGAACATCAAAACCACATGATGGAAGATTAGGCGCGTGTGAACAATGCGAACACTGCCCGATGCGTTCCAGTAAAAATTAGGTTTGGAGCTGGCTCGAAACGAGTTGACGGCAGTCGAAGCCCTCGTGTGAAGTGGAAAACGCATAATCTACGATAACGGCGGCGGCATAACTGACTAAAAATAATAAAAAGTGAAAAAATACTCTAAAAATTCGAGGACGCTTAAGCTTAGTCTTTAATGCGGGGGCTACATGGGGCGTTTTTCTCCTGCGATTATCGCGCGTAGACAAAAAAACGCGCCAGAGGGACGCTGGCCAGGCTACATGAGGCGTACAAGCGGCGAACGCCGCCGCAGTGTGGCCAGACAAGGCAAAAATGTTTTGGCCACCACTAATTGAACGATCAATGCTTATATGTTGTTTGCTTGTGTTATAATTATTAAATTAGGCAATAAATATCCTACAGTTATGTCTATGCACATTTTCAGGTATGTTTAGTATTGTCTCGATATTTTTGTGGATGTTCAGCGGAGAGAGTTGGCCAGAACTGTTTCGTCTGGCGACCCTGTGCGACTGAAATGGCGGTGCGGATTGGGCAGACAACACTATATGCGAGCTTCGTTCTGTGCACTGCTTGTGGCTCTCGTTGCTGAAAACCAGTTTTGAAAAGAGTTTTCATTTACTTCGAGCGGACGGCAAGCAGGGAGATAACTGCGAGGGAGAACACGCCGCTTCTATTCTTGTGACCAAGGCCATGGGGGCACATCGGCGTCTTCTGTTGTTAAAGAAAAGATTATTGCTCATGAGGATGAGGGACATAGAAGACAAGCAGAAAATAAAGAGGAAATTCTAGGTGCACCCCATCTGGCAAGTAAGAAAGGAGGAGGGTGAATAACGCGCGCGAAGTGCTCAAGGGACGCTGAGACGGCTGGCCGCTGCCGCCGAATACAGACGGAAGTGAGTCCGGCAGGCACTTCCGGTAGCGTCTGACGCGCGCACGCCACGTCAAAATCTTGAGCAAGGTTTGTTGCTGGGCGAGTTGGTTGGGGTACATCTTGAGAACACAGCGCTTGCAGACAAAGGACCAGAACAAGAAGGACACACACCTGCGCTAACTAACAACTTTTATTTCGGAAGGGGGCCGATCCGCGCCTTTTATACAGAATTGGAGAGAATGATGCGCACGCGCACAACACAGCCAGGTGGGAGCATGGAAAGAGCCAACACATAGACCAACTATTCTTATCGCCACTGATAACCAACAACGCAGCCAAAACAAGCAAGAAAAGAAAAAAGAAAAAAGAAAAAAGAAAAAAAGAAAAAAGAAAAGAAGAGAAAAAACCAACGGGGGGAGCAAAGGCAGGGAACGTAAGAAACAATTCCAAAAAGTACCAAAAGATCCCGAAGAAGCCAACAACCAACACGGCTAAACGACTGACGATGAAAGGTAACAAGATGAAGGCACTAAAAACTGAACAAACAGGCATAAAAGGTGCAGGAAAAACCTGCGGGAGAGTAAAAGATTCGGCACAGCTAAAAGATGACGGAAACTAAAGGCGTTAAAACAGATACAAGCAAAAACCCAAGAAGCCGACGCGAAAGAATACAAGCAGAAAAGGTGGTCACTAAAATATGACATTGAACAGACAACAGATCTCTAAAAACAAGCAAAGAATCGTAAAAAACGTGTGGGCGATAAAACATAACAGAGAAGAATACAGAAGAGTTTAAAAAGGAAAACATCGCAAAAAAAGAGGGCGCAAAAAAATCATCACGGAATGAAACGAAAAGAATACACTGAATCAAATCAAAGCAGAGAGGAATGAACACTCTTTGTCTAACAATGCAACTGATGGTGTGCTAACGCACTCATCTTTTAGCTTGGTAATAGTGGCTGCTTCAATGATTTCTCGAGTCAGTTGATTTAAGTTTTTTGCCAAAATATCTGTTTCCTTGAAAGTGGGGGAGACGCGTCGGCAAGGACTGCAATCACGGCAGTGTATGGCCAAATTACCGGACCTTTTATCCTCAGCATTAGCTTTATGCTCCAGTAACCGCTTATTGATACATCGGCCTGTTTGGCCGACGTACTTCCTGCCGCAGGGTAAAGGAATCGAATAGACGACACCCGACGAGCATGCTACGAACGGATCCCGATGCTTAATTGTGCAGTCTGGAACTTTTTCCCCAGAGCCGTTGACCTTCCTGCAGAGTCTAGAAAGCCGGTGAGGAGCAGAGAAAATAACGTCTACTCCTGCCCTTTTTCCAATTCTTTTTAGGTTGTGCGACAGTTGGTGGATGTAGGGGATTACAGCTACCTTTTCATTGCGACTCTGCCCTTCCCTTGAGGTTAGGCTTTTTCCTTGCCTCGTTTTCAACATTTTTTGAGCAACTGAGGATAGGAGTAGGGCCGGGTACCCAGAGCTGAGAAGCCTCTGCGCTTGGTTAAAGAAACTGCTTTCAAGACTGTGCGCGCAGGACTTGAGTAATGCGTTATTGAAGGTGGCCTGGATTATGTTTCTCTTGACCAATTTCGAATGAGCTGACTCATACGGTAAAAGTGGCTTATTGGCCCTTGGTTCGAAGATCCAGCATACGTGATCGGGTAAGAAGTGCAGCTTAAGTTCAAGAAAGCGAAGACAGCTATTTTCTGGAACTTCATGCGATAAAACGAGGGGATGAAAAGACTCCCTAAAAATGCCTAGAACCTTGGAAACTTCAGTCATGAAAGCATTGCCTGGGCAGTCGAGAAAAATTAGATAATCATCGACATATCTGAATATCTTTAGTACCGGTGAATTTGCAATCTTTGTGCTTACTTCTCTGTCACGCATGGCCAAGAAGAGGTCGCTCAGGATAGGGGCGATGCACGACCCAATACATATGCCCTGCTTCTGTATAAAAAGAGATCCATTCCACTCAGCATAGGTAGACCTAAGATATACAGACAATAATTCTAAAAAGCCACTAGCAGAAACGCCACATGCATTTTGAAAAGCCACAGCTCCGTGTTTGTCGATACACTCGTTTACACAAAGGAGCAGATCGTCGTGCGGAATTGAATAGTAGAGGTCTTTCACGTCAACGGAGAAACCTAGGTAGGCCCTGCTGCCATGTTCTCGCAAGAAGTGAATGGTATCACTTGAGGTTTTTACTAGGAACGGGTCTTCTACTGCGAGAACGCTGAGATAGGCTTGAAGAAAGTTAGCAACCAATTTTTGCCAAGTGTCATTCTCTGAAACGATTACACGAAGCGGGCACTCGGGTTTATGTGTTTTTGCAGTAAAAAATAAGCTGAGGGACATTCTTCTGCTATCTGTTATCGAGCGGGAAAGTTTATCGAGGTTCAACCGTTGGCACAACTTTCCTGCTGTACTCTTAACTTTTGTCAAGGCAACGTTCTGACATTTGTCAAAGCAGGAATTGAGTGCGGACGATGCTTTTTCACAATAGACAACCTTCGGCAGTAAAACAAAACCCCCTTCCTTGTCAGCGGTTAGCAGGGACAAGTTGTTGTTTTTCAAGTAAGCGATAGTCTTCCCAATAGGTGGCTTTTTGCTGGTACGACTGTGGCGGATGAGTACGTCAACGCCTTCGGAGACGCAACGATCTATGTCGGCTGCAGGAGCTGACCTTGAGACTTGCCTGACCATGGTCAGTAATTCCGGGGCTGAGGGGCTTGGTTCGATGGCGAACTTGGGCCCGCACTGGAGCAACTGCTGGAATTCCTTGGGAATGTTACTGGCGCCTCCTAAAAGATGAAGACGATTGCTGGCCGGTGCTTGCTTCTTTGGAACTGCCGACCGGAGACGTGGGAGCGCACTCTGCCACAGGAACTCAGTGGTGCTATCGATTATGCGCGAGAACTCGCGCCACTTGCTCCACGAGATGGGTGTTGACGGAGGCACAAGCAGAAGTTGAAGATGTTTCCGGAGCAGACGGGCTTGGTGCTGCCATTCGGAGCGCAAAATCTTACAAATCCGGTTTCCATGGCCGGCCGAGGGTCGAAGACCACCGAACAGGTTCAGAACATCAGGCGGTAAGATCTGGTGTCGCACGCAGAAACCCAGAATCCTAGCCTTGCAGGAAGCGGACGAAATTTTGCGCTCCGAATGGCAGCACCAAGCCCGTCTGCTCCGGCAACATCTTCAACTTCTGCTTGTGCCTCCGTCAACACCCATCTCGTGGAGCAAGTGGCGCGAGTTTTCGCGCATAATCGATAGCACCACTGAGTTCCTGTGGCAGAGTGCGCTCCCACGTCTCCGGTCGGCAGTTCCAAAGAAGCAAGCACCAGCCAGCAATCGTCTTCATCTTTTAGGAGGCGCCAGTAACATTCCCAAGGAATTCCAGCAGTTGCTCCAGTGCGGGCCCAAGTTCGCCATCGAACCAAGCCCCTCAGCCCCGGAATTACTGACCATGGTCAGGCAAGTCTCAAGGTCAGCTCCTGCAGCCGACATAGATCGTTGCGTCTCCGAAGGCGTTGACGTACTCATCCGCCACAGTCGTACCAGCAAAAAGCCACCTATTGGGAAGACTATCGCTTACTTGAAAAACAACAACTTGTCCCTGCTAACCGCTGACAAGGAAGGGGGTTTTGTTTTACTGCCGAAGGTTGTCTATTGTGAAAAAGCATCGTCCGCACTCAATTCCTGCTTTGACAAATGTCAGAACGTTGCCTTGACAAAAGTTAAGAGTACAGCAGGAAAGTTGTGCCAACGGTTGAACCTCGATAAGCTTTCCCGCTCGATAACAGATAGCAGAAGAATGTCCCTCAGCTTATTTTTTACTGCAAAAACACATAAACCCGAGTGCCCGCTTCGTGTAATCGTTTCAGAGAATGACACTTGGCAAAAATTGGTTGCTAACTTTCTTCAAGCCTATCTCAGCGTTCTCGCAGTAGAAGACCCGTTCCTAGTAAAAAACTCAAGTGATACCATTCACTTCTTGCGAGAACATGGCAGCAGGGCCTACCTAGGTTTCTCCGTTGACGTGAAAGACCTCTACTATTCAATTCCGCACGACGATCTGCTCCTTTGTGTAAACGAGTGTATCGACAAACACGGAGCTGTGGCTTTTCAAAATGCATGTGGCGTTTCTGCTAGTGGCTTTTTAGAATTATTGTCTGTATATCTTAGGTCTACCTATGCTGAGTGGAATGGATCTCTTTTTATACAGAAGCAGGGCATATGTATTGGGTCGTGCATCGCCCCTATCCTGAGCGACCTCTTCTTGGCCATGCGTGACAGAGAAGTAAGCACAAAGATTGCAAATTCACCGGTACTAAAGATATTCAGATATGTCGATGATTATCTAATTTTTCTCGACTGCCCAGGCAATGCTTTCATGACTGAAGTTTCCAAGGTTCTAGGCATTTTTAGGGAGTCTTTTCATCCCCTCGTTTTATCGCATGAAGTTCCAGAAAATAGCTGTCTTCGCTTTCTTGAACTTAAGCTGCACTTCTTACCCGATCACGTATGCTGGATCTTCGAACCAAGGGCCAATAAGCCACTTTTACCGTATGAGTCAGCTCATTCGAAATTGGTCAAGAGAAACATAATCCAGGCCACCTTCAATAACGCATTACTCAAGTCCTGCGCGCACAGTCTTGAAAGCAGTTTCTTTAACCAAGCGCAGAGGCTTCTCAGCTCTGGGTACCCGGCCCTACTCCTATCCTCAGTTGCTCAAAAAATGTTGAAAACGAGGCAAGGAAAGAGCCTAACCTCAAGGGAAGGGCAGAGTCGCAATAAAAAGGTAGCTGTAATCCCCTACATCCACCAACTGTCGCACAACCTAAAAAGAATTGGAAAAAGGGCAGGAGTAGACGTTATTTTCTCTGCTCCTCACCGGCTTTCTAGACTCTGCAGGAAGGTCAACGGCTCTGGGGAAAAAGTTCCAGACTGCACAATTAAGCATCGGGATCCGTTCGTAGCATGCTCGTCGGGTGTCGTCTATTCGATTCCTTTACCCTGCGGCAGGAAGTACGTCGGCCAAACAGGCCGATGTATCAATAAGCGGTTACTGGAGCATAAAGCTAATGCTGAGGATAAAAGGTCCGGTAATTTGGCCATACACTGCCGTGATTGCAGTCCTTGCCGACGCGTCTCCCCCACTTTCAAGGAAACAGATATTTTGGCAAAAAACTTAAATCAACTGACTCGAGAAATCATTGAAGCAGCCACTATTACCAAGCTAAAAGATGAGTGCGTTAGCACACCATCAGTTGCATTGTTAGACAAAGAGTGTTCATTCCTCTCTGCTTTGATTTGATTCAGTGTATTCTTTTCGTTTCATTCCGTGATGATTTTTTTGCGCCCTCTTTTTTTGCGATGTTTTCCTTTTTAAACTCTTCTGTATTCTTCTCTGTTATGTTTTATCGCCCACACGTTTTTTACGATTCTTTGCTTGTTTTTAGAGATCTGTTGTCTGTTCAATGTCATATTTTAGTGACCACCTTTTCTGCTTGTATTCTTTCGCGTCGGCTTCTTGGGTTTTTGCTTGTATCTGTTTTAACGCCTTTAGTTTCCGTCATCTTTTAGCTGTGCCGAATCTTTTACTCTCCCGCAGGTTTTTCCTGCACCTTTTATGCCTGTTTGTTCAGTTTTTAGTGCCTTCATCTTGTTACCTTTCATCGTCAGTCGTTTAGCCGTGTTGGTTGTTGGCTTCTTCGGGATCTTTTGGTACTTTTTGGAATTGTTTCTTACGTTCCCTGCCTTTGCTCCCCCCGTTGGTTTTTTCTCTTCTTTTCTTTTTTCTTTTTTTCTTTTTTCTTTTTTCTTTTTTCTTTTCTTGCTTGTTTTGGCTGCGTTGTTGGTTATCAGTGGCGATAAGAATAGTTGGTCTATGTGTTGGCTCTTTCCATGCTCCCACCTGGCTGTGTTGTGCGCGTGCGCATCATTCTCTCCAATTCTGTATAAAAGGCGCGGATCGGCCCCCTTCCGAAATAAAAGTTGTTAGTTAGCGCAGGTGTGTGTCCTTCTTGTTCTGGTCCTTTGTCTGCAAGCGCTGTGTTCTCAAGATGTCAAAATCTAGCCGTTCCTGATCGGCGGCGGCGGGCGTTTTTCTTGACGCCGGGCGTCAAATCTGCGCCGTCGGGCGAAAATCGCCTCAAAAACGCTCCATGTATTCCGGGCTTAAGAGCGGAACGCGACAGCGAGTTGCAGCGTTGCCAGAGTGCACGGAGCGGCAATGTCCGTTCGCCGCGACGCCTTTCCGTGACAATTTAAGGAAATAAGACATATTGGTGGCCACACGAATAGCGCCGTAAGGCAAGGAAAATGAAAGTTGATTTTATGGAAAGGAGGCCTGGGTCACGTATCTCGGTGGACACTCAAACCACGTTCGACGCGCGGTGCCGACAATTACAACTAGGCGTTCCGGTAAACGTTAGTTTTGCAGCTGCTTCGAAAGAGGCTGACGTCATCCGAACCCATCGTCTGAAGTGCAAACCACATATGTTAAAATAACTGCGCCTACAAACAATGCGATGCACGTTCCTTCTCCCCGCGTGACATTTCCGGTAGATAATAATAATTAATAATTGGTTTTTGGGGAAAGGAAATGGCGCAGTATCTGTCTCATATATCGTTGGACACCTGAACCGCGCCGTAAGGGAAGGGACAAGGGAGGGAGTGAAAGCAGAAGGGAAGGAAGAGGTGCCGTATTGGAGGGCTCCGGAATAATTTCGACCACCTGGGGATCTTTAACGTGCACTGACATCGCACAGCACACGGGCGCCTTAGCATTTTTCCTCCACAAAAACGCAGCCGCCGCGGTCGGGTTCGAACCCGGGAACACCGGATCAGTAGTCGAGTGCCCTAACCACTGAGCCACCGCGGCGGGTCTCCGGTAGATTACGGTTTCGTTTTTGTGTCGTTGTAAGCAATAAATGTCAGGCTAAGATTTGAATGAAAACAGCATATCTCTTTGAAATCAGGCATACACTATAAAGCTCAAGTACATTTCACTTGACTGTGGTCTCTTTTCAGAGCCATGTGTGTGAGTTTTCAAGTGACGTTCCAATTGGTGATTGGTTGTCGTTTTCTAGCTTCGCTGTTGCCGCTGGTGTTATTGTCAGGAAGAATGAAAAGGAAGGTGCACGCGCCTGCCCACTGGCACAAGCTGAGCCACAATCGCTGCCATGTGCTGGAAAAAATAAATTGGTTTTCGGGGAAAGGAAATGGCGCAGTATCTATCTTACATATCGGCGGACACCTGAACCGCGCCATAAGATAAGCAGCCAGTGAAAGAAGAAAGGAAGAAGTGCCGTAGTTGAGGGCTCCGGAATAATTTCGACCATCTGAAAATCCTTAACGTGCACTGACATGGCACAGCACACCGGCGCCTTTGCGTTTCGCCTCCATCGAAACGAGGCCGCCGTGGTCGGGTTCGACCCGAGCACTCATCAGTAGCCTGGCGCCCTAACCACTGAGCCACCGCAGTGGGTAAAGCTCTATGGAGGTGGGCAATTTCATTTTGTGACTAGGTCGAGCCGGTCTTCTACTCGAGAACACCCAGTTTCTCCACCTATCAAATTCAATGATGTTCATTTCAAAGGCAAATTTTGCATGGTCCCTGCAATATTTTGGTATGGGCAACATTGGAGGCGTGTCGTACTACGGCTCAAAAATCTACCATTTATTTTTCGGCGATTTCAGCCAAGGTCACTTGAATGTGAATAATAAAGTGGTCCATGCGATTTTTGGGCATGTGCAACTTTGAGAACGTGCCATAGTACCTCTCAGGAACCCACCAACAAATTTTCGTCATCTTTGACCAAGGCCACTTCAAGGTCCAACTTCGGATTGTACACGCAATATTTGTGCATAATATGCTGTAATCACGTCCACAAATTTCAGGCACATTATCAAATTTCTTCACAGCTGTTTTTAGAGCCGCTGCAACTTGAGTCACGTGATTCGCGAGGCTTCACTCATCCCACGGCTTTCGCCGAGAATGTAACTAGAAGTGCTTTCCCATTAAAAGTCATTTTAGCACGCTTCACGCCTTAGGGTTGCTGACAGGACAAAATCAACTTTTCGGCAAGGCATACGATATCAGCAGCAGTCTGGCTACGGACGGCCGGGAGAGCTTCCCATTCACCATCAGTCGTGAGGTTAGGCACAGCTGTACCATCTCACCCCTTTTAAAACTAATGAATTATATGGCAAATCAGCAACGAAACCAAGCACCGGCATTGACCAGCAGCAATGGACGCAAAACTTCCTGGTGCCGTCACCGTGGTAGCGAAGAAATGTAAACTCTCTTCCGCAGGTGCGTGGAATGGATCTCGGCTAGAACTAATATTTCGAGGCGAGTGTGAAACCCATAGCTCAAAAAACCAGGTTGCTTTTGGCGAACAAAGGATGACCTAATATATGTGTTGCCTACGACTCTATGCAAAAGTGTAGCTGTGTGGGTAAAAAGAAACAAAGATGAAAAATGAATAAGAATAAATGGGAACGAAAACTGAAAACAATGTTTTCGAGTTCAAAACACGTATGGATTCTAAAGTGCCGTCGTAATTTTTGTACCGATATTAGAGTCTTTAGTGCGTGCCATTTTTAGACATTCTGGCGTTCATGATCTTTTGTAGACGCGAACCTCCTTGCATTTCTCCCCGCCCTGTATTTCCACACATCTCATGCCGGTCCCCTTCCATTATACCAAGCCCTCGCTAAGCAGGAGGATAGGCATTTATTGAGAGCATAAATACAGGTGGGTTCAATAGGAAAACTCACTGGTCGCATCATAATCCGGCCCCTCTCAACGAAAGATTTCTGGCTGAGGGCATGCGGCGATGAAAGGTGGCCTCCCTGCGCTCAAATGTCGGATCGCGATTACGGTCCAAGTAAGGGTTTTCTCGACATTCTCAGACTGTGTGAAAGAGCGTGCCAACTGCTACATAGAAGCGGCAAGACAAATCGTGTGTGTCTGGATACCATTTACTCATTATTAGAGACTGGGCAGAGTACTAGCTTGTAGTCGCCTCATTATGTGCTCTTCAAAATTGCCAAGGTTTTTGTGAGCAAGAAGATATTTCCTTCTCATGGTTTTATAGCACTTCGTAGTTTCTGCGTGGCTTAGTAACGGTGAGGGGTTATTAGTTGTGCCAGAGAGAGTCTGCGTACCAGATACTCGAAGGTAGAGAGCTCGAGCAGCTGCGCTGGCCACCTCATTGCCCCTTCCTGAGAGGTGCCAGAACATCTGGACGTTCGAGGAATTAGACGTTTACAAAAGTTTCTAACACAGTGCGCCAACGCGATCGATCAGGTATTTGCGTACCGCTGCTTGTGAGTGAGACATAACCGTTGCCTCGCTATTCTTTGGCATCACTAGTGCGATAGCTACTTCTTCAGCCAATGATGTATCCACCGCTTGGATAAGGCTGTTTGCGATTATATCCTCCCGTAGTAAAACTCCCACAACTGCCACAACCAAGTAAACGGGATCCGGCTGCATCGACGTAGGTCCTGTCCTTGCTTTCATTCCAACACTTAGAGAGATTGTCTAACTCTGGCTAGTCTGCGTCCTCACTTGCGTTCCTCATCCACGCTTTTTGGCACAGGCTTAGTTGTTACGTGCGATCTCATCATCATGGGCATGTCGATCTTGTCGGCGACTTTCAAGGCTCAACGAATTGTCAGCTTCTGTAACACTTTCCTGCCAGGCTTAGATGTTGAGAGCCTGCTAATTTGGTTGACATGGTAGGCCTCTATTAGATCCTCGATGGTGTTGTGGATCCCCAGCTCTAGTAGGCGCTCCGTGCGTGTGCATTAACGGATTCCGGCGCCATCTTAGCTGTCTTTCGTGTAATAACATCCAGTTGGGCTTTCTGCCTTCTGCGAAACCGCACGTACGGGGTGGCTGACATTACTTTAAAGGGAATGAAAGCCTGAACAAATTTTAGGGCCTCCTCTTTTAGCCCATTTATTTTCTTGATTACCAGGCATGGCATTCTAGAGACTTGCTCAAAATAGGCTTCGAGCTGTCTTATGGTTGTGGTGTTAGCGCTGCAGCGAGTTATGGTATGGCTTCCAGGGTCTCGATTACTTTGTTGTCGGAATGCTCATACACTTTTATCGTCCACTCATACAGGTGGAGTGTACGATAAAGGTTCCTGATTCTGTTTCTTGCCTCAGTCGATCACGAGTAACTTATTTCTCGGGAGAGCATGTTAAACCATGCGTCGAGACATGCTCGGACACAACGTTCGCTGCTTCCTGAATGCGGTTTTGAATTTCTCCGTCATTTCTGCTGCAACACCACATCGTAATGTCATCGGCGTATATAGCGCTCAATGCCTTGGATGCTGCCTAGCGCATCCAGTAGCCCGCGCATAGCCAGATTTACAGGGAAACTCCCTGCCCTTGGAACCTAGACTGAACGGAGAGGCGGTCCCATTACCGATACTTATTGACGTTTCTCTATGTGAGAGGCAAAACGCTAAGGTGACCGTGTGCGATGTCAGTGCGCGTTAAAAATCCCCAGGCAGCTGAAATTATTCCGGAGCCCTCCACTACGACACCTCTTTCTTCCTTCCTTCTTTCACTCTCTCTTTTATCCCTTCTCTTACGGCGCGGTTCAGATGTCGGCCGATATATGAGACAGACAGTGCGCCTTTTCCTTTCCCCAAAAACCATTTAATATTAATATGATTACTATTTGAGAGAAAGTCCCCCAAATAGTAATCATAATAATGACGACCCTCTCCGAAAGGCGCACCCCGACCCACGCATCGTAGGAGGTGAACGTATAAACAGCATTACAGGCTGTCGCTCACTTACGCAGTCGCAACGTGCAATGATCCTCCGCGCGCGCATTGGCTGCGTGTTGTCCCGGGGAACGACGGGAGCGCCACCAAATCTTGACGAGTGATGTGTGTGACGGATGCGGTGCTGTGCAAACACTAGAACACCTGCTCCTTCACTGTACCGCGTTCGCCGGTGCACGTCGCGATATGCTCGTGGCCTATAGGGTGCAGGGCATACTACCAGACTCCAACAAGACGCTATTGTGGCCGCAGGGCAGTGCGCGCACTCGTGAGCGAACTTTGGTGAGCCTCTGTGCATTCCTCGAACACACGGGCTTGACGTCCCGTCTGTTCTCCGTCAGGTAGTTTACACGCAGTGACCAAACCCTCCGCGAGTTCTACCTTGAACGATTAATAACTGGACGCCCCACTCCAGTTGTAACCAACACAGTGCTGTGCGCGTGTGTGATTTAATTCCTCTAAAATGAACTAATCACGCGCACAACCTGGACACATTTCTCATTGTGTAAATAATTTGTACATATTACTTCTCCCCCTATCCTCTCTTCCTGTCCCCTCACCTCTTTCATTTCATTTCTCCATTTTGCCTGCTACCCTTTATTTCCGCTGCCCCAGCTCAGGTGCTTCAGTATCGATGGCAGATGCCGGGGCTAGCAAAAATCTTTTCCTTTCTTTTTACTATTATTTTTATTAAAACCACTAACGCCACCAGAGAAAGTCCCTCGCGGTTTGAGTTAAACTTGATTAAGAATGTTCCTGTCAGCGTGTTTGGATCTCCTATTTCGCAAGTTGCCCTCGTTGAGTTAAGATCTGAATTCGTCTCGGACTGTGGCGGTGACGGAGTTGATGTAATTCATGGTGTTGGCGCGCTCGTTTGCGACATCCTCCTTGACCATCTGAATAAATTATAGGAACTTTTTATTCTGCTCCTCTCTGTCCACCCCCAGCTCTGCAATGACGCGCTCATACACTGACTAAGTATGACGGGGTTTCCGATGTTTTCTCTAGTGTTCCGACTGCAGCCTGACCAAACTAGGTCCAGCTCTCAACGTATTGTTCTCTTTTTAGCTGAATAACTTCTGCCCTCATGTTGTTAAATTCTTTAGATATGATGTTTCCGGGGAAGACGGAGGCAACCCAGCATAGTCCACGTTCACGACGTTTCTTCAGTTTTCTTGTTTCTCAGAAAACGGTCCACGTTCCAGGATGCGTAACGTCTCCTCTGCCGGTGAGTAACCCTAAGTGCAATAGAGACCGACCTGGTGGTACTCTGCTTTTCATGATGACTTGACCCTTGCATTCCGGATAGGCCTGACGAGTGTCGATGATGTCTATACTCAGATCTTGACCTGGACCTGGAAGTGGAATAAGAGGCCGCCCTCTGGATTCATTCTTCTCGAACTACTCTTTTCGGCTGATGCGCACTCCTGCCTCGTAGCTTTTGTCACCCAGATGTAGATGTATCTTATGTTTATTGATCCGATTCCAGAACATGGCTTTGCATTCCCTCGAGAAGGTGTGGCCATTACTCTGACATGCCGCAAGTTTGGGGTGCAATCGCGATCTTCCCCGGGATTCAGCTTGCCGCAAGAGTCTATGTTCTTCCCTGCTGCACAGTACGCAGCACAGTCTTGTTTTCTGATAACGAAAACATTTACATTCAGCCCACCCATAGACTACAAAGAAAGGCTCTTTGCATCCACTGAAGTGTATCACTGCCGAGTTTGATCTCTCGAGGCTTTGGACGCCTAGGATTTAGTATGTTTCTGTTGAAAAGACTGTCTCTGGGTCTCTGTTCATTCCACCGGGGCAAATCCTGTGTCCCGTCCCTTTGCATGAGTGCTGCGGTGTTCTCACAAAAGCTCCCAGGTTCTAATGTTTACCTTCCAGACAAATGTGAACGACCTTCGCAAGTGCTGCGGCATCTTCGAGATAGGAAATATCCGCCGTAATAATGTTTTCTCTTCGAAAACTCTGAACTATTGTTTGGCGCGTAGCGTCTTGCCGCGTAACGCGTTTTCGAATGCGAGGTTAATTGGGTGTAACCAACCACCCCAAATTTTAGGCCCAAACGGTCTGCTGACTTAATCACTTCAAATTCATACTTGCCGAGGTCAGGAAGCCTATGGGCCATTTGCGGCTTGCGGGGATCCGCCGCTGGTGACTTCTGGTCATCTTCGTACGCTTCCGGAGTCGGGTGCTTCTGTACACGCTGACCTCCCCTGAGGCAGATCGTCTTCCATCCACATTCTGGCTGTCATTTATCAAAGTTCGTCTCGCCTTGTTTGCTGCTGCTCGGAACACTTCCCACTCCTGACTCGGGATCGTAGCCGTGGGTGTGGCCCACATCCATCGTCGAAGCCGTAGCGGAGTAGGTGTTAGCTTATCAGGCCGAACGCGGCAACGGATGCCGGGCCCGGTGCTGAAGGGCTGGCGAGGCTTAGCGATCGCACGTTTATACTTGGGCTTCAAAGTCCCACATAATGCCAAAGATGTCGCTCCCTAGGATACTAATGCGTCTTTGAGTAGCTCATGACGTTATACGTCGGATCTGAAGAAATGTATGGACGTGCGAAAGAATGTTGCGCGCGCAGGACGAGAATTCCACGGAGCGCAGGCAAGCAGCGTCCGCTCAAAAAATATTCGGCGCCTTTCCCATGGCCATCGCTAATGAGGTCCTTAATGCTGACATCACTAAGGCACAGGTCCACTGTGAGCTCGGCCAGCTTCGTTCTAATTCGACGCCGCGGCCAGATGGCATCTCTAACAAGATATCAAGAATCTTAGACCCGGCCTGTTTCCGCCATCCCGCAGCCCATGAACGATTGCTGAACGGAGGAAGAGCTCCTCCACGGATTTGAAACAAGCCATACTCACGTTCATTCCCAAACCGGGCAAGTACAGGAAGATTGAGAACCTCCGTCCAATCTGCCTCACGTCGTTTGATGGGAGGTTGGTGAAACACGTAATACTTACCCCCTCCAGCATTGCGTGGGTCACAAAGATTTCATTCGCCCCACCGTGATCGGCTTCCGATAACACGCAACCACTCGTAAAGTAATGCTTCAAATTTCTTAGGACACCCTCAATCTGCTCTATATTAGGCCTCGACCTCATGAAGGCGTTTGGCCTCTGTCATGCGGCGATACTCACCAACCTCTCTCTTCTCTACCCAGGTCAGCGAACCTTCCACTAATTAAGAGCGTTTCTCTCCGAGCTACTGCGGAACTGACACTCAGTAATATCATATGTGATTCCAACCCCGTCGGCAGCCGAGGGAAACCCCACAGCTCAGTACTCTTCCCTTTCCTCTTCAACTTCACTCTCATTACACTACCGCAGAAGCTGGCACAAATTCTCAACCTTCATCTCTCGCTGCACGCTGATGGACTCACCCGGTGCGTAACCACTGGCAGTGATGCAGAGGTAGAAGAAAGCCTGCCGTGGGCGTAGGACATAACAGAGCCCGCCCCGTGTCTCGAGGGAAGGACCGGAATGCGCAGCCCCAAAAATCAGAACACCTGCTACTCCGTAGCCACCCCTGTGAAAAGAGAGCCCCTCCGATCCGAATCTTTGGGAGGGGGGGGTCGAATTATGGCGGTAAGGACGATCCGGGTACTGGGGCTGCTGACACAAACAACTTGCAGTAACTCGTCGGAAGCGTTGGCCCGATTAACAACTCAGGTATCACAAGCTATCAGGCTGATGAATCACATCGCTACTCGCTGGCAGGGCATGCTAGACGCCGCCCTCTGTCGTCTTGTGCAGGCGTTCATCCTAAGCCGAAGCGCTTACCACTGCATCATGGCAGCCGAACGAAATAAAGTGTATGGTCTTATCCGCCAGGCTTTCCGCGCAGCCCTCCACCTACCACAAACACCTTCACAGCCAGACTTCCCTCCTTGGGGTAAATTTCAATTCAATTTGCTTGCCATCATTGTACAAATCATGGCGGGGACACGTAGTTTTATAAAAGCTGCAGTTTAGCAGCTTGAAACGATCATGGGAAGCAAAGCAGTTGCCTGTCCCATGGACAAAAATGCAAAGCACATCGCATGCACATTGCAACACAAGCGAAGAAAACAAAACAATAAAAATCAACAACGAGAATAAAGTTTTAATAATTATAATACGGCTCTTATAGCGATTATCAAGCCAACAAAAGCACCGTGAATACAAGTGGGAAGAAGCTCACAATCTTTACACTGCACAGCATGCGAGACCTGCGAGGCACATCTATCTCAATACCAGCGTCTTTTCTCGAACCGGAGGAGCGCTCCATACTTTACACTGAATACGAGTCACACAACTTAGATCCGGTGCAGCTACATGCTCACATTTGCCCTCCACATCACACTTTTAACGACCGCAATATGCACCCTGTGCAGAACGATAGGCGACGCCGAGTAGCACTAGTAGTAAGCGGTTTTTTTATTCAAATAATAATAAAGGGGAAGGAAAAGATTTTTCTTAGCCCCAGCATCTGCCATTGATACTGAAGAACCTGAACTGAGGCAGCGGAAATAAAGGCTAGCAGGTAGAATGCAGAAAAGAAATGAAAGAGGTGAGGGGACAGGAAAGAAGATATCGCGAGAAGTAATCTATACAAACTATTTACACAGTAAGAAATGTGTCCAGGTTGTGCGCGCGATTAGTTCATTTTAGGGGAATTAAAACACACGCGCACAGCACTGTGTTCGCTACAACTGCAGTGGGGCGTCCAGTTATCAATCGTTCAAGTTGCAACTCGCGGAGCGTTCGGTCGCTGCGTGTAACTACCTGGTGGGGAACAGACGGGACGTCAAGTCCGCGTGTTCGAGGAATGCACAGAGGCTCACCAATGTTCGCTCACGCCCCTGCGCCCACAATACCGTCTTGAGGGAGTCTGGTATAGTATGCCCGGCGCCGTATAGGCTGCAAGCATATCGCGACGAGAATCAACGCACGCGGCACAGTGAAGCAGCAGGTGTACTAGTGTTACCACTGCACCGCATCCGTCACACACATCACTCGTCGCGATTCCGTGACGCTATCGGCAATCTCCGGGCACGCAGCCAATGCGCTCGCGGTGGATCCTTACACGTTGCGACCGCGTAAGTGCGCGACAGCCGGTTATGCTGTCGATGCGCTCAGCTCCTGCGATGCGTGGGTCGGGGTGCTGCTTTTGGAGATCGTCGTGGATGACCGCGCACACGTACTCCAGCGCAAGGGGCAGATCGCTGGCAGGTAGTTGGTGTGCAGCGGTCGCCAGGTCGTCAGTTTCTTCGTTGCCGGTGATGTCGCAGTGACAGGGCATCCACTGTTGCACGCACAGCGCATCATCTCTGCGCGAGGTGCTCGATGCACGACCAAATTTCCCGCACTAGTTGGGTACTGCGGCCGTTGGATTGCAGGCGTCTGACAGCGGCGCGGGAGTCGCTCAGCAGAGAACTCCTGGGTGGCGGAGAGCAGATTTTGAGCAGCAGGTCCAGCCCGAGCTGGATCTTTTTGAAATTCTTTTTGGCTCCCGTTTTTCACCTCTGTTCGTGGTTCGTACACCACTGAAATTACCAATTAGTTTTTCGCATGTACGCGTTATAACAGAGAGCGGGAAACCTGCCGTGGTCAGTCGTTGCACCTGCAAGGAGCAACTGAACTTTTGTTCAGTGCTCACGAAACTGGCAAAAAAAGAAATAGCCTTCTCTTGCCTAAGGTCTGCTCTAGAAAAATCTTTCGTGCACTGCGTAGCCCACTGTGTGCCAATGCAGGTGCAACGACTGGCCGCGGCAGGTTTCCTGCTCTGTGTTATAACACGTACACGCGAAAAACTCATTGGCAATTTCAGGGTTCTCCGAACCACATACGGAAATGAAAAAACGGGAGCCAAAAAGAAAGCAGTGGCCATTCCCTACATGCATCGCATGGCGCGCAATCTGAGGAATGTTGTTCGTCATTTTAGTGTTGACGTGGTCTGTTCAGCACCCCTAAAGCTTCAACGCCTGTGTCCGATGACGTGGACACATGTGCAAGAATGGCATAAAAATGCACCCTTTTACGTGTTCGCTGTGGCACAGATCAAGATTTGTGGATTGTGTGTGTGTGTTCGGTTGTGTACCAGATTCCTTTCACTTGCCAAATGGTGTATATCAGACAAACTGGGCGCTGCTTAAACATCCGCCTAAAAGAACACGATAAAGAGTCATGAGATGTATCTAAACATTGCGATCAGTGTGAAGATAAACGAACTGTAAGGCGATATTTGAGAAAACCGGGGTACTGTACCGGCACCGCGACAAGCGTACCAGAGAGATTATGGAACCGTTTTTAATAAAGAAGAAAATTAAAGCGTGCATCAGCCAACCTGCTATGAGTTTATTTGATGCGAAGATACGATTGTGGAACAATACCTGATTTGCCATAGGTCATAGAAAAGGGCGCCCCGCGTTATCTTTGCAGTTTTTTAGTTGTTCCTTGTGTTGATTGGCACATGTGATTGCTGACTTCACTGTTTTTTCGGTCGCTTTTAAATGTGTTTCCTCATGAATAAAACTTTGGTTGCGAGACAGCGCTCGTGTAGAGCACCTCTTCTTGACCACCATACTTTTTGTTCATCTTGTCTGTTCGCACTGTATTTTTCCTTCAAAATAAACGTAACCCAACTAGCCCAACTTTCCATCCTACTCTTACCTGGCTTGCCGCCTTGGCATGCTGCAGCGCTGTAACAACGTCCGATATAGAATCAGCCATGCACCGCATCCCACGGAAACCCGTCTTCCGCTGGTCAAACAAATCATACCCCGCAGCCCGCTCGTTCAGACGCTGGATGCGCCATAGGCTCAACGAGCTTGCCTGCCGCCGATATTAACGCCAGTGGCCGGTATCGGCTCAGCTCTGTAGGGTGGGCGCCCTGCCTTTCGGATGGGACAAACGACCGCGGTTCGTGAATCCTCCGGTTGCTCCCCGCGTTCCCACACCAGGTTGATCGGCTGCAGGAGGATCAGTCGTTGCTGCGCATCCAGATTTTGCAGCATCTGGTATGTCACCCCGTCTGGTCCGAGCGGCGGCGGCAGCGCTGCAGCGCATTGTCCAGTTCCGTCGCGGTGAACGGTGCATCACATGGACCTTCCGAGGTGACGGGCGATGGACTGGCGTCGCTTCTGGGGCTCTCAGGAGCAGCTATGTTAGCGGCGTTTGCGGGGCTGGGCGGCGCGAATCGATGGGCAAACCGCTCTGCCATTCTACAAAGCTGAGCCCGCTGGAGATTGCGAGGCGGCCAGCGGTTGACGGTTTGCCTATGGTTCGGTGATGCGGCGCAGGGTGTAAAACAGCCTCCGCGCGCTGACATCTTCCTCCAACCTTTGGCATAGTGAAGCCCACTGCCGGGGGTATAGCTTGGCGTGGCGGCGCGCTGCCACGTCCAGGCCGTTGTAGACAGTCCAGTCGGCGGCTCTGTCAGTCCGTTGCGCACGTCGCTCTGCGCGATCTCTTTTCTCGCGCAGATTGAGCAGCTTCATATCAGGTGTCGGCTGCCCTGCTTTTACCTCTGCTCATTGGGTGGCTGCGAGAGCGCTTCGGACTAGACTTGAAGAAAAGAAATCTGCGCCAGTGGCCGCCGCCTCGTCGACCGCCCGCCTGAACGCACTCCAGTTGGCAGTGGAGTCTATAGGCATGTTTGAGGCGCGCCTCCAATTCAATGGGTTCGGTTAGCATGGAGTAATGATCCCAGCCCCAGAGAGATAGTGATCGGCGCCATGTCGCCTCGATGCCTCTGGATGCGAAGGCAACGTCCATGCAGGAGCCACGGGGGCACAGCACGAAGACACAGCATGAAAACACAGCGCGTTCTACGCGACAGCTGGACGCACATAAACACTGGCCATCGACGTGTCATCACCTCCGACGCGCACGGTCACCATCACACATTCCCAGGCATCGGATGTCGCCGCCGCCGTGCCGAAGAAGGTGTAATGAACGTCCTGCCGCACATATATTGCGCACCTTGATTTCCCGGGGCGATAAAATGTGTCACAACAGGGCACTGCAGCACAGGTGGGTTCCTCGCACGTGGTGGCTAAGTGGTAGCCAATGTGGCCAGGTCGCCGCATATGGGGCTCCCCATCATATGGGGCTCCCCATCATACGTCTCCTGCAGCCCAATAACTTCCGGCGAATCATGTGCGATGAGAACTCGCCTTTCGGTGTACCGCGCCGCAAGTGAGCGCATGTTCTACTGCAGGATGGACGGCATGCGGGAGGGAGTCCGGCGGCTAGCCATCATGCTGGCTTATTTGTGCGGCAGCAGCCACTGCTTCTAAGCAAGCCCAGTGTCCATCGTTGCCCCCCGAAAAAATTTTGCTGAGGGCGAGCCAAGCCAGCTTTAGGCGCGCGATCTACGCGTCCTGCGCTTCAGGGGGCTGGAAATGAGAAGCGGCCGCAGGTTCGTGCCGCGCTGCACGGCACGCCGGGCATCCGGATCGCCCCTGCCGCTGCCGGCGCGGCCGTTGCTTCGGTTGTTGTTGCTGCTGCTGCTGCTGCTAGGGTGCTCTCCTGAAAGCCTGCGCATAAGAAAGCGCGCGCGGCGCCTGCTGATGTTGCTGCGCTGGGGCCGCTGTTTCAGCCTGGACGACGACTCGGACAACCTGCATCGACATCGGTGCCATGGATGTGGCCACAAAATTAGCCACGTGAGGCTCTCGCTGCCAGTGCGGGCACGCTGGGAACATGGCCGCGTTCTGTCCTCCGCAGTTAATGCAGCGGGGCTTGCTCGCGCAGGTACCAGGCTAGTGCGACCCTCCGCAACGCGTCCATTGAGAAGGAGCGCGACACTCCTCAGTGGCATGCCCAAGGCTGGCGCACCTAGCGCACTGGAGCGGCCGCTGACGGCAGGGACGGACCGCGACGCTGCGTTTGAATTTGGTGGTGAACGCCGGTGGTGTAGGTGCCGAAAATGGAGAGCGAGTGTGTTGCCCGACAGAGACGCCGAGACAATCAGCACCGTTGACTCCGCCGCCGCTAGCAGCTGACACGCCGTCCTGCTCCGGTCCACACCGAAGACCAGGCCGCAGCTTTGGTTCCGAGGAGGAGGCTCCTTGGCGCAGACTGGAACGCCGCGGATGACGGCTATGGCTAGCAGGGTCTGGACAGTCGCTGCTCCCCGCGTCCACTGCCCCCACATTCCGCCGCATGTTCACCTGGACGCCGAGGACGTCCGCACGGGGTCTGATCTCCTCGGCCAACTCCCAGTCCTGTTCCCCGGTGAAAGCGGTGCACCGGTTCGCCGGCCGGAACAGCACCGTCCCCACCAGCCTGGACGGGACCTCTGTGGCAGCCGCGGCTCGCTCCAGGGCAGCTCTCCGACGCCGGTTTGCCTTGGTAGTGATAGTGCACCACGGGACCAGGCTGGCTCCAGCATCAGTATTCCCGCTGTCTGCGGCGTATTGCTGCAGCGTGCCGCAGTGTTGGGCGCGATCGCTGCCAGCAGACGAGGCCCCAGACGCCGCCTGGTCTCGTGCGGCGGGATTTGGCGAGGTCGCACCCGGCGTTCCTCCGGACGCAGTCGCACTAGCGGCAACAACAGCATCATCAGCAGGCTGGAGATGGGCTATAGGGGGCTCGTGCAGGGCAGGCATTGCTCCTTCGAGTGTGGAGGGAGAGGGAACAGTGACGGTGGGAGCGGGGGCTTCGAGCTTCCCTCTTGGCCACCGCGATGTTCCTGTTGGTTTCCGCCTCCCTCGCCTCTTAGGACCTCGTTGAGCGGCTCCGTTTCCGGAGAACAGACTCGTTCATCTGGGTGCACAAATTCTTCTCGGCAGCAGGAGTGTGCGGTGAGCCCGCAGCAGCAGCATCAGGGGGAGAGGGCATCACAGTTGTTTCCCCAGCAGTGGCAATGGTGGCGGGAGGCGCAGGGGCGACCAGAAATGGCGGAGAGGGAGCCGCCATGGAGTGCTGCGTCTGGTGAGCAAGCGCCATGGCATCCCTCAAGGCTAGAACGCATGAGTTCGTTGCCGACACGTCCAACGTCCCGATGACTGACTCGAGGTTTTCCGAGGTAGTGATGAGCGCAGCCGCCAGGCACCTCACCGTGTCCCGTAAATCAGGGAGATCGGCCTGCACCCGCCGAATGCTGCTTGACAACATTGCTCTGGATGGCGCTCGTCTCCGAGAGTGTAAGCGGCCTGCCCTGCGTTGCTCATCGTCACCGCCGAGCGCAGGCTGTCGCTCATTCACGGTGTCTGTGGCCTCAAGGGGGAGACCCCGCAGCGCCGCGAAGCCTTAGGGCAAGCGTCCGAAGGAGCGGCACCGAGCACGATCCCAAGTATACGGACACTCCCTCACGAATACATGTGGACTGCGCGGGACACCCGACCACTCAGCCTTAGGCTTAACCGCGGCGACTGCGACGTGTATCCTGGTAACCGCGGCAGCAACATATGTCACATCTCCTGAAATGACGGAGGGAGCAGCAATAGGTTTCGATTTAAGTTCGACAGATGCCGACTTCATCCTCTACATTTATAAAAAATCTATACGCAACTTTGCGAAAAGCAATGTCTTTACCACTACCCTCTATTTTGTCCGCATCATCACTAGCCACCTTCAGCCCTTCACCCTAGAACGGGTTCCGGCCCACTGGTTCAAACTATATAATAAAGCCGTCCACAATTGTGCCCGACTTATTCCTTGCAGCGGCGGCTACCATTGCCGATCTGCGACTGCACAGCCAGCAACACGCAACCTTCCGGAGCTCCTCCTGTCAACTATGTGCCAACATGCCACTCTATTCCACATACTCTGGGCTTGCCCTCAGGAGTACCCCCCGCGAGGATTGCCGCTCTCGAATCCAGACCAGAGGGAGGCCGCTTTGCTCAGTGCCGACTCGGACACACAGATCCGGTTTCTGACAAGTGCCCTAGAAGTCGCTGACCACCACGGGCTCATGGCCACTTGATGGGGCTATAACCCAACACCAACTACTATTTTGGTCGACGAAAATAAAGTTTATCCTCCGCCTCCTCCTCCACCACTGCGGAGTTGATGGGTATCCGGCTCGGGCTGGACCTGCTGCTCAAAATCTCTTCTCCGCCGCCCAGGAGTGCTCTGCTGTTCGACTCCGGCGCCGACCTCAGGCGCCTGCTATCCAACTGTGGCGGTACCCCACTAGCGCGGGAAATTTGCTCGCGCAGAGAGGGTGCGCCGTGCGTCCACAGTGGGTGTCCGGTCACTGCGGCATCGCCGGCAACGAAAACGCTGACGACCTCACGACCGCCGTACATCTACTAACTGCCAGCGATCTGCCCCTTGCGTTGAAGTACGTGTGTGAGGTCATCCTCGACGATCTCTGAAAGCAGCACCCCGACTCACGCATCGCAGGAGGTGAGCGCATCGCAGCATAACCGGCTGTCGCGCACTTACGCGGTCGCAACGGGTAATGATCCACCGCGCGCGCATTTGCTGCGTGCCCGGGGATTGCCGGGAGCGTCACGGAATCGCGACGAGTAATGTGTTTGACTAATGCGGTGCAGTGGAAACACTAGAACACCTGCTCCTTCACTGTGCCGCTTTAGCGGATGCTCGTCGCGATATGCTGGCGGCTTAAAAGGAGCTGGACATAATACCAGACTCTCTCAAGACGATATTGTGGCGGCAGGGCAGTGCGCGCACTCGTGAGCGAACTTTGGTGAGCCCCTGTGGATTCCTCGAACAGACGGTATTTACGTCCCGTCTGTTCTCCGCCACGTAGTTACACGCAGTGACCGAACACTCCGAGAGTTCTACCTTGAACTATTAACAACTGGGCGCCCCACTCCAGTTGTATTCAACTGAGCGCTATGCGCGTGTGTTTTATTTGTTCCATCATGAACTAATCACGCGCACAACCTAGACACATTTCTTAATGTGTTAATAGTCTGTGCACATTACTTCTCCCGCTATCCCCTCTTCCTGTCCCCTCGCGTCTTTCAGTTAGCTTCTTCATTCTGCCGGCTATCCTTTATTTCCGCTGCCCCAGCTCAGATGCTTCAGAATACAGGGAAGATGCCGGAGCTAGCAAAAATCTTTTCCTTCCTTTTTGGTATTATTTTATTATAAACAACTACCACCACCACAGCTCACCCAGTGTTTATTTTGCATTCGTTGCTTTTGCTGGCCTTAGGTTTCCTCAAAGCGTCCAGCCGATGCTTCTTTGAGAGAAGTAATGCCGCGAAACTGTTGTACTGTTTGCTTGTTCGAGTCCAGAACCGTTGGCGCTTAGATGCATCACTTTATTACGCGAGATCCGATCAGCGTCATCTGGATGGATTGAAGCTAGGAGGAACTATTTCAATATTATTATGGGTTGTAGTTGCTTTTAGCGCCATATCTCGGAGGTTCCTCTTCGATGACTACTGAGCACGTTTGTTGCTATCGGCGTCGCCGAATTGTTCAGATTATTTATGGGCGATAGTCCCTTCAATGACGACTTTGTTCCACGTTAAAGTGTTCGTCTGTTTTTTACGGCCTTGTCACCACCTCCTGACAATAATCAAATAAATTGTTGCTGAAATACTTTAGTTAGTGCCTCCTTTACTGCTTATATTTTCACAAGAAAACAAATCAACTTTGAGTAAGAGAGTGAAATGTGTGGTTTGCAAAAGCACTGAGATCATCCTGTTGCTATTCGTGGTGACTTTGAAGCAAATTTATTCACTGCAGAACCGACTTCCTAATGTTCCGGACAATTGGGGATGATTGCGTTTTTATAGAGTAGTCATTTGTTAATATGATATTCAAACGTATCTTAATGACCTGAATAGAATCTCGGGCTGGTGTGTTAATTGGAATGAATTTATCTAAAACAGTTAACATGAATTTCAGAACAAAGAATAAACTTGACGTGCACTCATATTTTATTAACAATAGGCCGCTGGAACAGGTACTCTACTTTAAACATTCAGGTGTGTATTTCACTGTTGATTTGAACTGGCGCGTTCATGTCCATTATGTCCCTGCTAAAGCATGCAAAGCAATAGAATTCCTTCGTCAAGATGCATGCACTTTTCTTTTGTCATTCCAGGACATTCTTTAGAAGACGTATGTGAGACTGACTCTGGGAAGTTGATCAAGATGTAAGTTGATTAGGAATAAGTTGATTAAGATATAAGATTTTGGTAAAAGGATTTGCAAAAAGTCTGAGATCATCATTTTGCTATTCGTAGAGATAAACATGAAGATAAGGTCGCAGTTCATTGCATAAAGTACGAAATACGAACCAAGAACTCGACTGGGAAAAGCTAGTCACGCGCCAAATTAAATTTTGTTTGAAGCTTTTTCATTATATTTATTATTCAACTATTCGTGTTGATCAAGAATCAGCTTTCTCCGCGTGCGGCGCCATTCAGTGAAATTTGCACAATGCCTCGCAGGGCATGGAGTGCAACAAAATCATTTCAAAGTCGAGCGCTGTGGCGGCTGATTCTTCTTCGCAATGGTTATGAAAAGTGAATAATATTAATTGGTTTTTCGGGAAAGGAAATGGCGCAGTACCTGTCTCATATATCGTTGGACACCAGATGCGTCGCAAGGGAAGGGAAAAAGGAGGGAGTGAAAGAAGAAGGAAGAGAGAATTGCCGTAGTGGAGCGCTCCAGAATAATTTCGACCACCTGGGGATCTTTAACGTGCACGGACATCGCACAGCACATGGGCGCCTTAGCGTTTTGCCTCCATAAATAGGCAGCCGCAGCGATATTGTGCGAACCCAGGAACTCTGGATCAGTAGCCGAGTGAATAAAAATAAAATAGAAAGTGAATAAAAATTTAATTTGTACAGCCTTCTCTGTCATGTTAACTGTGGATACATGAGATCAGAACATCAAACGCGCCGTATGCATTGCGGCAGTGAACTAATCTGGGCTTAGCAAGAATGAGAACACAAAATCAAAACCCAAGGCGCCCGTGTGCTGTGCGATGTCAGTACGCGTTAAAGATCCCCAGGTGGTCGAAATTATTTCGCAGCCCTCCACTACAGCACCTCTTTCTTCATTTCTTCTTTCACTCCCTCCTTCATACCTTCACTCATGGTGCGGTTCAAGTATCCAGCGATATAAGAGACAGACACTGCGCCATTTCTCTTCCCCGAAGACCAATTATTATTAGCTGTTATACCTAGCACTGGGATGTAGCAGCCGGAAAATGTGATCCCTGAGTTACTTTCGTATTCGCCGCTTAAATACTCATCAGTCGTAGCTGTTACTTTACTGAACGCTGTGACTTTGCATTGTGGCTTTTATTTCCTGCAACTGTCGTTTCTCCTTCATGTTTTTCTCCCCTCAACCCTTTCTCCCGTGCAGAGTAGCAAACCGGCTATTCTTCCGGCTAACGTCCCTTCCTTTCCTCCTCCTCCTCCTTCTCCTCCTCCTCCTCCTCCTCCTTTTCCTCATTCGATCGTAGGGGTGCCTTGAGAATTGCGGTAAAGGACTAAAAGGAAAACCGGTTGGTCCCAAGAATTTTGACTAAGCCTATACCATCGCTTTGCTTGTGGGCTGCCTAATTGACTGGCGTTGTTGTTGTGGTGGTCACAAATTTATTGCCGCAAAAGGGAAGAGATTTTTTGGGCTGGAGTGAGTCCAGGGTCACCTGCAGGCGGGGGTGACCTCTTGCTGAAACGAGATGAGGACCAGCTGTGTTTTTTTTTAACTGGCCAAGAGCTGGTGCCACTCCTTCTCCGAGGGAACCGGCAAGAGTGTCCTCGGAGGGGGTTTGCTAGAGCATTCCCATAAATAATGATTTTGGGTGGCCTGCGTCCCACTGCCGCCGTGCCCGCATGCAGCGTCATATTCACTGTTTATGATTTAACAAAATCGGTATGGGCTAAGAATGGCCTTTGTTAGTGAGAATCTGGGTTTCGTGGCTTGCGCCCTTTCCAGGTCGGGGTGAGGGGCGGGATACGTGCATCTTAGCTCGAGGTAAAAGATTGTAATCTCCGCGTACGAGCAAGCGCTTCGCCGGGAGCGTCCGTTTCCGAGTGGTCTCCCGTCCCCCGGTTGGTTAAATCTCGGGCTCGACGGCCGACCGCGTCCTTTCCGGAGTTACCCGCATGAGCCCGAATCCATACGGGAATGATATGATCAACAGTTCTGTTCCGCAGAATTCGCATTGCGAGCGGGCTTATCGGGTTTTTGGCGAAATTTAAAACGGCGCTCTTACAGTCGCTCAGAATATTTTTAACGCGGCGATCCGCGATGCCCACTGAGATAGCTAATTCCTCTGCCTCGCATATAGACCTAGCGTGAAAGGTTGTTCGGACGCTAAGTTGGTACACATGATGGATCCTGTTTTATTCCCTCCTTCATCCTTACTCTCATGGCATAATAATAATTGGTTCTTTTTGGGGAAAGGAAATGGCGCAGTATCTGTCTCATATATCTTAGGACACCTGAACCGCGCCGTAAGGGAAGGGATAAGGAGGGAGTGAAAGAAGAAAGGTAGAATAGGTGCCGTAGTGGAGGGCTCCGGCATAATTTCGACCACCTGGGGATCTTTAACGTGCACTGACATCGCACAGCACACGGGCGCCTTAGCGTTTTTCCTCCATAAAGACGCAGCCGCCGCGGTCGGGTTCGAACCCGGGAACTCCGGATCAGTAGTCGAGCGCCCTAACCACTGAGCCACCGCGGCGGGGTCTCATGGCATGGTTTGAATTGCGTCTTGAGGAAAGGAAATGACGCAGTAACTGTCTCACGTATATCGGTGGACACCTGAACTGCGCTGCACGTAAATTCCGAGATAATGGAGGGAATTGAATAAGACAGGAAGAAAGAGTTATCATAGTGTTCACCTCCGGAATAATTACCACCAACTGGGGATCTTTAACATGTAATGACATCGCACAGCACACGGGCGCCTTTTGCATTTCGCCTCAATCGAAACGCGCGCGCCACGGTCAGGTTCGAACCCGGGTGCTACGGCTCAGCATATGAGCGCCTTAACCACTGAGGCACCGATGCGGGTCACGGCATGTTACTACTGTTCATCGGGAGGTGATTGTGCACACGGACTCAGCAGGAATTGGCCGCTTACTGCGCCTAGCATTTTCCTACAATCTCCTCCACTTGGTGAGCTCCTTTTGTCTGCACTCTCGAGCTTTAATCTTTGAACTTCCTCTACAGTTGCTTCGTTCACCCATTAAGGATAATAGCTTCACTGGGTATGCGAAACGAAGTGGCGTAAATGTGTTCTCACCATTTTGGAACGCTTACTTAAGAATAGCGGCAGAGTGGCTTAGAACTTAATCAGTGCATCTACTCAGCCTTCGTAACATGGTATCAACCACCTCAGTCGCCAGTAAGGTGTCTCCAGTAGCGATATCTTTTCCAACACTTGGCTTGATTCCTTAAGTTTCTCAAGAACGAGTCTGTCTGCATTAAAGGTCAAACTGACGACAACAATAACCACGTGATTACACTCTATCACACGGCATCAGGTTACCCGTAGCGCTTCAAATGATACATATAGTTTCGATCCGTTTTAGGTATATGTGCCGGTGTTGCGGCCACCAAATTGAGATCACCCCCCCCCCTTGGTTCCACCATTGGCAGAAAATTTGGCGCTACCCGTTTGACACCGAATGATTGTTGCGGCCCCAAACCATGCAATCCTAGGGAATTGAGACAGCTATTACAAAGGAACCGTTGATCGCAGGGTTTCCGGATGGTTTCAAACGATTCACCGTGTGATGATGCGTTGTGTGTTGTGCTGGGTTTTATGGTACATAGGCAACTGAGGCCATCATGCGCCAAGAACAAGGTATAGGAAAAGTCTTTCGTTGAATATTATTGAAATGTAAAAATCATTCCTGGTGTAGAGGCCCTCGAACGTTAATACGACCTAGTGAACACAGAAAAATTGTAGAAATGGCTACTAATAAAAGCTCTAAATAGGGCTGGATAACCTCAGTAGCTGTCCTTGGCTGTACAAGGATATCGAGGCTCCGAACTAATCAATGTATCAGCCTGAGCCTTTTTCTCAGGCATGATAAAGTGGCTGAGGTGTACTAAACCTCAAACAGACCAAAAAAACTTAGTCTCTCGAGACATCCTGTTTCGTTGAGAAAACTAAAAACACGTGATATATCAACAATTGCAACATCTCCTAAAAGCAGTGCGGGATAAAAATGTATGCATTCGTTATAAAACTGAGTGAAGTACTTTTTCATTATTTTTCCAGCTTCGCACAAGAAATTAAAATGTGTAAGTAGGAAATTGTGTGTGAGGTGCGTGTGTCCTATACGAAGGTGGCGCATAATAACTTCCTTAAAACGTTCCTGGTAGGTGCAGGACTTGCGTTCACCTATAGCAGCTTTTACATTGTGTAATTTGTTGTTTAGTTCGTTTTTTCACGCTGGCTGCCATTTCTGTCTCAATTTACGATGAATGAAGTGGATGCAATCTTTGAACAGTATATTTGCTTTCTTTACATGCTGATAACGATCTTGAGCAGCGCAGAAGTCCGCTCTTTCGTTCCCTTTAATTTCGGTATGGCTTGGTACCCAGCAGATTTTTACATTTTGTCCTTTAGCTGTGGCTATTATTATGTTGTGTATGATATCACCAAGTATAGGAGTGACTGCATTTCTAGAGTGAAGGGCTGTAAGCACGCTTAGCGAGTCTGTGTATATGACACTGTTTAAGACGTTCTCGTTCATTATTCTTTGTACCGCTCCAGGGATCGCGTAACATTCGACAGTGAGAATGGAGGCACACTGTGGAAGCCTTAATATTTGAATCCAATTCACTTGTGTCACAGCGCTTCCTACGTAGGCATCTGTTTTTGAATCATCTGTATAAAAACCTCTGAAAGTATTGTACGTTTCCTGCAGTCCAAGGAATTCTTGTATGATATGCTGTTGTAGAGATAGTGCATCTAATCTTTGCGCAATTTTGTCTCGTTGGCGTTGGCGTAGAGTCAGGAACGGTGTTAAGCGACCGAGAGTCAGTAGCGGCGTAGCCCTGGACGAGAGCGCTTCCTCAACACTTCGCTCTCTTATTGATCGGCGCGTTCGTCTTCCCGAGCGCTGGCGTCATTAGCCCCTTCCTCCGAAAGCATCGATCCGATGCTGAAAAGAACGCAGGGGGTCTCGAGAAGAGCTAGGGTGGTGTCCTTGCGGAGTAGGGCTTGAGGTGAACCACGTGGACTACCTCGGGCCGGTGGTGGCGTCGAGATTGTTGAGTCTCATGAGGGACTACTTCATAATTGAGGGCTCCAAGGCGTCGCACAATTCGGTAAGGACCGAAATAGCGGCGCAAGAGCGTTGCACTCAGTCCGCGTTGTCGGATTGGAGACCAAACCCAGACAAGGTCACCTGGGTGGTATTCCACATGCCGCCTCCTTAGGTTGTAGCGTTGTGCGTCCTGGCCCTGTTGGTCCTGAATTCTAACCCGTGCGTGTTGACGGGCAGCTTCGGCGCGTTGTAAGAAAGACGGAACGTCGTCATTTGGATGATCGTCCACATGAGGCAGCATGGCATTGAGTGTTGTCTTGACCTGACGTCCATAAACTAGGCCAAATGGTGTCATGTTGGTTGTTTTCTGCACGGCTGTATTGTATGCGAACGTGACGTAGGGTAAGACGTCGTCCTAGGTTTTATGTTCCACGTCCAAGTACATTAAAAGCATGTCCGCAAGCGTCTTGTTTAGACGTTCCGTCAGTTAGTTAGCTTGGGGATGATAAGAAGTCGTTCGACGGTGACTGGTGTGACTGAAAATTAGAATATGATGCAGGAGCTCAGAGGTAAAGGCAGCCCCTCTGTCCGTAATTAAAACTGTAGGAGCACCATGACGTAAGACGATTTGAGTAACAAAGAACTGGGCTACTTCGGTGGCGGTGCTACTTTGAAGAGATGCTGTCGCCGCATAACGTGTGAGATAATCAGTGGCTACTATTATCCACCTTTTTCTGGAGTTTCATGTAGGAAAGGGCCCGAGAAAGTCTATGCCGACTTGTTGAAACACTTGCGAAGGCGGCTCAATTGGCTTGAGGAATCCAGCTGGCTTTACGGGCGGAACTTTGCGGCGGTGGGAGTCCCGGCAAGTGCGGACGTGATGCGCAACGTCAGGGCCCAGGCGAGGCCTGTAGTACTTGTATTGAATCCTAGCTTGTGTTCTAGTAACACCAAGGTCGCCGAAAGCTTGTTCGTCATGGCAGGCGTGAAGAATTTTGCCGCGTAGGTTCACAAGGACGACCAGCAAGTATAGTCTACTGTTCGCGGCGAAATTCTTCTTGAAGAGAACACCGTTTCGTATGCAGACAGACAACAAAGCACGCCTGAAGGCTTTAGGAACTCTCCTGTTGGTACCTTCAAGATAACGAATGATGTCGTGGAGGTCGGGGTCGAGGCGTTGATGCTCGGGGAAATCGTTGGCATGTATTGCATTCAAGAAGACTTCATCGTCACCAGCGGCGTCGTCCGGAGGTGCTTGCTCGGGAGCACGAGATAAGCCGTCGGCGTCTGCGTGTGTGTGACCGGATTTGTAAATGGCGGTGATATCGAACTCTTGGACTCGAAGGCTCCATCGTGCGAGGCACCCGGAGGGATCCCTGATGGGTTTCTTTGTGTACGTTTTATTCATCCACTGTGTCCTCCTCGCCAGACAGGATTCTGTCGAACCCTTGAATAGAGATCCTTGAGGTTAGTAAGCCAGCATAGTGCGTAATGATCGGTCACCACTTTGAAAGAGCGGCCATAAAGGTATGGTCTGAACTTCGAAACTGCCCACACGTTGGCGAGGCATTCTTTTTCAGGGGCAGAGTTGTTGGCTTCTGTCTTCGATAGTGCGCGGCTCGCATAGGCGATGACAAGTGGTTTGTCCTGCCGAACTTGAACTAGGACAGCGCCCAAACCAACGTTGCTTGCATCGGTGTGGACCCTGGTGTCTGCAAGTTCATCAAAGTGCGCCAGCACAGGGGGTGACTGCAGGCGGCGTTGATGCTCTTGAAACACCATGTGCTGTGGTGGTTCCCACCTGAACGGCACAACGCGGCTTTGTCAGATCAGTAAGGGGTAAGGAAATGCTAGAGAAATTATCCACGAAGCGGCGGTAATACGCGCGTAGTCCGAGGAATCGACGAACTTCCTTCTGATCACGCGGCGGTGGAAAATTGGCAATGGCGGATGTTTTCTCGTGATGTGGAAGGTCTCCTTCAGAGTCCACGACATGGCCTAAAAACTAACTCTTCGTATGCAAAATGGCATTTTTCGGCTTTTAGAGTAAGGCCTGATGATGTTATGGATTGCAATACTTCCTCGAGGCGACGGAGGTGCTCCTCGAAAGACGGGGCAAAGACGACGACGTCGTCAAGGTAGACCAGAAACGTTTGCCACTTCAAAGCCGCAAGAACGGTATCCAGGAGCCTTTGGAATGTCGCGGTTGCTGAACAAAGGCCAAATGGCATCACCTGGAACTCGTCAGGCCGTCTGGAGTGATGAATTCCGTTTTTTCGCGGTTCCTCTCGTCTAACTCAATTTGCCAATATCCGGCCTTCAGGCCCATGGAGGAGAAATTGTTTTGCATGAGCGATCCAAGGCATCGTCGATTCTGGGTAGCGGGTACATATCCTTTTTTGTGATGTTGTTTAACCGACGGTAGTCAACACACAATCGTAAGGTGCCGTCCTTCTTCAAAAGCACGACAGGTGCCGCCCACTGGCTCCTAGAAGGTCGAATAACGTCGTTGGCGAGCATTTCTTTCACTTGTGTGCTGATAGCCTCCGGTTCTTTAGTCGACACTCGATAAGGTGACTGCCGGAGTGGTGGAACATTTTCATCAGTAATTATGCGATGTTTCGCAAGATGCGTCCACCCGACGCGTGACGACGACACGAAGGCGCCACGGTAGCGATCGAGCATTTCTCGCACTTTGTCGCGCTGCTCGAGCGGCAGGGTTGGGTTAAGGTCGTACTGAACACCAGGAGGTATATCAGGCTCAGTCGTTGAAGCAGTCGTTAAACTGTGCACACAGCTAGTTTCACTAATAGCGTCAATACATGCCACAGTAGTCCCCTTGTTAAGGTGCTGGTGTTCGTTGCTGAAATTTGTTAGAAAAACGTTCCCCTTGCTATCTTCGAGAAAGACACGGCGACGGAAAGTCCACTTCTGTCCACATGCAACAAATGCTTGCTTTCCACGACACCCTCAATTTGCCGTATGTTCTTTGAGCGGACGGTTACCATTAAACTGGAACGTGGAGGCACGGTCACGTGTTCGTCTAGAATGTGCAGCGCCGCTGGGAGAACACTATCGACGGATATGGCCTTCTCGGTCGAGAGCTTGACGGACTGCGATTGCAGATCAATGACGGCACCATTTTCCGTCAGAAAGTCTATGCCGAGTATGACGTCCCGAGAGCACTCGGCTAGCACTACGAACGTTGCCTAAAATGTTTGGCCTTGCGCGGTTCCCCGCCACCTGCATGTTCCCGTTGGCGTGATCAAATGGCCCCCTGCAGTACGCATCTGTTGGCCGTCCCAATCGGTTGTGACCGTTTTCAGTGCCGCCGCAAATTTTCCACTGAGCACATAATAATCGGTGCCAGTATCCACCAGCGCGGTTACATCGGGGCCATCGACCGAAATCTCTAAGTCGGCTGTTGCTAGAGTCTTACTTTGGGGATGTCGAGGCATTCGGTCTCGGCTGCAGTGCGTCGAAGGAGTCCGGCATTGAGGAAAGGCGTCATAACCACGGAGGAGTACATGAGGACATCGGCTTGTCTTGAGGCACTTTGTCTGATGAGTCGTCGGTATGGCTAGAGTATTCGGCGTTGTGTGTGAACTGGAACTGTCTTGCGGCGATGGAGGATGTTGCACATGTCGGTGAGCAGCCGCACCTCAAGAGGCTGCTGCATCTAGTTTCCCCTATGGGAACTCCGAGACTGGTCTCGTCCTGGAGAACTGTAGCGACGGAGAGGTGGTGATCGAGAGAAGCGACGCTGTGCTGAGCCTGCTTGCGAGATGTAGTCCGCGATCTCCTGCGGTCGTTCTCCACACGTCGGACGAGGACAGCCGACGGGGAATCCTCGAAGACCCATCTCCTTGTATGGGCAGCGCCGCCAAACATGACCAGCCTCACCGCAATGGTAGCGCAGCGCCTGATTGTCTGGTGCTCTCCAGATATCCGTTCTGCGTCGTCCTAGACGCTGTAGAGAATTCGGCTGGAGAGGTTGACTCCGCATAGCAGCGGAGGCAGGTGCATAGTAACGTGGGTTCGGCTGGGACGAAATAAAACGGCGTGTGACGGCGGCGTAGCTGAGATCAGGGTGCAGCGGCTGTACCGGGTCTGGGAGAGGTAGTGGTGTGCTCGTGTTTAAAGCTTGTTGCACATCCTCGCGAACAACATTAGCAAGTGTGGCAACCTGAGGCTGTACCTTAGCCGGAAAGAGCTTTGCCAGTTCTTCGCGCACAATGGATCGAATTATCTCACGTAGAGATTCTGCCGAGTTCATCGTGCCTCCCTCCACAGTAGCCGTGTGCATCGATGCTGTTGGGCGCTCGTACTGTCGGGCCCTCAAGTCAAGAGACTTCTCGATGGAGCTCGCCTATTTTATGAAGTCAGTTACAGTGACTGGAGGACTTCGAACCAGGCCGGTGAACAGCTGCTCCTTAACCCCTTTCATCAGGAAGCTTACCTTCCTCTCCTCCGACAAGCTTGGGTCCGCACGTCCGAAGAGTCGCTTCATTTCTTCGACGTACACCGTCACACTCTCGTTGGGGAGTTGATGTCGGGCACACAAAAGCAGGTCAGCCTTCTCCTTGCGTAATGTGCTGTCCTTGTACACTTGGAGAAACTCGGATTTGAACGTATCCCACGTTCGAAGGCCAGATTCGTTGTTGATAAACCAGGTCCATCGCGTAGTCTTCGAGGACGAAATAAATATGACGCATCTTGCAGTCAGCGCCCCAGCCATTGTAAATGACCACCCGATCGTACTGGTCCAGCCAGTCTTCGGCGTCCTCGTGGGGTTGGCCGTGGAAATGCGGTGGCTCACGCTGGTGGTGGAGCAGGACCGGAGGAACTGTAGCTGGGTTGGTATTTATTGTGGCAGCCCTTCAGGGTGGATTAGAAGAGAGTAATAAAAATTCGGGAGATAGGCCTTGCAATCGGCGACTGACCTGGTGGACTGGCGTGTCTACCTTAGGTATTTCTCCGGGACTTGAACTGCGGCTTGAAGGGCGCGTACGGTACATGAACAACTTACCCAGCACCTGCACCAGATGTCACGATGGCGTTGGCGTAGAGTCAGGAACGGCGTTAAGCGACCGAGAGTCAGTAGCGGCGTAGCCCTGGACGAGAGCGCTTCCTCAACGCTTCGTTCTCTGCTTGATCGGCGCGTTCATCTTCCCGAGCGCTGGCGTCAATATCAGGTAATGTGTGTAGGACGCCAAGATTCTGGCACATCTCTTCAAATCGCAAGAGCAGTGGCCTGGTAGCTTCAGGTTTGTTGTCAAACAGCGTTCGAGATGGGCACTTCGTAGCTACATGGTAACATAGATGTTTTTGTAGGGAACGAATTTTTAGAATGTACGAGCAGGTAAGCATGGCTCTTCTGTCTGTAAGTGATCGTTAATTAGTTTTTACAAATGATTGTTAACGGGTGATGTCCGATATGCACCAGAGAAAAAACGCAAACCTAAATTTTGCATTGGATCTAGTTCGTTTCAGGTACAAAGGTCTCGCTGACCCGTAAACTATATATTCGTAATCTAAGTTAAAGCGTATAACGGCGCGATAAATTTGCAAGACATGTCCTGTCAGCGCCCCGACGTTTGTATGACAGTACCTTGAGTATATTTAGGGATCCGAAGGCTTTCTTTTTCAGTGCGTTTATATAGGGCAGGAAAGTGAGTTTTTTATCAAAGGTTATCCCTAAAAATTTGTGCTCATTTTTGACCGGTATCTGTGTTCCGTTCAGGTGTACGAATGGGTCGACTTGTATGCCGCGTTTCAGAGAGAAAAGGATTGCTACTGTTTTCTGTGTAGAAAACTGGAAACAATTCTGATCTGCCCATGTCAGTAATTTATTCATTGTCAACTGTATTTGTCTCTCGCATGTTGCAATGTTTGAGGATGTGCAGGTTATCATGACCATTATCAACGTATACTGAATACAGGATGGGCTGTGGGGTTATTTTACTTATGAAATTCATTTTTATAATAAACAATGTCGTGCTTAAAGTACATCCCTGAGCGACCCCGTTCACTTGAACGAAGTTCCTGGACAGGATTGATCCCAGGTGTACTTGAAATGAGCTGTCGGAAAGGAAGTTAGTGAGGCAATTTAACATCTACCGCGGATACCTAAGTCGTCTAGGTCGTGGAGAATCCCAAACCTCCAGGTTCTATCATGAGCTTTTTCCATATCGAAGAAAACGGCAAGGCAGTGCTGTTTGTGTATAAAAGCTTCTCTTATTGTGTTTTCCAGGCGAACTAAATGGTCTGTCGTTGAGCATCCCTTTTTATAACCGCATTGATGGGCATCAAAAAGTTCGCGAATTCAAGGACAAATGTTAATCTTATATTAGGACACTTTCAAAAGATTTCGCGAGGAAGCTTGTGAGGGATATCGGCCTACAGCTACTTGGGGAAGTCGGAAGTTTTTCTTGTTTCAGGAATGGCACTATCAGCGCTGTTTTGCACGCTTTAGTCATTTTTCCTTCTATGAATATTTTGCTAAAGAAATTCAAGAGTGCCCCTATGGCAGGCTGAGAAAGATTGGCAAGCATTTTGTAGTGTATCTGATCGGCTCCTGGTGCAGTTTTTTTCCGGCAGACAGTGCTCTATTTATTTCTTGGAGAGTAATTAAATTGTATTGTTCCTTTCCCACTCCACTTATCAGAAGCTTTTGTTTTTCGGCTATGTTTTTATGTTTAAGAAATGACTGCGTATAGTGAGAACTGGAGATTGCAGCGAAGTGTTCCTCCAAAATGTCTGCCTGTTCCCTTATGCTTGTTTGTGCGCCAGGTGTGATTAGAAGAGGAACTGTGAACGGTGAGAAGTTGCCATTTAATTTTCGAATCTGCTCCCACATTTTTTCTATGTGGTTTGACTTTTTAAAGATGAAACGTAACTTTGCCAAGAAGCTTCCTCGGCACTGCGGCGGACGGACGAACAGAGCTCTGGCTCTCGCCTTTTTAAAATTTAAGAGGTTTTCTTGTGTTGGGTACCTGCAAAATTTACCCCAGCTCTATTTATTGTTTTTTTTGCTTCATTCCATTCTTTTGTCCACGACACTGTGTTTTGCCGCACCACGCCTGAGACTGAGGAATAGCTAATTGTGCGGCAGTAATTATACTATTCGTGAACATTTAGTTTATGTCATCGATGCTGACGTTTTCTAAAACTATATCTTCTTAATTGGCCTAAGCTCTAAAGAGTCCCAGTCTGCGAAATGCAGCTTCCAATGTCGCGGTTTAGTTGGGATGATTTCTGGTGCAGATGTCAAACTTATTAATACAGGAAGGTGATCGCTGCCATATTGGTTGTCGATAACATCCCATTTAAGATCGTTAAAACAGATGAACTAAAAGACAAATCCAAACAACTCATATTGCCCGATTTTTGTGAGCAGTATGTGGCGTTTTCGGTGTTTAAAAGACATATATTGTTTGTGAGAATAAAATCTTCAGTTTGCCCCTAGAGTCGCAGCGCTCGCTTCCCCAAAAAGGGGAGTGAGCATTAATATCCCCAACTACCAGATATTGCTCTGGAACTTCATCTATCAATTCCTTTAGGTCATAGATTCTTAATGTAAGTTGGAGTAGTGTATACGGAACAGATTGTTAGTGTTTTGTAGCGGCCTATTTTGAGTGCAACCGCCTCAAGTTTTGTTTTGAGTTTGATTTATTGAGCAGGGACGCCGCTTTGAACGACGATTGTGATGCCTCACAAGAGTCGATTTGCCTGCTCTCGATCGCGTCTAAAAGTTTTATATTGTTTCAGGATATGCACACGTTATGGACCAAGATTAGTCTCCTGAAGACATAAAAATATGGGTAAGATTGACCCTAAATTATGTGTTATGTCACTGTAAATCCGCATAAGTCCTCTCCAATTCCAGTGAATTAGAACAGCTATGTTTACGCTTTTGAGAGAAAATGAAAGGAGATTTACTTAGGTGGTGGGCCCGTTATGAGGGGCCTGTGTTTTTTTCGCTCAAGACAGCTGTTCCGCCGCTGCAGAGCGGGCGGACTTGGGGTTACATCTACCACCTCGCTAGAGGTGCTGGGGGACCACGCAGCCGCGGTTGTGTTCGTTTCAGGCCTCCCCTGACGAGGGGAAGTCCTGCGAAATGCCGACCCATTGTCCGGTGCTCCCTGCTTTGACAATGGCAGTGTAGCTTTCGCTGTCCCTGCCTTGGACGTGGCCCTGCCATAGGCTCCGTGGGAGTGGCCTCGGTAGGTGCCAGAGTGCTGAGTGGTGCTACGCCCCTGCGCACCTCATCAGCGAAGTTTTGTTTTGCTGTGAAAGAGAATGTGTTCGTAAGCGCAAGACGCCTTCTCGCTTCTTTAAATAAAAAGTTTTCCTTCACCTTTATGGTGATTATCTCTTTTTCTTTCTTCCAGGACGGACATGCCCTGGAATAGGCAGCATGGTCTTCACAGTTTGCGCAGTGCAGGGCTGCGTGACATTCAGCAGAATGGTGATCCTTCGAGGCACATTGTTCGCAAGTTTTGCGACCGCGGCAACTCTGTGAGCCGTGGCCGAACCTTTGACAATTGAGACATCTGCAGGGGTTAGGTATATATGGTCTTACATTAACACTCAATTATCCCCCGTCGATGGTCTCGGGCAATGTGCTGGTGTTAAAAATAAGGATTAAGTGCCTTGCGTCTATTTCCTTATTGTCCTTCCGGATCTTGATTCGGTGCACACATATGACATCTTGATCGCTAAGCCCTTGGAGCATTTCTTTTTCAGTGATATGTACAAAATCAGTTTCTGATATTACGCTTCGTACAGTGTTCAGCGATCGATGTGTTGTTATGAAGACCGGGATGTCCCCTGTAGAAGCAGTGTTTGAAAGTTTCGAGCACTGGATACACTCATGCAGTTCAAGTAGAAGGTCGCCGCTGGCCATTTTTGAGACCTTGTAGCCAGGGCCTAAGGTATCGGTTAAACATTTGGACACAAGGAATGGAGATATTATTCTTTGCTTGTTTTTCATCGCTTTCACAGTGGATTATGTGGAACTTGGTGAATGTTGGTTTCTTTTTGGTAAAAAATCTGCTCCTTCGTTCCACCCTCTCTTGAGAGAGCGATCTTGTTTTGAAAGGAGGGTAGCCATAAAAACATTTTGTTTTTCGGTCATGGGGCCAGCCACACACCACGGAGTCCAACAAGGGTACGGGACAGGAACTTGAAAGCAAGTCGTGCTCTTGCCAGCTGTGCACCTCAACTATAACCGAATATGAGGCCACTCAGGGTAGTTGCATGGTCACACAAGGTTAACCCTCGCCGCCAAGAAAAAAAGGAGAAACCAAGAATTGAGTAGGAGATAGGAGAGTTGAGAGAGACATAGGAAGGTGAAAGATGGAGGGGAGGATAGGAAAAAGTGACTGCCGATTCTCCCGGCCAGGTCAGGCTTGAGGTTCCGTCTACAGGAAGCTGGACCAAAGTGGTGTATTGCCTCTGCCGAGGGGCCTTAAGGCTCCAAACGCTCGGCGTCGGCTCAACGACCAGGATCCCCTTTTCCCCGGACACAATGATGCCACGCACGGCTGGGAGCGGGTACTCCGGTCCGTAGTGAAGGACTCTTCAGCATCATCTCCTTGCGAGGATGTCCCTGCGGATGCTCGGGAACCCGCTTTGTCGCCACTCACCAACGCCTGCAAGTTGCAGACGTCTCGGCGATGTGTGTTGTCATGCACATGTTAATAAACTTTATTACAGATATAGCCAGGAAATATACCGATATAGTGAAGGTGCCTATAAATCGCAATAGCAGTGCAAAATCAGTGGGGTAGATGACACTGCTTGTGTCCTAGAAGGGATATTTCTGGAAAGGAAACTTTCGCGAATGCTTGGATTTGGTCTTCTCCTTGTTTGCTTACCAACCGATATAAACACTTGGAGCTCCAGTACCTAAAGCTCTTAAGTCAAACAATGAGGCCGTATTTCCGGAGATCCATGGGCGTTTGGCAGGGGAGAGAGAAATTTTATTGGTGGAGAGAAATTTATGGGGCCCCGCACGACCCCACTGCACTTGTTTATGTAAGTGTTTATGTCCCTAAGGTTCATAACACTGGCAGGCCGGTGGCGATGGTCTGCACAGTCGTGTCCTCCGAGCGCAGCAGGGTCTCCTACTCCTCCAAGGTCTGAGGTTCTCTAGGCCGCGCGGGGGAGGGTCTGCCGGACAGAGGGAGAGGATGTGGAGGGAAGCGGCGAAGGGTTCTGAGCACAAGGTGCGGGCAGGAGTGGAGAACCAGGGATGATAGTGGGCTAGGAACAGGGGTGATAGGAGTGTGTATGTGTCGGTTGCCTGCGCCAGAGTGTTGCGTGCTTCTCATCTAGAGAGATGTGGCGTGGGGGCTAGAGCTGGCGGGAGGCTTTGCAGGCCTTTGTCATCTCGCTGAACGAGTGCATTCGCTCTCTCTAGAATCCCCGATCCGAGGCCACCTGAGTCCGGTTTAAAGAACGTCGGGCTGAAACGTTGGTCGGGCTCGTTTCTAGGATTCCCGGAGTGCGCAGGCACCCTTCTAAGCTCAACATTGCGGGATAGGGTGCATCGGGCGAGCCCAGTATGCTAAAAGCATGCACGTGGACTCGGCCTCGTGTAAAATTTAGAATTGTAGTTTTATAGTCTGTTAAAATGTACCGGGCTTCCGTGCCGCTGATGGCAATAGTGATGGCGGCTTTCTCTGCAGCCTCTGGGGCTGTGTCTGAGAGGAGAGGCAGCGTGCATATTTCTTATATACGGAGCATGGAGGAGGGATGCATATTTCTCGACAGCAGCTTGATGAGCAGCTCTCGGTGAAAGGGCCGAGGAATAAGGAGGAGGATTGGGCCATTGGCCGGCATTCTGATCTCGAGGAAGTCCAGGATATACTGAACAGTGAAGGTTTGTTTAGCCCGATGTCCTCGACCTGTCGGTTGTATTCCACGAGTTCCCCGATCGTGTTGTGGAGGCCCAAGCCTAGTAACCAGTTAGGGGCGGGGGGTGATGAAGCAAGATAAAGTGCGGTCTTGGATGCCTTGCGGATCAAGGCATCGAAAGCATTTATGTCGTGTTTGGATAGTTCTAGGCATAGGGTAGTGTAGAGCACACGACTGAGGCGAAAGGCAAAAATGAGGCGACAGAGGACACTTTCCTTCATGCCTCTATGATGGCCCGAAACTATGCGGATGAGGTACGATATCTCGTCGGCAACCAGCTTGAGTTTCTCGACGGTAGTGGTGTTTTCGCCGTTGTTCTGGACGTGCAGGCCCAATACACGAAGGGTGTCAGCCTCAGGTACCGGGCCCCCATTCAGTTCGATGGCAAGGGGGGAGCGGGGGAGTGATGGTTCTTAGGTAGGATGAGGAGCAGCTAGACTTCTCTGGGGGGCAAGACAGTCTGATGTTCTGTACATAATTTTGGTTGAGGGTGGCTGCCTCCTGTAAGGTGTTCTCTATGCCGCCGTCACTGCCATCGGTAGTCTACTGTGTGATGTCGTCGGCATATTGTGCTTAAGGTGGGGAACAGTTGCCAATATTAGGGCGAGAGAGGAAGAGGGTGATGTTACAGAGGAAGGAGGAGAGCACGGACCTTTGAGGGGCTCTGATACACTGAAGCGTTCAGGAGGGGAAAGTAAAAGGGCCAAAATGTATCTCAGCCGTGCGGTCGGTGAGGAATGCTTGAATGTTGGTGTACGTGCGCGCACCCTCATTCAATGGAGATAGGGCAGTCATGATCGCCTGATTTTTGATGCGATAAAAAGATTTGGAGTGATTCAATGCTCAGACTGCCTTGGCGTGACCAGGTCGAAGTGGGTCGAAAATTCCATGTGTGAGCATGGTGTCCTGTACGGTCAGATGGGGTTGGAATTCAACGATCCTATGTGGGTGTGGGACGCCATTCAGTAGAAAGACGAATCCCAACATAAAACGTAGCTACTGTTTATTAGCAAGTCAGCGGACGAGCATACCCACTCTAAGCTCGTCCGGGTACCTGAAGGAAAGCAGCCACTCTTACGAGCCGGGCAGCCTGTTTTTGTAGCCGCCGTTGGTGACTCATGCCTCGGGTGACGCAGCGGTGGCGCTGTGCTTTATCGTAAACGTGATCCAGCGTGTGGCCATGTTACTCTGGGCCGTGTGATAACAAGGTGGAGGCTGCGCGGAAATGTGCGCAGAGTGTGTCGCCACACGGGTATAGATTGTTGTCTGCCATGTGCGTTGTGATTCCGGCTAACACAACGTGCTCCAGGAGCTTCCCGAGGCATAAGTTAGCGAAATCGCGTCAAGGTTTTAGAGTGTAAGTGGTTTGTTGGGTTTGAGTATGAATATTACTTTCGCGTGGCGCCTGGACTACGGAAGGATACCATCCCTCTAGCACTGGTTGAAATATTGCGTAATTTGTGTGATCGAGTGGTCGTCCAGATTACAGAGCATGGAGTTTGTGATTTGTTCTGCACCGTATGTGGAGTTGGTTCGGAGAATCAGGAGGGCCACTGTTACTTCGTCTCAGTAAAGTCTGTGTCGTGTGTGGGATTGGCTAGTCCTGTGTAGGTGGGTAGAGTTGTGGGGGCACCCGGAGAGGCGTACGTATTCTGAAGTGCGTATGCTTGCAGTGCCTGCATTTCTTTCTTCGATAGTTATAGTTATAGTGTGTCTGGTTGTCTTGTCGCGTGAACAAAACTTTGATAAAAATAACTAGAGTGGGACACTTACGCTGCGCCTTAATGATAGCACGCGATAGCATCAGTGTGTAATTGTCCATTCTAGCGGAATTGGTCCTCCTCTCTACTTTTTATACATAGATCGCGGCGAGTCCTCATACCACTCCTAGCGCAGTGGTGCGGCTGTTAAGCGTTGCTCCACTTCGCTGCGATGGCAGGTGCTGTCACCGGTGAAGCTTTTGCGTCCCACAATGCCCCCCCCCCCAAGTAACCTCTCGCGACCGATGATTATTCTAACTACCACTTTCCACGGTAGTTAGCTTGCTCACAATTCAGTGGGCAGGTGGCGAAGACCGCACTAGGTCACGTGGCCTTGGTGGTCCACTAAGGTTGCTTCTACCGGGATTTTTCGCACACAACGACGATCACGACGCCGGATTTTCTGCACAACGAAAGCCTTATTGCTATCGCGTTAGAATGATAGTGGCATCCCTAGTCGTACCTTGCATCGGTCAGACATACCTCATTTCTAACGAACGACACCATTTGAAAGTAAAGGAAAATATAAGCAAATGCTTGCGCCGAGAGCACGCGAAGCATGTCATAGACGCTACGTAATCACTGCTGGCACGTAGGTGTTTACATGTCCCGTAGCCAGAAAGAGTGGGCAGTGGCCCTCGCGTCAAGCTCTGGCCGCAGCCATACTTCTATCTCTCTTTCAATCAATCAATCAATCAGTCAAGTTTTGTTTCGCATCAAGCGTGTGAGGTGCCTGTCAGTGAAGTTTTCATGGGACCTCGTAGCGGGCACAGCGCAATAAAGATCGGTTCGAAATCTAAAGCTGTCGCGGCTATGGCTCCAAAAAGTGAATAAATCTTTCTTTAGTGTACGAGACAGATAAATAAATAAATAAATTCTTTATTTCACTCATAAAGTGAGGGAGTGCGCCATTTCCGCCATTTCCTTTCCCAAAAAACCACTTATTATTATTATTATCTTTCTTTAGTAATTATCTTCCTTGAGTTGCTCTTTGCCAGATGCATGACATCGAAGCTTCGAACGCACCGCACGCATTGCATGAGTGGGGTACTCGTAAGCTGGCATAGCATGAATTAGAACACAAACTTTTATTCCATGTACTGGGCCGCAGCTCCTGAAAGGCGTAATCATTAAGCCACCTTCGTATACGCCTAAGAACTCTGTGCTCTATGGATGGTGGTGCTGGCGTAAACTTTATTACATACAGGGGAGTTTAGGACACACAGGTCCTTGGGCACCCGCACGGCCCCACTGCACTCAAACGTTCATGTCCCGGAGGCTCATGACGCTGGAAACCCGGCCTGTGGCGATGGCTTGCTTGCCCGGGTCCTCGGAGCGCAGTAGGGTCTCCCAAGCCTCTTAAGTGGTAAGGTGCTCCAGGCCCCGCGGGGAAGGATCCGCCGGGCAGAGGAAAAGGATATGATCGAGAGTGGCTTTGGGGTGGTGGCAGAGGGTACAGGAGGGCTTTGTGTGGACTTGGTGATAGTGCAAGCGTAAACAAGGGGAGGGTAAGGTGCGTGTTTGGAGCCGCCTCCAAAGTGTCTGATGATAATTGTCGAGAGAGGGATGGGGTGGGGGGTACAGCCGACGCTCGGCTTTGCAGGCCTGCGTCAGTTCACTGAAGGATTGCATGCACTCCCGTGAGAACCCCACATCGGAGGCCGCCGGTGCCCGGTTGAGAAAAGCTCGGGCTAAAGCGTTTGCAGCCTCGTTTCCGGGATTCCCAGAGTGGGCAGGCATCCATATGAGCTCCATGTGGCGGGGTGGGTGTGCGGCGAGGGAGTTCAATATGCGAAATGCAGGGACGTGAACTCTCCCGCGGGCGAAATTTAGTATGGCAGTTTTAGAGTCCGATAGTATATACCGGGCCTGCGTGCGCGTGATGGCTAGGGCAACAGCGGCCTCTTCACCCTCCTCCGAAGTGGCAGTGGGGGATTTGTGAAGAGTAGCAATCGGTTGTAAGGAGGGGTTCGTGATGGCTACAACCGCGTCCTCGCCCGTGCATGCGGCATCCACTCACACGGCATCCGGATCCATGTCATAGTTTTTTGTGGAGCGCCCTTGCGCGAGCTCTGCGGCGGGGTTCCAGGTAGGTGGTGTTCATGTTTTTAGGGAGAGGTTTAATAAGTAGTTCGCTGTGAATGTGGTGGGGGACCAGGTGCTGTGTGGGATCCGTGGCTGGTATCCTGATGCCGATGGTGTGTAGGATGTGTCTGCCGGTGGTGGTTCTCGCGAGACGTATATATTGTGTCTGTCGGTGGGCCTCGATGCGCTCACTTATCGTGTTGTGTAGGCCTAGCTGGAAGAGTTTTTCGGTTGAGGTATTTAGGGGTAGGTGTAGTGCTGTCTTAAATGCTGTTCGGATCATGGCATCCAGGGTGGAGATTACTGTGGCCTGAAGTTTCAGGTAGGGGAGCGTGAAGAGAAAGCGGCAGAGGACGAAGGCATGAATGAGACGACATAGATCATGCTCGTTCATGCCCCGGTGGTGTCCAGAAACTCGGCGGGTTAGGTGGGATATCGACACCGCCATCTGCTTGAGTTTCTGGATGGTGAGGTTCTTTTTCCCGTAGTTCTGGATGTGGAGGTGGTGGTGGTGGTGGTAGTGGTTTTATTAAAAATAATAGTAAAAAGGAAGGAAAGCTTTTTGCCAGCCCCGGCATCTGCCATCGATACTGAAGCACCTGAGCTGGGGCAGCGGAAGTAAAGGACAGCAGGCAGAATGGAGAAATGAAATGAAAGAGGTGAGGGGACAGGAATAGAGGACAGGGGGAGAAGTAATATGTACAAACTATTTACACAATAAGTAATGTGTCCAGGTTGTGCGCGTGATTAGTTCATTTAAGAGGAATTAAATCACACACGCGCACAGCACTGTGTAGGTTACAACTGGAGTGGGGCGTCCAGTTATTAATCGTTCAAGGTAGAACTCGCGGAGCGTTCGGTCACTGCGTGTAACTACCTGACGGAGAACAGACGGGACGTCAAGCCCGTGTGTTCGAGGAATGCACAGAGGCTCACCAAAGTTCGCTCACGAGTGCGCGCACTGCCCTGCGGCCACAATAGCGTCTTGATGGAGTCTGGTAGTATGCCCTGCGCCCTATAGGCCATGAGCATATCGCGACGAGCATCGGCGAACGCGGAGCAGCGAAGGAGCAGATGTTCTAGTGTTTCCACTGCACCGCATCCGTCACACACATCACTCGTCGCGATTCCGTGACGCACCCGTCGTTCCCCGGGCCACACGCAGCCAATGCGCGCGCGGAGGATCATTGCATGTTGCGACCGTGTAAGTGCGCGAGAGCCGGTGACACTGTCGATGCGCTCACCTCCCGCGATGCGTGGGTCGGGGTGCTGCTTTCGGAGATGGTCGTGAATGGCCACACGCACGTCCTCCAGCGCAAGGGGCAGATCGCTGGCAGGTAGTTGGTGTGCAGCGGTCGCGAGGTCGTCAGCTTCTTCGTTGCCGGCGATGCCGCAGTGACCGGGCACCCACTGTGCACGCACGGCACAACCTCTCTGCGCGAGGCGCTCGATGCGTGAGCGAATTTCCCGCACTAGTGGGGTACCGCGACCGTTAGATTGCAGGCGGCTGAGGGCGGCGCGGTAGTCGCACAGCAGAGCACTCCTGGGCGGCGGAGGGCCGAGGGTGAGCAGTAGGTCCAGCCCGAGCCGGATCCCCATCAACTCCGCTGTGGTGGAGGAGCCCAGGAAGGTTGCGTGTTGCTGGCTGTGCAGTCGCAGGGCGGGGATGGTGGCCGCCGCAGCAAGGGAGCAGCTGTCGCGGGCCACTGAGCCGTCGGTGTACACGAGGAGATGGTCCTGGAGCTCCTCGTGTATGACGGCTCTGGCCAGCTGCTGCACAGCGCAGAGGGGTGTGCTCCGCTTTACCGCGATGCCGACGATCTCTCGCTGTACCTCCGAGGCAGCAGGCCAGGGCGCGCAGGAGCCGTAGGGGGGTGGGCCTTGGGTCAATTGCTCATACTCGAGCAGCGCCGCGCCCATTCGTGAGCGCGGGTGCGAGCGCATACGCTGCAGCAGCGAGCCGCCGTCCGGTGCGCGGTGAAGCCGGTCGATGTGATTCAGTGCCCTGCGCGCTGCTTGGAGCTCAAGGGGCCACGCTCCTGCCTCGGCCAACGTTGCAGCGCACTGCGAGTTTTTGGGCAGGCCTAGGCACACGCGCAGGGACTTGCGGTGCTGAAGCTCGAGCTTCTTCCAGCACGGCTTGCGCACCGTGACGAGCGGCAGCGCATAGAGCACCGCCCCCAAAGCTGCGGCATTGTATAGACGCAGCGCGGCTTGCTGGGAGATGCCCTGGCCTCGAGTGGTGAGCTTGTGCACGGCGGCGGTGATCCTCTTCATCTGCCGACAGGCCTTGGTCGCCGCGGGGCGGAAGGAAAGGCGCCAGTCGATGTCCAGGCCAAGGTACCGCACCGATTTACGCCAAGGAATCGGAGTCCCGTCCAGTGACAGTGGCGCAAGGTGCGCGCGCGAGCGCGAAACGCAGGCCATGGCCACCGATTTGTCCGCGCTCAGCGACAGACCAAGGCCGCGCAAGCTGGCATCGATTGCGGTCAGGGCTTCCTGAAGGCACCCCCGCACGCGGAACGCCTCGCCCGGTGGTCCCCGGCACCACAGAGCTATGTCGTCTGCATATATGGACATGTACACATGGTGTCGCCCGCTCGTGGGGAGGGAGGCCGGCACCACCGACATGGCCGCATTAAACAGAAATGGTGATAGGACAGAGCCCTGCGGCACGCCCATGTCGACCGGGCGAGGCTTGGAGAGCTTACCCCCTACTCGTACGCGCATGGTGCGCCCGCTCAGGAAGCCATGAACGTATCGCAAAAGGCGCCCGCTCACACCGGCCCCCTCAAGCACCGCGAGAATTGGTGCGCGGTGAACGTTGTCAAAAGCGCCCGAGACGTCCAGTAGCAGCAGCAGCGCAACCTGGCCTGCTGCCCTGGCATGCTCCAGCGCTGTAACAACGTCCGATATAGAATCAGCCGTGCACCGCATCCCACGGAAACCTGTCTGCCGCTCGTCAAACAAATCAGCCTCCGCGGCCCGCTCGTTCAGACGCTGCAACGCCATATGCTCCATGAGCTTACCTGCCGCCGATGTTAATGCCACTGGCCGGTATCCGCTCAGCTCCGTAGGTGGGCGCCCTGCCTTTCGGATGGGACAAACGACCGCGGTTCGCCAATCCTCCGGTAGCTCCCCGCGTTCCCACACCAGGTTGATCTGCTGCAGGAGGATCTGTCGTTGCTGCGCATCCAGGTTTCGCAGCATTTGGTATGTCACCCCGTCCGGTCCGGGCGCCGAGCGGCGGCGGCAGCGCTGCAGCGCATTGTTCAATTCCGCCGCGGTGAACGGCGCATCACATGGACCTTCCGAGGCGACGGGCGAGGGACTGGCGTCGCTTCTGGGGCTCTCAGGAGCAGCTATGTTAGCGGAGTTTGCGAGGCTGGGCGGCGCGAACCGATCGGCAAACCGCTCTGCCAATTCTACAAAGCTGAGCCCGCTGGAGATTGCGAGGGTGGCCAGCGGTTGGCGGTTTGCCTGTGGTTCGGTGATGCGCCGCAGGGTGTCAAACAGTCTCCGCGAGCTGACATCTTCCTCCATCCTTTGGCATAGTGAAGCGCACTGCCGGCGGTATAGCTTGTTGGCGTAGCGGCGCGCTGCTGCGTCCAAACGGTTGTAGACAGTCCAGTCGGCGGCTCTGTCAGTCCGTCGCGCCCGACGCTCTGCGCGATCTCTCTTCTCGCGTAGATTGAGCAGCTTCATATCAGGTGTGGGCTCCCCTGCCCTTACCTCTGCTCGTTGGGTGGCTGCGAGAGCGCTTCGGACTAGACTTGAAAAGAAATCTGCGCCAGTGGCCGCCGCCTCGTCGACCGCCCGCCTGAACGCACTCCAGTTGGTAATGGAGTAGGCACGTTTGGGGCGCGCCTCCATCGCAGTGGGTTCAATTAGGATGGAGTAATGATCCGAGCCCCAGAGAGATGGTGATCGGCGCCATGTCGCCTCGATGCCTCTGGATGCGAAGGCAACGTCGATGCAGGAGCCGGTTGTTCCGCGTCGTCGAAAGGTGGGCTCGCCGGTGTTCAAGGGGGTGAGTCCCAGCTGTGTTGCTGCGTCGTGCAGGTCGTCTCCCCGCGCGGAGTGGCGCGCACTGCCCCACGCACTATGGTGGGCGTTAAAATCACCACAGATGATTTGGCGCGGGCACAGCACGAAGACACAGCACGAAAACACAGCGCGTTCCACGCGACAGCTGGACGCACATAAACACTGGCCACCGACGTGTCAGCACCACCGACGCGCACTGTCACCACCACGCACTCCTGGGCTTCAGATGTGGCCGCCGCCGAGCCGACGAGGGTGTGCTGGACGTCCTGCCGCACGTATATCGCGCACCTTGATTTCCCGGGGCGATGAGATGTGACACAACAGGGCACTGCAGCACAGGTGGGTTCCTCGCACGTGGTGGCTGAGTGGTAGCCAATGTAGCCAGGTAGCCGCATCTGGGGCTCCCCGTCATGTGAACGTACGTACGTCTCCTGCAGCGCGATAACTTCCGGCGAATCCTGTGCGATGCGAACTCGCATTTCGGCGTACCGCGCCGCAAGTGAGCGCACGTTCCACTGCAGGATGGATGGTATGCGGGAGGGTGTCCGGCGGCTAGCCAACATGCTGGCTTATCTGTGCGGGAGCACCCGCTGCTTCTAAGCAAACCCGGTGTCCATCGGTGCCCTCCGGGAAAAGTGCGCAGGAGGCTGGCCGTGAGAAGCGGCCGCAGGCTCGGGCCGCGCTGTACGGGACGCCGGGCAACCGGATCGCTGCTGCCGCTGCCGGCGCTGCCGTTGCTTCTGTGTCTGCTGCTGCTGCTGCTGCCGCTGCTGCTGCTGGGGTGTTCCCCTGACGACCTGCGCATAAGAAAGAGCGCGCGGCGTCTGCTGATATTGCTCTGCTGATATTGCGTCTGCTGATATTGCTGGGCTGGGGCCGCTGTCTCAGCCTGGACGACGGCTCGGACAACCCGCCTGGACATCGGGGCCATGGATGTGGCCATTAAATTGGCCACGTGACGCTCTCGCTGCCAGTGCGGGCACGCTGGGTCAATGGCTGCGTGCCGCCCCCCGCAGTTAATGCAGCGGGGCTTGCTCGCGCAGGTACCAGCCTCGTGTGGCCCGCCGCAGCGCGTGCATCGGGCAGGAGCACGACACACCTCAGTGGCATGCCCCAGGCTGGCGCACTTGGCACACTGGAGCGGCCGGGGACGGCAGGGGCGGACCGCGAGCCTGCGCTTGAATATGGTGATGAACGCCGGGGGTGTCGGCGCCGCAAAACGGAGAGCGAGTGTGCTGCCCGACAGAGACGCCGACACCATCGGTACCGTTGACTCCGCCGCCGCTAGCAGCTCCTCCGCCGTCCTGCGCCCGTCCACACCGAAGACCAGGCCGGAGCTTTGATTCCGACGAGGAGGCTCTTTGGCGCAGACCGGCACGCCGCGGATGACGGCCGTGGCTAGCAGGGCCTGGAGAGCATCGCTGCTCCCCGCGTCCACTGCCACCACATTCCGCCGCATGTTTACCCGGACGGCGAGGACGCCCGGGTGGGATCCGATCTCCTCGGCCAACTCCCAGCCCTGTTCCCTGGTGAAGGCGGTGCCCCGGTTCGCCGGCCGAAACAGCACCGTCCCCACCAGGCTGGACGGGACCTCCACGGCAGCCGCGGCTCGCTCCAGGGCAGCTCTCCGACGCCGCTGCGCCTTGGTAGTGATAATGCGCCACGGGACCAGGCTGGCCCCAGCATCAGCGTCGCCGCTGCCTGCGGGGCATTGCTGCGGCGCGCCGCGGAGTTGGGCGCGCTCGCTGCCAGCAGACGAAGCCCCAGCTGCAGCCTGGTCTCGTGCGGCGGGATTTGGTGAGGTCGCACCCGGTTTTCTTCCGGACGCCGTCGCCCCACCAGCAACAGCAGCAGCATCAGCAGCAGGCTGGAGGTGGGCTCCATGGGGCTCCTGCTGGGAAATCCCTGCTCCTTCGAGTGAGGAGGGAGAGGGAACAGTGACGGTGGGGGGCCTTCGAGCTTCCCACTTGGCCACCGCGATGTCCCTTTTGGTTTCCGAGCCCCTCTCCTCCTCGGACCCCGTTGAGCGTCGCCGTTTCCGGAGAGCAGACTCGTCCATTGGGGTGCACATGCTCTCCTCGGCTGCAGGTGTCCGCGGTGAGCCCGCAGCAGCAGCATCAGGGGGAGAGGGCATCACAGCCGGTTCCCCAGGAGCAGCAATGGCGGCAGGAAGCGCAGGGGTGGCCAGAAATGGCGGGGAGGGAGCCGCCATGGAGTTCTGCGTCTGGTGAGCGAGCGCCATGGCGTCCCTCAAGGCTAGAACGCGTGGGTCCGCCGGCGACACGTCCAAGGTCCCGATGACGGACTCAAGGTTCTCCGAGGTGGTGATGAGCGCCGCCGTCAGGCACCTCACCGTGTCCCGCAGATCAGCGATCTCGGCCTGCATTCGCCGAATGGTGCTGGACGACCTTCCTCTGGACGGCGTTCGTCTCCGTGATCGTGAGCGTGAGCGGCCTGCCCTGCGTTGCTGATTGTCACCGCCGAACACAGGCCTTCGCTCGTTCACGGTGTCTGTGGCCTCCATGGGGAGACCCCGCAACGCCGCGAAGCCTTAGGCCCAGCGTCCGAAGGAGCAGAGAGCTAAAAAACACGTCCGCTCGCTTCGAACGCCCACCGAAGAATCCCGGATGTGGAGGCCCAGCCTTAGGAATTCACGCATTGGGATTAAAGGAAAACAGGTGGTCTGAATAACTTTGATTAAGACTGTACCAGCACTTCTTTCTGTGTAGTCTCTCTAATTGATTCACTCATCCATCCCTTCTCTCACGGCATATGTCCATGCTGCTAGGTCCACCCAGACTAAGAGGGAGTGGCGTACTTACAGCGCCTGTCCTTTGCCCACAATCTCCCTCATTTGGTTAGCTACTGCGCTTTATATTCTGAAGCTTTCGTGCTAGAACTCTCTCTACAGTTTATTTTTATGCAAAAGCTTCAGTACGCTACGTCGTAAAGATTTAGCGGTTCTTGCGGTTTTGTCCTTCAGGTGAGCAAGAGGTCAAACCCCATATGACGCCGTTAGGGTGTCGAAAAATATATATGTGAGACAGTTGCTACGCCATTTCATTTCCTCACAAGCGGATCGCGAGTCCTCCGATATATGTTATTTAGTGCGCCATTTCCTTTCTTTAAAACCAGTTTTAAAAAACCAATGTTCTATTTTCTTCGAAACAAAGAAAGGCGCATAACGGGCCCTTGCGACGGTGGACACCTCAGTCGCACTTAATCTACATGGCCGTAGTGACAGATCTGCGCTGCATCCGTTGGCATTCGCAATGCTGTAGCAGAAACGCGGCACTGAAGCTACAGGCCGTTATCTGCCGCGGTGGCTCAGTGGTTTGAGCGCTCGGCTACTGATCCAGAGTTCCCGGGTTCGAACCCGACCGCGGCCGCCACGTTTCGATGGAGGTGAAACTCTAAGGCGCCTATGTCCTGTGCGATTTCAGTGCACATGGAAGATCCCCAGGTGGTCGAAATTATTTCGGAGCCCTCCGCTACGGCACCTCTGTTTATTGCTTCCTTCACTCCCTCCTTTATCCATTCTTTTACGGCGCGGTCCAGTTGTCTGCCGATATGTGAGGAAGATAATGCACCATATCCTTTGCTCAAATATTTCGTTTTTGGGGAAAGGAAATGGCGTAGTATCTGTGTCGCATATCGGTGGATACCTGAACCGCGCCGTAAGAAAAGAGACAGAGGAGGAAGAGGGAATGAAAGAAAAAAGGAAGAAAGAGGTGCCGTTGTGGAGGGCTCCGGAATTATTTCGAATACCTGTGGATCTTTAATGAACGCTGACATCACACAGCACACGGGCACCTTAGCGTTTTGCCTCCATAAAAACGCAGCCGCCGTGGTCGGGTTCAAACCCGGGAACTCCTGATCACTGGCCGAGCGGCCTAACCAAAAACCAATTTTTATTCTTTTGTTGACCGCCGGCGTTCTTTGTCTTCATTGGCGTAAGCGTCTACAACGCTCCAGAATCCATTGATTTTGAAGAATGGAAGGCGCATCACTGGATTCCTGGCGCTTTGGACACCTTAACCGCGATTTTATCTACGTGGCGGAGGTGAGAGAGAGGGAGATGTGGCCTGCACGCAATAGCGCTCACAGCATTGTGGCAGACACGCGTAACTGCAGCAGTAAGCCGCATTGTTCATTGGTGTGCAACCTCTCGCGATCAGCCTTTGATTTAACCGCCACCTGGCAGGGTGAACGCACTAAACTGTAGAGGCCAAGACGCGTCTACTGACCCGATACGCAGCAATTTTCACTCTCTAACTATTTTGAGCAGTTCAACCGAAGCTAATTTTTGTTTCTCTCATTCATTCATCATGTTACGATAAGAGCTTGGCGCGTAATAGAAAACAAAGCAACATATGTGCGTGCTAGCCCATATGGAACGCATACATAAAGAGTAGTGGTAGAATGGCTTCGACTATGGCTTCGACATAGCATACTATATCATAGCCATAGTATGCTAGGGCTCATACCTAGATGGCTATGCCATCGTATGCTATGGCTTATACTGGATACCTGATTTATTATCTGCAGCGGGTCCTAGGACCTAAGATATTAAACTTTTGAAATATGGCGGAGAGCTTGGCTTGAAGCACTCTGGCATGGGTCGGCCCCGTATTGCATTGGCTCCGGGACCGGCCCGGGGCATATTAGCGCGGCGCGTCTCTTCTTTCACTCTTTGCTCTGCTATCCTTTACCCCTCCTACTTGGAGCGCGCGGCAGCGAGCGTGGCTTGGCTCTAGCAGTTAAGCAGGCCCGTTCTCTTTCCTTTTCCTTCTTCCTCTCAGTAACATCAGTCAGTCCAGTGCGGTGTATTTGGTATCGATGATGAGCCTGGCCCTCTCGCACTAGCCTATGTGCTTGCTAAAAACCCTAAATATATCAAATTTTGGCGCTTCATCTTCATTAAAACTGGCGGTAACGGGCAGTCATCGTTAACGAAGTTCACGAGCACCGTCAAAGCCTCTATCGGGGGCGCTGTTTTCTAAGCCTATCTGGCGCTGGCGGCGCCTGCTTCCAAGAGCGTTCAAGGAGCTTTTCGTGGTTTTGTCGTCATTGGCAAAACACGCTGGGCTTAAGAAAAATTGGAGGACGAAACGCAATCGTTCGTTCGGCGCGCCGCTTTGCCCGGACAATTTATGGATAAGGAACATGTCTTGGTGGATGGCGAAACCGCGCCGTAATTCAAGGAAAATAAAAATAAATTTGGTTTTAAAGAAAGGAAATCATGACTGTTTCACATATCTCGGTGGACATGCAAAAAGCGCCGTAAACAAAAAGCACCCTTCTGAGGCCACCTCGTATTCACTAGACGCGCCTTTGTTCATTCCAAACCACCGATTGGCATGGTTGAGTGCTTAGCGTGCTCGTCTTAATCAATGCATGCAGTTTTATTCCCCAGAAAATCTGGCTGATCACCTTGGGCTAAAAGCTGCGCACAAAGCTTGATAAAGGCCCAGGGGACCATTACATGACAGTAGTGAACGTAAGTAAAAACAAATTGCTTCTTTAACACAACATGAAAGGTACACCAAACAACTTAAGATATACGCATTACAACCACATTACAGTAAGCAAAAACAAAATAGTAAGAAAAATACTTTTACCGAAGATGCACATTATAAATATAACACTAGAACACATACAAAACATAGTCAAACGGCTATATAGCGCGAAATATACCAACACACAAGGTAAAATAAAAAAAAATTAATTTACAATATTACGTATAGATTAGCAGGCTCCACTTTCATATGCACAAAATGAGTCCTCAGCTATTTGGACTTAAAAGCACCGTTGTGCTTATATTTGTTTAGCACATGTGGCAGATTATGAGCCAATGATTGTAGTTTACAGTTTGGTCTGAAATGCGGTATTTCCGATCCATCAGTGCTCCGAGTTTTAGTATTTGTACTCCTGAAGCCCAAACACCCGAGATTTTCTAAAAAGTTTTGGCACCAGGTGTAGAAAAATACATAACCTGTTCTAATCTAAACTTATATATGCGACCAACTTGTGTCATGTTATCTGTACTAGCGGTATGCATAGTTGTGTGCGCTGGCTGTATATTCGCTGCACGATGGAATTCTTTTTTCTGAAGTAGAAGAGGTTCATTTTTGTCTGCAGGCCCTGGTGTGATTCTCCAACTTGTCCAATTTCTTAATCGGTTTTATTTATTATTACTTTTTGAATTTTCCAATCACGGCCCACGCCACCGACACCGACACCAGCTTTTCTGCGACACAGGGCTCTTAATTCTTCCGAGTTAAAACCAAAAAACAAACATCAAAACCACATGATGGAAGATCAGGCTCGTGTGAACTATGACGACACTCTCCGATGCTTTCCACACGGGCTTGACGTCCCGTCTGTGCTCCGTCAGTTCGTTACGCGCGGTGACCGAACACTCCGCGGGTTCTGCCTTGAACGATTAACAACTGGACGGGCCACTCCAGTTGTAGTCAACACAGTGCTGTGCGCGTGTGTGATTTAATTCCTCTAAATTGAACTAATCACGCGCACAACCTGGACACATTTCTCATTGTGTAAATAGTTTGTACATCACTGTCCTCTATTCCTGTCCCCTCACCTCTTTCATTTCATTTCTCCATTCTGCCTGCTGTCCTTTATTTCCGCTGCCCCAGCTCAGGTGCTTTAGTATCGATGGCAGATGCCGGGGCTAGCAAAAATCTTTTCCCTCCTTTTTACTATTATTTTTAATAAAACCACTACCACCACCGATGCGTTTCAGTAAAAATTACGTTTGCAGCTGGCTCAAAACGAATTGACGGCACTGGAAGCCCTTGTGTGAAGTGCAAAACGCATAATCTATGATAACGGCGGCGGCATAACTGACTAAAGATAATAAAAAGTGAAAAAATATATTAAAAATTAGAGGGCGCTTAAGCTTAGTCTTTAAGAGCGGAATGCGACAGCGTGTTGCAGCGTTGCCAGAGTACAAGGAGCGGCAATGTTCGTTCGCCGCGACGCCTTACCGTGACAATTTAAGGAAATGAGACGTATATTGGTGGACACCCGAACAGCGCCGTAAGGCAAGGAAAATGAAAGTTGATTTCAAGGAAAGGACGCCTGGGTCACGTATGTCGGTGGACACTCATACCACGAACGTCGCGCGGTGCCGACAATTACAACTACGCGTTCCGGTAAACGTTAGTTTTGCAGCTGCTTCGAAAGAGGTTGACGTCATTCGAACCCATCGTCTGAAGTGCAAACCACATATAGTAAGATAACTGCGCCTACAAACAATGCGAAGCACGTTCCTTCTCTCTGCGTGTCTTTACCGGTAAAGATTATGGTTTCATTTTCGTGTCGTTGTAAGAAATAAATGCCAGGCTAAGATTTGAATGCAAACCGCATATCCTTTGATCTCAGGCATACACCGTACAGGTCAAGTACATTTCGCTTGACTGCGGTTTCACTCTTTTTAGAGCCATGTGTGTGAATTTTCAAGTGACGTCCCAATATGTGATTAGTTGTCGTTTTCTAGCTTCGCTGTTGCTGCTGGTGTTATTCTCAGGAAGAACGAAAAGGAAGGTGCACGCGCTTGCCCGTTGGCACAAGCTGAGCCACAATCGTTGCAATGTGCTGGAAAATATAAATTGGTTTCTGGGGAAAGGAAATGTCGCAGTATGTATCTCACATATCGGCGGACACCTGAACCGCGCCGTAAGAGAAGTTATAAAGCAGGGAGTGAAAGAAGAAAGAAAGAAGCGCCGTAGTTGAGGGCTCTGGAATAATTTCGACCACCTGGGAATCTTTAACGTGCACTGACATCGCACTGCACACCGGCGCTTTTGCGTTTCGCCTCCATCGAAACGCGGCCGCCGTTGTCGGGTTCGACCCGGGTACTCCTTATCAGTAGCCTGGCGCCCTAACCACTGAGCCACTCGGCGGATAAAGCTCTATGGAGGTGGGTAATTTAATTTTGTGACTAGGCCGAGCCGGTCTTCCACTCGAGAACACCCAGTTTCTGCAGCAATCAAATTCAATGTTGGTCATTTCAAGGGCAAATTTTGCGTGATCCCTGCCATATCTTGGTATGGGCCACATTGGAGGCGTGTCGTACTAGTTCTCAGAAATCTACCATTTATATTTCGGCAATTTCAGCCAAGATCAGTTTAATGTGAATATTAAAGTGGTCCACGCGATATTTGGGCATGCGCAACATTTGGAACTTACATATCAAGAACCCACCAAGAAATTTTCGTCATCTTTGCAACGCCACTTCAAGGTCCAATTTCGGATGGTACATGCAATATTTGGGCATAATATGCTATAATCACGTCCCCAAATTTCGGGCCCATTACCACATTTCTTCAAAGCTGTTTTTAGAGCCGCTGCAAATTGAGTCACGTGATTCGTGAGGAGGCTGTACTCATCCCACGGCTTTCACCGAGAATGTAGCTAGAAGTGCTTTCCCCGTAAAAAGCATTTGATTGCCTCAAAAGTGGCTACATCTTGAGCACGCTTTAGGCCTTGGGGTTGCTGACATGAATGAATCAACTTTTCGGAAAGGCATACGATATCAGCAGCAGTCTGGTTAAGGACGGCCGGGAAAGCTTCCCATTTGTAGTGTACGTCTAAAGGGAATAGGCACACATTGCAGCAAGGTGCTGTGCCGACGAAGAAAAAAGCCGCTCGGCAGTTTTTTCCTCTCCTTTTTAAAAGCCACGAAACGAAGGAGGGGAAGGGGAACGAGGGAGGGAAAGATGCGGCCCGCCGTTCTCGGGCTGATAAGCTGCTATCTGATACATCTTCTCTTCTTTATATAAAAAAAAACAAAAAGACAAACTACGATATTTGGCGGAAAATGCAGTCATATTTTATTTCATAGTTTATTTCCGCGGACCTGACGAGGTGAGATCGTTTTCATGCGTAGCTGCTTTTGGATCTTCGATGTTCTGTCTGTGCCGTGGAGATTGTTCTTGCGAGATGTCGACGTCCCGGCCTGTCTCCTGAGCCGCGTGCGTCGGATGCACCATGTTTTGTCGGTCTGTATGTGCGTGTCCTCCCGAGCGGTCGATATCCTGGTGTTTGTCGCTGAGACACTGTTTTCCCAGGCTGTCGACGTCCTGATCTCTGTGCATACTTTCATCGCCTCCGGGAATGTGCAGCAAGTGTTGCCTGTTTCGCCTCAAGAGCCGCTGGTTCTCAGTCTTCACCACGTACGACCTCGGTGCTGCTTTCTCGATTACTGTTGCTGTGCGTGACCAGTTGTCGCCGTGCACACGAACTGAACTGCCCTCTTTGAGAGGTGGCAGTACCTTTCCCCTCGAAGATTGGCAATGCTTTCGCACTGGGACACTGGAATCCTCGTTGTATTCAGGCAGGGAAGTGCGGAGGCGTCGGCCTTGCAGCAGTTCGCCCGGAGAGCGGCCATCTTCTAAGGGAGAAGAACGATAGGCTAAGAGACCCAACCAAAAGTCACCGCGTGACTCATTCGTCTTCTTAAGGATGCGCTTAATTATTTGAACCCCTTTTTCCGCAAGCCCATTTGACCTTGGGAATTCTGGACTCGATGTGATGTGCTGGAAGTCGTACTTCTGCGCAAACAAACGAAATTCTCGCGATGAAAACTGGGGCCCGTTGTCAGTCCACACTTGCACCGGGATGCCGTACCGTGAGAAAATGGCCGATATCTTGGCTATGACCTCTTTTGCCGCTGTGCCTCTTAGCTTCTCTACTTCAGGGAAATTTGAGTGGGCATCGTACACTACGACATAAGCGGCTCCCCCAAACTGGCAGAGGTCAATTCCTACGCGGTACCATGGCCTATCCGGGGTGGGCTGCATGAGCAAGGATTCCCTCTGGTGGTTGTACGCATTCTTTTGGCAAGTACTGCACACTCGCACGAACTCGTCAATGGCACTGTTGAGCGCAGGCCAGAATACCAATCTCCGCACTCTGGCTTTGCATTTATTTAGTCCATGGTGCCCCTCGTGAATCTTTTGAAGAATTTCTGCTCTCATAGATTTAGGTATGACAACTTTAGAGCCCTTGAGCAGTATTCCTTCTACCACAGACAGCTCTCTGGCAAACGGCTTCAGTTCACCGTCGATGGCAGCCCCTTGTGAAATTCGCTGTCTCACCTCGCTTAAGTACGGGTCATCCCTGATTTCTTTTTCCAGACGCTCTTTCATTGGCGTGCTTACGATGCTGGAGACGACCTGTACGGCACGGATGTCGCAGTCTGCTTCCGATGAGGCACTCGACGCCTGCGTTGGCACCGGTGCACGTGACAACATGTCCGCCAGCAGCAAGTCTTTGCCAGGAACGAACTGCAACGTATAATCATATTGTAGCAGCCTAATAAAAAACGCTGCAATCGCGGAGGCATGTCTGAAATGTTCTTTTGGGAAATTGCAAGCAAGGGCCTATGGTCAGTTTCGATCAGTACCCTGCGGTCATAAACAAAATGATGGAACTTTTCGCATGCGAACACTACCGCAAGCGTTTCCTTTTCAATTTGCGAATAGCGGGTTTCGCTATCTGTTAGGGTCCTTGATGCGTACGACACTGGTCGCCAGTCACTGCCATATCGCTGCAGTAGTGCAGCGCCCAAACCAGTCCCCGAAGCGTCCGCAGTGATCTTGGTTTCCTTTGCTTCATCAATAAGCGCGAGTAATGGAGGGTTTGTCAGTGCGTCGCAAATTTCTCTCCATTCACGCTGATGCGCCGCCGTCCATTCAAACATGACGTTTTCTTTTAAGAGTGTCCGCAGTAAGACTGTCTTATCACTCAGTGACGGGACGTACTTGCGAAAGTAGTTAACAACGCCCATCATTCTGCGCACTGAAGGCCTATCTTGCGGCGCCGGCAGCGAAAGGACGCTTTCAACTAAGTTGCGACCGGGACGAACGCCTTGCTCACCTATTACGTCACCCAAGAACGCAGTTTCTTTCAACCCAAACGCGCATTTCTGCCTGTTAAACGTCAAGGCCGCCTGTGCTGCCCGCGTTAGCACGGCATGGAGGCGCTCGTTATGCTGCTTCTCACTGTCACCCCACACTAGAATACCATCAATGTATATGCGGACGCCTTCCAGTCCCTCGAAGATTTCCGTTAGCGTTTTCTGGAAAACTTCGCTCGCTGATGAAATTCCAAAAGGAAGACGCAAAAATCGTTAACGCTCAAATGGTGTCGCAAAAGTACACACCCGCGATGTAGCTTCGTCTAATGGGATTTGATGGAAACCTGCATTTGCGTCTAGCCGGGAAAAAAACTTTGCACCCGACAGCTCTGCCTCGATCTCTTCCCTTGTTGGAATTGAATAGTGCTCGCGTTTGATGTTCTTGTTGATTTCCCTTGGATCCATGCAGACACGAAGCGCTCCATCTTTCTTACGCGCTATCACCAAAGGGCTTACCCATTCTGTGGGCTCATCCACCTTTTTGATAATGGCAGCCTTTTCCATGCGCTCCAGTTCTTGTCGAAGAGGGTCCCGGAGGACCAAAGGTACTCTTCGTGCTGGTTGCACTACTGGGACAGCATCCGCCCGCAGGACCATCCGGTACTGCCGTCCAACACACCCCGTACCCTGGAACAAGTCTGGAAAGGCTTTCTCCGGTGCTGTCTCATTCCATTCCACCGAATCCACAGCTTTCGGCACTAGCCCAAACTGCTGACATGTCTGCAGCCCTAGAATGGCCTGCCGACCCTTCTTGACCACGAAGAAGGTCACAACGTGTGCCACACCGTTGAGAACAAGGATCTCTTTATCCACTCCGACATGTTTGATAGCACTGCCGTTGTACGCCTTCAGCACTGCAGTGCTTTTCTGGAGGCTCGCGGTGTTTTTCAAACGACGGTAAAGAGTTACAGGAACTATGTTTGCTTGTGAGCCTGTGTCAGCTTTGAATCTAATTTCTTTGCCGCGTATGTTTCCGCTGACCGTCCAGTCTGCACCGGCCCCGTCGCTGATTCCGCACACTCAGATATCTAAAATATCGAACCCGTCCTCCATCTTATCTTCTTTTACTTCATCTACCTGTCTGCTCTGGCGGCGCCTGCAGCATACCACAAAATGATTCGGCTTCTTGCAAGCATAACATATCTTTCCATACGCCGGGCAGTCTCCTTGCGCATGAGCCCTGTTGCATTGTCGACATCGAAAAGGTTTCTGGTCATGCTCCCGTTTGTGGGCGTAGTCTACTTGTAGGGTGTCATTCGACCAAGCAGCATTTTGCCGCGCCGAGACCTCAGCCGCTTTGCACATCTGCTCCGCCTTCTGTAAGGTTAGGTCCTTTTCTCGTAGCATTTTCTTCCTTATCTTCGGATTGTTAGTGCCGAAAACAACCTGATCTCTTATCATAGATTCTTCGAGCGTGCCGAAATTGCATAGCTTCGCCTGTTTCTTTAACTGCCGCAGATATTGCTCAAAAGTCTCTCCTTCATCCTGCACGCGGAGGCGAAAAACGTGTCTTTCGTAAACTTCGTTTCCTTAATCCACACAGTACGCCTCAAACTTGCGCAGCACTGTCTGGTAGTCTTCCTTGCTCTCACCTGCTTCGAAGGAGAAGTTGTTATAGACGTTGATAGCCTCTTCACCCGCGGCGCTGAGAAGGATTGCCGTCTTGACGGCTTCCGATCTTGGCGGTGTAGTGGGCGTAGCCGTGAAGAAAAGCTCCAGTTTTTGCTTGAACGTGTGCCAGTTTCTTCGTAGGTTTCCGGAGAACTGTAGCGGCTCTGGAGGCTTGACAATATCCATATCGGCGGGGCTTCGGCACTTCTGACACCATGTATCGTACGTCTAAAGGGAATAGGCACACATTGCAGCAAGGTGCTGTACCGACGAAGAAAAAAGCCGCTCGGCAGTTTATTCCTCTTTTTTTTAAAGGCCACGAAACGAAAGAGGGGAAGGGGAACGAGGGAGGGAAAGATGCGGCCCGCCGTTCTCGGGCTGATAAGCTGCTATCTGATACACCATTCACCATCAGTCATGAGATTAGCCACCAGCACTCCCGTCTCGCCTCTTTTAAAACTAAAGAATTATATGGCAAATCAAGAACGAAACCTAGCACCGGCTTTGGCCAGCAGCAATGGACGCAAAATTTCCTGGTGTCGTCACCGTGGTAGCGAAGAAATGTAAACTCTCTTCCGCAGGTGCGTGGAATTTATCTCGGCTAGGGCTAAGATTTCGAGGCGAGTGTGAAGCCCATAGCTCAAAGAGCAGGTTTTTTTTAACAAAGTATAACCTAGTGCATGTGTTACCTGCGACTCTGTAAATGCGTAGCTGTGTCATTAAAATTAAACAGAAAGATAAAAATGAATAAAAATAAACGGGAACGAAAATTAAAAAAACAATGTTTTCGAATTCAGAACTCGTATGGTGTCCAAAGTGCCGTCGTAATTTTGTTTTTACTTATGTTAGAGCCTTTAGTGCCTGCTCTTATTATACATCCTGGCGTTCACGACTTTTTTTATAGACGCGGACCTCCTTGCAGTTCTCCGCGCCCGGAAATTACACACATCTCATACCTGTCCCCTACCATTATACGAAGACCTCGCTAAGGAGGAGGAAAGACATTTATTGAGAGAATAAATACAGATGGTTTCAATAGGACAACTCCTTGGTTGCCATCGTATACCGCCTCCTCTTAGCCAAGGATTTCCGGCGAAGTGCACGTGGCGATGAAGGCTGGCCACCCAGCGCTCATATGTTGGATAGGGATTACGGTCAAGTCAGGGTTTTCTTGACATTCCCAGACTGTGTGAAAGAGTGTGCCGACTGCTACTTAGAAGGGGCAAGACAAATCGTATGTGTATGGATACCATTTACTCATTAAGTAGAGACTGGGCAGAATACTAGCTTGTAGTCGCCTGATTATGTGCTCTTCAAAATTGCCAAGGTTTTTGTAAGCAAGAGGATATTTCCTTCTCATGGTTTTATAGCACTTCGTAGTTTCTGCGTGGCTTAGTAACGGTGAGGGGTTTTCGCTGAGAGGTGCCAGAACATCTGGACGTTCGAGGAATTAGACGTTTCCAAAAGTTTCTAACACAGAGCGCCAACGCGACCCGTCAGGTATTTGCGTACCGCTGCTTGTGAGTGAGACATTACCGCTGCCTCGCTCTTTTTTGGTATCACTAGCGCGACAGCTAGTTCTTTAGACAATGTGGTATCCACCGCTTCGATAAGACTGCTTGTGATTATATCCTCCAGTAGTGAAACTCATACAACTGCAACGACCAAGTTAACGGGGTCAGCCACGTCGATGTAGATTGTCTCCTTGCTTCCATTGCAACACTCAGACAAATGTCTAACTCTGGCTAGCTTGCATCCTCACTTGTGTTCCTCATCCACGCGCTTTGGTACGGGCTGTGTCGTAACTTGCGATCTCATCATCATGGACATGTCGATCTTGTCGGCGACATCAAGGGCGGGACGGATTCTCAGCTTCTGTAATATTTTTCTGCCAGGCTTAGATGTTGAGTGCCTGCTAATATGGTTGACATGGTGGGCCTCTATTAGATACTCGATGGTGTTGTGAATCCCAAGCTCTTGTAGGCGCTTCTTACGCGTGCATAAACGGATTATAGCGCCATCTTAGCTGTCTTTCGTATAATAACGTCTAGTTGGTCTTTCTGCCTTTTGCGAAACCGCACGTACGGGGTCGCTGACATTACCTTAGAGGGAATGAAAGCCTGAACTAATTTTAGGGCCTCCTTCTCTTTAGCCCATTTATTTTCTTGATTACCCGGCGTAGCACTCTAGAGACTAGCGCGGAATAGGTTTAGAGATGTGTGATGGTTGTGGGGATAGCGCTGCAGCGAGGTATGATATGGCTTCCAGGATCTCGGTTTCATTTTGGTCGGACTGGTCATACACTTTTGTCGTCCACTCATACAGGGGGAGTGTACGATAAAGCTGCCTGATTCTGTTTCTTGCCACCGTAGATCACGAGTAACTGATTTCTCGGAAGAGCACGTTAAACCATGCCTCATCGCAAGCTCGGACACGACGTTCGATGCTTCCTGAATACGGTCCTGAATTTCTCTGTCATTTCTGCTGCAACACCAGATCGTAATGTCATCGGAGTATATAGCGCGCTCAATGTTTTCGTTGCGATCTAGCGTATCCGATAGCCCGCGCATAGTCTGATTGTAGAGGATTGGAGACAAGACCACTCCCTGCGGAGTGCCCTTGGAAACTAGATTGAACGGAGAGGCGGCCCAATCACCGATACTTATGGACGTTTTTCTATGTGAGAGGCAAAACGCTAAGGCGCCCGTGTTCTGTGCGATGTCAGTGCATGTTTAAGATCCCGAGGTGGCCGAGAAATTATTCCGAAGCCCTCCACTAGGCACCTCTTCCTTTTTTCTTTCACTCCCTCCTTTATCCCTCCTGTTACGGTGCGTTTCAGATGTCAACCGAACATGAGGCAGATACTGAGCCCTTTCTTTTGCCAAAAACCATTTATTATTATTATGATTACTATTTGAGAGAAACTCCCTCATGATTTGAGTTCAGATTAATAAGGGTTCAAAGGAATCCCCGTGCTTTAGCCGTACCTATTCTATTGTTGAGCTCATCAGATATCCTGAGCAAGTTTTCGTTAGCAGGGTTTTCTGCGTATTCATCCGTTTCCTTGGCGAGTTATGCTGTCTTGATGTTCAGCTTGCGATTTAGCTATTGCCGCTTGCACCTCTTTGTCAGAGATATCCTGGCATCCCACAGATGTAACAGGAGCGGGTCAACTGCTGGAGCTTCCTCCGTGATGTCCATTATCTCGGAGTACTTGGCGACGCTATACACTTGTAGCACTTGTTCATGCCATATTATGTTTGATATCTTCGTCCGGGAGACGTGCTATTTCCTCTCTCCTCTAGTCCTTTTTTTGAAGCGATGTTTATTGCCTCAGGGCATAAAAACTATGCAGTTAGAGATGAGTAAGATGCTTAAATGATTGAAAAAAGGTGGGCTGATTTGATGAAATCAAGAAGTGAATGATATCGACCCTGTTTCCAGGCAATATAGCAATCCAGATTGCCCGGTGAGAGTCCCACTGCCGCCAGGTGCCGAATTCTCGTCGGCTTCAGCTCCGGGCAGTCCCACAACAGGTGGTGGATATACCCCCAGAGTCTCTGTTCTTGCAGACTGGACACCCGGGGCAGATATATAGATCTTTGAAATGCGGCCACTTGCGTGTCACAGGTGGAGTTAGGGCAACCCCGACCCGTATCTTCCGAAGCGCAAGCTCCTCTGCACGGGTAAGACCACGGGAGAGGGTTACCGCACACGGAGGGAGTAGAGCACGCGTGCTGCGCCGGAGGTGTTCTTTTTTGTTAAAAGGAGGGTGATGCCATCTAGAGTGAGGACTCGAGGCAAAGAAGAGGTTGGGGTCGAAAGGCGGGTCGCAGAATCAGCGCGGTTTGTGCGCTCAGGAGGTCACGCGGGACCAACTGAATACGGATTTGCCGCGGGATGCATGCCGCTAAACGATGGATGTCTTGGCATATTTCTGGGGTTCCACTGACTCGTCGTAGTAGGCGTGTGACGTGAAGGGCGTCGGTGCGAATGACAATGCGGGCCGTGCGTAGCATGGGAACGGCGGTCAGAGAGCAAAGTGCCTCTTGAACCACAAGCATCTCCTCACAGAAGGACGAAGGAGGTTCTGAGAGGCGAAACCTTGGCGTTTGTTCATTGCAGGCTTGCAAGGACAGTAAACTACCGTTGTTGTTTCGCAGGCCTGGATGCTTGCGTCAACGTACATAACGGATGGAGCCATGCGGCAGATTGGCGTCTTGCTCTGTAATTCGGTCGCGAAACGACGATGCTGCGCGGGTAGAAGATGGCCGACGTAGGCCAATTGGCTTGTTGTCGCTTAGCTGCACAAAATGCCAAGGAGGATGAACTGGCGGGGGCGGCTGTAGAATGGAGTGCGATGAAGCATATGCCCCGAGTTCACACGTTGTGTGTGTAAAGGCGCGCTCACATTAGCGGGAAAACGCGCAATGCCGGGCGTTTCCCGCGTGCCGCTTCCCGCCCAAGCCGGTTTTTCTCCCGCGGACCGCCTGCTCTCCCGTCCTGCGGAGCGATGGGTTCGGTACCTATTTTTCCCGTGCCGTTGACCAGAACAGCCAATGGGCGCCGACCGTGAACCGTGACGTCGGTCCCAGTTCAGTGACCCCGTCGGCGGAGGCGGAGGCTGGGCGCGTCCGGCCGGCCGGGCACTCGGCGGCTGCTTTGCCAGGGCGACGGGAGGGGAGCTAGCAGGGTGCGCTTTCCAGTCTTCTCTAGTGTCACGTGACTATCCCCTTCTCTTTCTGCTCGTTCGGGTCCTCCCTCAGCGCCTCCTCTCTCCACATTCCAAGACAACCGCAGCGTGAAAACGCGCGCAGTGTGAGCGTCATTCTGAGGAGCTGCGAGGCAGCGTCAACGTTGGCGCTGTGCCGGCGCGGGAAGCTTCCCGCTAGTGTGAGCGCGCCTTAAGACTTGACTTTTCGGCGGGGAGCGTCGCGTCGTTGCTGCACCGGCTCATCTAGTGTATTCAGCGGCGCATGTTCTTGGAGCTCCACGATCGGGGTAATGCGGGGAAGGCAGGCGATGACCCTCATTGCCTCTCGATTAACAGCTTCTAGACGATCCCATTGAGCCCTCGTCAAATGCTGGAATTGGGCTTGGTAAACGAGGCGCGGTTGCACAACCGCCCGCACCAACTGTCGTGCAACATGAGAGCGGGCTCCGCTTGTTTTAGGAGCAATGCGCCTAATCAGACCCAACGCCCGAGTTGCTTGCTTTTTAGCCCGAGAAAGCCAAACAGTACCTGTTCCTGACTCGTGTATTGTTAAACCCAAGATTTTTACGGTCGAACTTTCTTGAATTGGAGCTCCGGATAAATGGAGAAGAATTGGTGTTGCAGCCAGTTTACGGCGCCCCCAGCGCTTGGCGACTGACACGAACGTGGTTTTGCTTACTGAAAACTGCAGACCAATTGAAGAAGCAAAATTCGACGCAATATCTATGGCTGATTGTAGGCCTGCTGCTTGAGTCATCAGGTCCTTGTGAGTGCTCCACACCGTTATATCATCACCATACAATAAGAACGTAATCTCAGAGACACCATGTAAGCGCCATGAAAGGGTAATGAAAGTAATATTAAATAATGTTGGTGATAACACCGATCCCTGGGGAATGCCGCGAAGAGGCACAAATAATCCGACGGCCTCACCAGCGACGCGTATGGCAAAGTGTCGGCCTTCAAGGAAGAGTTCAACAAAATTGCGCATTCTAACGGGGAAATGCAGAATGTCAAGCGATTCTAGGATGGCAGCATGACTGATATTATCGTACGCCTTATCAGCGTCCATGGCCAGTACCGTACGTACATTGTGGCTGCGAGCTGAGGCCAGAACTGCTGACGCCAAGACATCCAGTCCATCTTGTGTGCCTATGGACGTACGAAAGCCAATTTGGGCGAGTTGGTAGAAACCATGGTGCTCAAGCCACCACGACAGTCGTGTGGCAAGCATTTTTTCGGTAAGCTTGCATAATGTTGGCGTAAGCGATATAGGCCGGAAATTTCCGAGGTCTGTTCGCGGCTTCCCCAGCTTTGGTATGGGGATCACAATAGCCGATTTCCAAGTTTCTGGTGCGACGCCTTCTATCCATACCTTGTTAATGGTGGCGAGGAGTTGAGGCAGTACAGCGGAACTTAATTTCTTGCAAACCTCCTACGGAATGGAGTCCGGACCGGGCGCAGTCTTCCGACGAGCCTCGTATATTGCTGCAAGCAACTCGGGCATTGAAAATGGGCGTACAATTCCGTCGGCGTCGGCTGTAGATAGGACCTTATCGACAAATGCTCGATTGGCAGCCAAGGGGGCTCCTACGACCCTTAGAGGCAACACATCATACTTGGGGAAAAACTTCCGCGCTGCCTCCCTGGAGAAATCATCCGGAGCTAAGTTAGCTGCGAAGCATGCTGTGGCCGCTACGTCAGAACAACGGGAAGCATGTGTCATTGCACGAAACGTTCGCCAGAGAGCAGCTTTCGCTGTTTTTGTCGAGAACTGCTCCCACCACGGATGTCACTGCCGTCGCGAGAGATCGCGTTTATATCTGCGAGCCTTGGCAGTAAGGTAATTCAGCCTTGTCCGTTTTTGCGCAGAAGTCCGATCTCCGGAAGCTGCCATCTCCGCTTGCCGGCGAGCAGCCCACAGGTTGAGCAGGCCTACATCCGGCGCCGGGCGATTCACGTCCGTCCAGGTGACAGCAGTAGCCTTATTCAGCGCAGTTTGTATGTAGTCCACAAGTAGTGTACATGATTTCAGACAGAGACGATAGTGGTTCGAAACGTGTCCCAGTTGACCACAGAACACCTACGGCGTAATCGGCGGGCCCTTGATGAATGGAGACCGATGATGATAGATGGTGGTCACTACCCCACCAGTCTGGCTCCAGGTGCCACGAAGGAGTCCCGGTTTCTGACCACCACTTAAGGTCCGGAGCATATGTTGGACTGCGAGCATGGCGCACCGTTCGCGTAGATGAATCTGGATGGTTGAGTAAAACAAACAGTGCATCCGCGAATGCGTCCCGCACACGCCTACCACGGTGGCTTGAAGTGGGGTACCCCCAGTCCGGATGAGGGGCGTTAAAGTCACCACCGACTAAAGCAGGCCACACTGGGTGCTGTCGTCGTAGAGTTAATAATCACCCCAGATTAATGCGGGAGGGAGCTCCACCGGCGGGTCATAAATACCTTGACACGACCACAACAGTAGCCTTGGGAAGCTTCACAGTCACTGCGACTACCTTTTGATATGAGCTGCACCAGTTTTCTAGAGAAAGGCGAACTTGAGGAATACGCACATCAACGTACACCGCCGCCTTTCCCGGAGGGGCACACGACGGTAGTCCATTGAAGGAGACATGTATCCATTAAAGCCCGGAATGGATGGCAAGCCATTATTCTCCTGCATTAGCAGGGCCCACACGTGGAGCTTGTTCATGCGAAGTCGAGATTTGAGCTCTCCGAGCTTTGTGAAGAGGCCTCTGCAGTTCCATTGGAGCACATCAAAACTACGTGTACTCGCCATTTTCGATTAGGTCTCCAAGCGTTGTAATAGAACAGATGTCAGGTTAGATAACCGGTTTACCATTAGTCAGAGGAGGAATGTTGTTGAGTTATCCTGCAGTGATGCAGATGACCTTGTAGAGTCGGCGAAAAAGGCATGAGGGCTAGACGTATTCGAAGGCGCTGCAGCATTGATTGGCGTGGAGTGGGATTCCATTGGTTGTCTACGGCGAGCAAGAAGTTCACGGCGTAGTCGTAGCTTAGAGACCTAGGCTAAAAGGCCGGCAATTTGGTCGTCAAGTTCTGCCGTGTCCACACGCGAAGGTGCCGGTATGCTGCGCTTTTGTGTAGTTTTAAGGCGACGGCGATCCTTGCTTATTATCACTGTACGACTGTTGGGCAGGGGCTGCAGGTGGATTGGGCTCAGAAACCTCTGGCCAGTCGTCTTCATCCCACGGAAGAGCCGCAAACCTGTTGGATGTCTGTATTGGGGCTCGGTTTTCATTAGGAGGCACTTGCTTACGGATCCCACGCCGAACCTTCTCAGTTTCTTTCTGTTTTGTTGGACAAGTTGGAGAGGTGATCTCGTGGTCGTCAGTCTTCCAAAGTCCGTACCTGTAAGAGGGCATGCCTTGAGGCTGAGCCTCATATTACGTTGTAAAAGGGCATGATCGGCGCATGTGGCCAGGTTTGAAACAGCTGTAGCAATAGGCAGCATTCGGTTTGTAAGGGGGAGGCCGAAGGATACAGCCATAGTAGTGAAGTCGTTCTGGGAGAGTTGGTGGGCCCTGTAGTGTGATGATGCACGACCGCCCCTTTCCCATATACCGCGCTTGGATGACACGGTGGGTTGGACAGTACAGCTCACGATGGAGGGTCGTTTCGTCTTCGGCAGCGTCGACGTTGTAAACAACATAGCGTTGTAGGTCCGAACCTTCTATTAGGTACACCTGGACCGGCACCGAGATCCCGCTTGTAATCAATATGCACTTGAGCGTTTGCAGACGCTCAACAGCAGCCAAAGTCGGGAGTCACACAGCGATGGTATTAGATTTCGTTCTAGAAGTGAAGCCACGAAGACCTTTGGTCCCAAGACACGCGAACAGGTTCCCCTGAAGAATCCTGTTCGGAATGTCTGTCAGGCTTTTGGTTGCGAGAACTTTAATGGCCACTTTATACGATAGCGATTCCGATGTTGGCACAGCTACCTCGTTGGTATACGCTGGGCAGAAACGCTCGCCTTGTGAGCTGCAGTTGGCAGGAGACAAATCCTGTACAGTGTCCCCTGATGGGCGCTTTTGAGAACAGCGGGAAGCCGGTCTCCTTGTCCTATTTCACGTTTTAGCCTTGGTAATGGTTTCCAACATTTGACTCTCTGAACAGCGCAGGAGACGATGAAAGTGATCGCTGCCTAGGAACTGGCCAGTGTTAGATCAGGTGGCCTGCAGAAAGTTTTGTCATGCGTGCGATCTGGACAAGTGTCTCTGCTGGCGCTATTTCGCTCTCTGGCGGGTCTCAATGGGCCTGTTCTGACTCTGAGCCATTCTCTGTTAATGATCTCAAGGATCCTCCTACCTTTCGGGGTGTTAAAGTGATACCCCCATGCTTAATAAGGCGCATTTAAATCACCGCGCATGACGAGATGGTCGTTATCTGCCCGTTTGATAAAATTCCTAAATAGCGTGGCTGTTTGAAGACATGGATCTCTGGGGCGACTGTAGATGTCTAGTATGTGCCAATTGCGTTTTCTCCTCTGTTTAGGAAGAATTTCAACGTAAGCATGTTCGATATTTTCATCTACCGGTTCTTGCACCCTTGCGGTAAACTCCTTGTGAACAAGAATTCCTAGGCAATGCTAGCCTTCTCAATTTTTGTAGCCCTTCATGCTGATGACCGTTTTTGCTTGAAGGACTTAAGTGCATGTCTCGTCTACGACGTGCCGATAAGAAGTATAACGCTTGCTATTTTCTTTTTGATTCCCCGACAACTTCATTGCCAAGTTATTGTTTCCTGTCCCCTATGTGCCGTGGTCCTTATTCGTCTTCTTCTGCAAGGATATTCCAGTCGGCGTATTTGGATCTCCTATTTCGGAAGTTGCGATCGTTGAGTTAAGACCGGAATTCGTCTCGGACCGTGGCGGTGACGGAGTTGATGTATTTCCTAGTGTTAGTGTGCTCGTTTGTGATCTCCTTCTTAACCATCTGAATAAAATGTACGAACTTTTTCCTGCTCTTTTCTGTCAACCCCAGGCTCTGCAATGACGCGCTCATATACTGATTAAGTTTGGCGGTGTTTCGGATGTTTTCTCTAGTGTTGCGACGGCAGCCTAACCAAATTAATTTAAGCTCTCAACCCTTTCTTCTGTTTTTTAGTTGAATAACTTCTGCACTGAGGTCGTTAGATTCTTTAAATAACGTGTTTCCGTGGGAAGAATGGAGGCAGCTCAGCATAGTCCACCTTCACGAGGTTTCTTTAGTCTTCTCGTTTCTTAGAAAACAGTCCACGTTACCAGATGCGTGGCGTCGCCTCTGCCGGTGGATCACCCTAAGTGAAATGGAGACCGACCTGGTGGCACCCTGCTTTTTATGATGTCTGGACAATTCCCTTCCGGATTGACCTGACGAGTTTCGATGATGTATAGAATTAGATCTTGATCTGTACCTGGAAGTGGAATAAAAGGCCGCCCTCTGGATTCGTTCTTCTCAAACTGCTCTTTAAAGCTGATGCGCAGTCCTGCCTCGTAGCTTTTGTCAGCGGTTGACGCTTTTTATACCTAATCACCCAGATGTAGAAGTATCTTATGTTTATTGATCGGATTCCGGAACATGGCTTTGCATTCCCTCGAGAAGGTGTGACGTTTAGTTTGACATGCCGCACAGTTTGGGGTGAAATCGCGATCTTCCCCGGGATTCAGCTCGCCTCAAGAGTCATCTTTCGATTGAGCAGAGCGGGGGAGACATTCGGTCTATGTCCTTTCCTGCTTTCCTGCTGCACAGTATGCAGCACAGTCTTGTTCTCCGATAACGAAAACATTAAAATTCAGCCCACCCGTAGCATACAACGAAAAGCACTTTGCATCCGCTGAAGAGTATCACTGCCGAGTTTAATCTGGTGAGACTTCGAATGCCTAGGATTTGGTAGGTTTCCGAGGAAAAGACTTTCTGTGCGTCTGTGTTTGTTGCACCAGGGCCAATCCTGTGCCCCGTCCCTTTGCAAGAGTGCTGCGGTGTTCTCACGAAGGCACTCAGGTTGTACTTTTTTCCTTCCAGGTAAATGTGACCGATCTTTGCAAGTGCTGTGGCGTCTACGACATAAGAAATTGCAGCGTTACAGATGTTTTCGCTTCGATAACTATGAAGTATGGTTGCTAGCTTAGCGTTTTGCCGCGTAACGCGTTTTCGAACGCGAGGTTAAGTGGGTGTACCCTGCCGGTCCAAAATTTAGGCCCAAACAGACCAAACAGCCTCTTGACTTGATCTCTTCAAATTCATACTTGTCGAGGCCAGGAAGCCTACGCGCCTTTCGTGGCTTGTGGGATCCGCCGCTGGTGACTTCTGGTCATCTTCGTACGCTTCCGGAGTCGGGTGCCACTGTGCACGCTGTCTTGCCCTGAGGTATATCGTCTTCCATCCACATTCTGGCTATCATTTATCAAAGTTCGTCTCGCCTTGTTTGCTGCTGCTCGGAACACTTCCCAATCCTCCTGACTCGGGATCGTAGCCGTGGGTGTGGCCCACATCAATCGTCGAAGCCGTAGCGAAATAGCTGCTTGATGGCCAGCCGACGCGGCGACGGACGCCGGGCCCGGTGCTGAAGTGGTGGCGAGGCTTAGCGATCGCACGTTTGCACGTGGGCTTCAAAGTCCCACAGAATGCCAAAGATGTCGCTCCCTAGGAGACAAATGCGTCTTTGAGCAGCTCATGACGTTATACGTCGGATCTGAAGAAATGTATGGACGTGCGAAAGGATGTTGCGCGCGCAGGACGAGAATTCCACGGAGCGCAGGGAAGCAGCGTCCGCTCAAAAAATATTCGGCGCCTTTCCCATGGCCATCGCTAATGAGGTCCTCGATGCTGACATCACTAAGGCACAGGTCCGCTGTGAGCTCGGACAGCGTCGTTCTAATTCAGCGCCGCGGCCAGATGGCATCTCTAAGAAGATATCAAGAATCTTAGACCCGGCCTGTTTCCGCCGTCCCGCAGCCCATGAACGATCGCTGAACAGAGGAAGAGCTCCCCCAGGATTAGAAACAAGCCATACTCACGTTCATTCCCAAACCTGGCAAGTACTGGAACATTGAGCACCTCCGTCCAATCTGCCTCACTTCTTTTGATGGGAGGCTGGGGAAACACGTAATACTTACCGCCTCCAGCATTGCGCGGGCCATTAAGATCTCATTCGCTCCACAGTGATCGACTTCCGGCAACACACAACAACTCAGAAAGTAATGCTTCAAATTTCTCAGGACACCCTCAACCCGCTCTACAAAGCGAGGGAGAAAGCTATATTAGGCCTCTACCTCATGAAGGCGTTTGACAACTGGCGTTTGGCGGCGATATTCAACAACCTCTCACTTCTCTACCCTGGTCAGCGAACCTTCCGTTACATAAGAGCGTTTCTATCCGAGCACACTGCGGAACTGGCATTCGGCATTATCATATCTGCCTCCACCCCATCGGCAGCAGAGGGACACCCCACAGCTCAGTACTCTTCCCTTTCTTCTTCAACTTCGCGCTCACTACACAACCGCAGAAACTTGCACAAATTCTCAACCTTCATCATTCGCTCCACGCTGATGGCATCACCCGGTGGATAACCACTGGCAGTGATGCAGAGGTAGACGAAAGCCTGCAGTGGACGGTGGACGCAACAGAGCCCGCCCCATGTCTCAAGGGAAGGACTGGAATGCTCACCCCGAAAATCAGAACGTCTACTACTCTGTAACAACCCTTATGAAAAGGGAGCCCGTCCGATCCAATTCTATGAGTGGGGAGTCGAATTAAGGAGGTCAGGAAAATCTGGGTACTGGGGCTGCTGACACAAAGTAATATCAATAAACCGGAGGCCTTTTCCTGATTAACTACTCAGGCATCACAAGCTGTCAGGCTGATGAAGCGCATCGACACTCGCCGGCCGGACATGCTGTATTCCGCCTTCTGTCGTTTTCTGCAGGCGTTCGTCTTAAGCCGAATCGCAGCCGAACGCAATAAACTGTATGGTCTCATCCGCCAGGCATACCGCGCAGCCCTCCACCTACCACAAACACCTTCACAGCCAGACTTCCGTCCTTGGGGTACAATTCAATTCAATTTATCTGCAGTCGTGGTACAAATCATAATGGGTACCCGTAGTAAAAGCTGCTGTTTAACAGCTTGCAAAGATCATGAGCTCCCGTTTTGGTAGCAAAGCAGTAGCCTGGCCCATGGACAAAAATGCAAAGTACATCGCGTGCACATCGCAGCACAAGCGAAAGAAACAACACAAGCAAAATCAACAACAAGAATAAAGACCTTATCATAATAAGGTTCTCATTAGTATAGTAAGGCTCTTATAGCAGTTATCACGCCAACAAAAGCAGCCTGAACACAAGTGAGAAGAAGCTCACAATTTTCACACAACGCAGCATGCGAGATCTACGAGGCACATCTATCTCAATAGGGGCGTCTTTTCACGAACCGGAGGGGCGGCGCATAGTTGGCACTGAATACGAGTCACACAACATAGACCCGGTGCAGTTGCCTCCTCACATTCACCGAGCACTCGACATGCCTCTCTTAACCACGGCAATGTGCACCCTGTGCAGAACGGAAGGCGACGCCAAGCACGGCTCAAAGAATACGAATACTGCCCACACCAACACACATGGACTACACGGGACACCCCGACCACTCGGCCTTAGGCTTAGCCGCGGCGACTGGGACGGGTATCCTGGCATCCGCGGCAACAACATGTGCTACATCTACTGAAATGGCGGTGGGAGCAGCATTAGATTTGGCTTTATGTTCCACCGATGAGGACTTAATCCTCTGCGATCCTAAAACATCCACACCCAACTTTGCGAAAAGCAATGTCTTTCCCACTATCATCTCTTTTATCCTCAGATTCACTATCCCTCTTCACCCCATTGCCCTAGAACGAGTTCCGGGCCACTGGTTCAAACTAGGCAATAAAGCCGTCCACAATTGTTCCCAAGGTATCCATCCCTTGCAGCGGCGGCTACCATCCTCGATGTGCGACTGCATAGCCAGCAACACGCAACCTTCCTGAGCTCCTCCACCACGGCGGTGTTGACGGGGATCCGGCTCGGGCGGGACCTGCTGCTCACCCTCTCCCCTCCGCCGCCGAGGAGTGCTCTGCTGTTAGACTCCTGCGCTGCCCTCAGCCGCCGGCAATCCAACCGCCGTGGTACCTCACTAGCACGGGAAATTCGCTCGCGCAGAGAGGTTGCGCCGTGCGTCCACTGTGGGTACCCGGTCACTGCGGCTTCCCCGGCAACGAAGAAGCTGACGACTTTGCAACCGCCGCACGCCAACTACCTCCCAGCGATCTGTCTCTTACGCTGGAGGACGTGTGTGCAGTAATCCACGACCATCTCCGTAAGGCGCACCCCGACCCACGCATCGTAGGAGATGAGCGCATCGACAGCATCACCGGCTGTCGGGCACTTACGCGGTCGCAACGTGCAATGGTCCTGCGCGCGTGCAAGGACGGGAGCGTCATGAAATCGCGACGAGTGATGTGTGTGACGGATGCGGTGCAGTGGAAACACTAGTACACCTGCTCCTTGACTGTGCCGCGTTCGCCGATGCTCATCGCGATATGCTTGCGGCCTATAAAGCGCTGGGTATACTAACAGACACCCTTAAGACGCTATTCTGGCCGCAGGGCAGTGTGCACACCCATGCGCGAACCTTGGTAAGCTCTGTGCATTCCTCGAACACACGGGCTTGATGTCTCGTCTGTGTTCCGTCAGTTAGTTACGCGCGGTGACCGAACACTCCTCGGGTTCTGCCTTGAACGATTAACAACTGGACGGCCCACTCCAGTTGTAGTCAACACAGTGTTGTTCGCGGTATTTATTGCTCCAATATGAAGTAATCACGCGCACAACCTGGACACATTTATATTGTGTAAAGAGTTTGTGTACATTACTTCTACCCCTATCCTCTCTTCCTGTCCCCTCACCTTTTTAATTACGTTGCGCCATTCTGCCTGCTATTCTTTATTTACGCTGCCCAAGCTCAGGTCCTTCAGTATCGATGGCACTTGGCGGGGCTAGCAAAAATCTTTTCTTTCCTTTTTTATTATCATCTCAATAAAAAAGCCAACCACTTACTACTACATTCGAAAGCCAGACTATGGACAATTATTGCCTGCGGCACGAGTGGGCTCGATTGGTCTTTCTTCAATCACGTCACCCTACACTACAGCATCCAGCGACAGCTGTAACCCACACGCCACATTTCCCTAACAAAGGCCCAGACAACCACCTGGCGCCACGTTTAAACCTACTCATACCCTTCCCACTTATTTCCTTATCTCTTCTACCCTCCTCCATATTCCCTAGAATGTGCTATGTGCCAGGTAATAGCCAACATTGATTACATAATATGGGCCTGTCCGCAGGAACTGACTCCTCTGGATTTAATGCAGCTCCGAGCCTGCGAGTGGTGGGAGACCGTACTGCTAGGCTCAAAGCGGAGAACCAACTGCGGGCTGTGGAGCTGGCTGTCAAAGTCGCCAAGGGCCAAGGGTCCTGACCACAAAGTACCGACTCAATACCACCTACACCGGCTCCACAGGCTGAAGAAATGAATGTGTATCCTCCTCCTCCTCCGCTTTGTCACTTTCCTCACGTTTAGCACGCATCTATCGACCCATGCAGAGCGTTTCTTTCTGGGTTGCGCTTAAGAGGGCTCACCATCTACAAGGCAACTCAGATTTGAGCTTTTTCTGTCGTTAGATGGCAACACTTAAGTACCACCAAAAGCAGGCAACTTTTATTTGCGTAAAGGTGTGTTAATTCCACCGCGACTCGAAAGTATGAGTTGTTCCGCGAACAAAAAGTAGAGCCATGAGCTTTCTGTGTATATGCTGCCAGAGCTGAAAGATGGAAGCTCAAAAGAGTTTAGCTCTCTTAAGGGGTGGGGTTCAGTGAATGGAACTTTTTCCAGTAACACCCTATTCTATCTGCTGTCAGGCAAAGACTGTTTTCCTGTTCGGATCGCCTAAGCTGTCTTACAACTTTTCTGGAAAATTCATTTTCAGGGGTAGGGTGGAGTATACAGCCCGTAGTTAGGAGCAGTGCTGGTAGCGCCTAGCAAGAACAGACAAGTGACTCATCGTTCGACACACCTTGGGCACAGCTCCCCATCGACACTTCATATGTTTAATCCGTGACGAAGCCGGCAGCGTTTTCCCGCTTGAGGCCGGTGCGTATTCCGGCGGATATTCCGCATTTCGAGTATTCCGCCGTCGCCACATAGAATACAAGCCTGGTGAACGTGTATGAGCGTGGACGCCGATTCGACTGCGCGGACTCAGTGAAAAGCTTCTTGCGGTACTATTGTTTCCGGAATAATTTTGACCACCTGGGGATCTTTAACTTGCACTGACATCTCGTATTAATGATCCCCAGCTGGGCAAAATTATTTCGGAAAAAGTAAGAGCACCTCTGTCTTCCTTTCTTCTTTCACTCTCTCTTTTATCACTTCCCTTACGGTGTGGTTCAGGTGTCCTCCTATATGTGAGACAGATACTGCGCCATTTCCTTTCCCTAAAAACTAATTTTAATTTTACTTTTTAATGTTCCCTCACCTAGTGTTTATTTTGCATTCGTAGCGTTTGATGACCTTACATTTCCTCAAAGCATCCGGCTGATGCTTCTTTGAGAGAAGTAATGCAACGAAGCTGTTGTACTGCTTGCTTGTTCGAGTCCAAAATCATTGGCGCCTTTTTGCATCATTTCGATGCGCGAGATGCGATCAGCGTTATCTGGTAGGATTGCAGCCAGTCGCAACTATTTCAATATTATTATGGGCTGGTGTAGTTGCTTCTAGCGCCTTTATTCGAAGGTTCCTCTTCGATGACCCCCGAGCACGATTGTTGCTATCGGCTTCGCCGAATTGTTCAGTTTATTTATGGGTGATAGTCCCTTCAATAACGACTTTGTTTCACGTTAATGTGCCCGTCTGTTTTTCCACCGCGTTGTCACAACCTCCTGAAAATATTCAACTAAATTGTTGCTGAAATACTTTAGTAAGTCTCTTCATGACCGCTTAAAATTTCGCAACGAAATAAATCAAATTTGGGCAAAAAGGTGAGATGAGTAGTTTGAAAAAGCACCGAGATCGTCCTGTTGCTATTCGTGGTGACTTTGAACGCAAATTTCATCATTGCAGAAACGATTTTCTACTGTTCTGGACAATTGCGGATGATTGAGTTCTTTATAGAGTACTCATTCGTGATTGCGATGTTGAAACGCATCTTGACGACAAGAATAGAATCTCGGAGTGGTGGGTTTAATTGAATATGAATTTGTCGAAAAAATTTCACGTGAACTTCACAAAAAAGAAAAACCTCCACGTGCACTCATAATTGAATAGCAATAAGCCGTTGGTACAGGTATTCTAATTGATACATTCAGGTGTGTATTTCACTGCTGATTTGAACTGGCGCTCCCATGTCCGTTATGTCACTGCCAAAGATTTTAAATCCATAGTATTCCTTCGTCGAGATGAACGCACTTTTCCCATGTCATTCCCGAGACATTCTTTACAAGACATATGTGAGATTGACTCTGGAATACGCGTGTACGGTCCTGGATCCACCTACTGCTCGAGATAAATTGATTAAGATATACGATTCCGTCAAAATGATGAGATGTGTGGCTCGCAAAAGCACTGAGATCGTCCAATTGGTATTCGTGGTGACAGCGATAAAGATAAGGTCTCAGTTCAGTGCATCATGTACGAAAGAAGCACTCAAAGGAGAATAGCTCGTCACGGGCCAAATGAAATTACGTTTGAAGCTTTTTCATTCTATTTATTATTCAACTATTCGTGTTGATCGAGAATCAGCTCTCTCCGCGTGCGGCGCCATTCAGTGAAATTTGCACGGTGCTTCGCAGGTCATAGAGTGCAACAAAGGTCAGTTCGAAGCCCAGGGTTGTGTCGGCTAATTATTCGTCGCAATGGTTGTAAAAAGTGAGAAAAAAATTTGTTACAGGCTTCCCTGTCCTGTTCGTTGTGGATACATAAGATTGGAGCATGAAACGCGCCGTATACATTGCGACAGTGAACTAATCTGCGCTCAGCACGAATTAGAAGACAAAGGCAAAATGCTAACGCGCCCGTGTGCTGTGCGATGTCAGTGCACGTTAAAGATCCCCAGGTGGTCAAAAACTATTCCGGAGCACTCCACAACGGCACCTCGTTCTTCCTTTCTTCTTTCACTCCCTCCTTTAACCTTTCCCTCATGGCGCGGTTTAAGTGTCCAACGATATATAAGACAGATACTGCGCCTTTTCCTTTCCCCCAAAACCAATTATTATTATTTTATCTCTAGTACTGGGACGTAGCCTGACCGCGGCGGCTGCGTTTTTATGGAGGAAAAACGCTAAGGCGCCCGTGTGCTGTGCGATGTCAGTGCACGTTAAAGATCCCCAGGTGGTCGAAATTATTCCGGAGCCCTCCACTACGGCACCTCTCTCTTCCTTTCTTCTTTCACTCCCTCCTTTACCCTTCCCTTATGGCGCGGTTCAGGTGTCCAACGATATATGAGACAGATACTTCGCCATTTCCTTTCCCCCACAAAAACCAAACTGAGCTACTTTCGTATTCGCCTGTTAAAAACTCTTCGATCGTAGCTGTGACTTTACTGAACGGTGTGACTTTGCATACTGATTTTATTTCCTGCAACTGTCTTTTCTCCTACATCTTTTTCTCCCTCAATCATTTCCCCCGTGCACAGTAGCAAACCGGCTATTCTTCTGGTTAACCTCCCCCTTTCCTCCCCCTCCTCCTCCTCTTCATTCGATCGTAGGGGTTGCTTGAGAATTCTGGTATTGGGCTTAAAAGAAATCCAGGTGGTAGCAAGAATTTTGACTAAGCTAGCGTGAAAGGCTGTCTGGGTGCTAAGTTAGTACACATAATGAATTCCTAATTGATTCACGCCTTCATGATGAGGTTCACTGGTCACTGACCAAGGTCAACAAAAAATGACGTTTCGGGAGCGCTACGGCTCCCTTGTTCACAATCTTGTTCACGTCATTTTTTGTTGACATTGGTCAGTGACCAGTGAACCTCATCAAGCCATGATTCCTGACCAGACGGTATGCCGTCGAACCCTCGACTACATCACGCCTTCATATTTATTCTCATGGAATGGTTTGAATTGTTTTTTGAGGAAAGGAAATGACGCAGTAACTGTCTCACATATATCGGTGGACACCCGAACTGGGCTGTACGTAAGTGCAGGGATAAAGGAGGGAATTGAATAAGAGAGGAACGAAGAGTTGTCATAGTGGTCACCTCCGGAATAACTACGACCAAGTGGGGATCTTTAACGTACACTGACATCGCACAGCATACGGGCGCCTTTTGCATTTCGCCTCCATCGAAACGCGGGTGCCACGGTCAAGTTCGGACCCGGGTGCTATGGCTCAACACACGAGCACCTTAACCACTGAGGGACTTGGCGGCTCACGGTATGGTGCTCCTGTTCCCCCGAGAATGATTGTGCATGCAGACAGAGTAGGAATTGAGAACTTACAACGCCTACCATTTTTCTACAATCTCCTCCACTTGGTGAGCTTTCCTCTGCACTCTCGAGCTTTCATCCTTGAACTTCCTCTACCGTTGCTTCATTCACCCATTAAGGATAATAGCTTTTTTGAGCATCGGAAACGAAGTGGCATAAATGTTTTCTCGCCATTTTGGAACGCGTTCTTGAGAATAGCGGCAGAGTGGCTCCGAACTAAATCAGTGCATCTACTCAGACTTTGTAACATGGCATCAACCTCCTTAGTCGCCAGTGTGGTGTCTCCAGTAGCGATGCTGTTTTCCCATTCCTCTGTGATTGCTTAAGTTTGTCAAAAACGAGTCTCTCTGCAATGAAGGTCAAACTGACGACAACCGTAACCTCGTGTTTACACTCTATCACACAGCATCTGTGGGTCTGTAGCGCCTCAATTGATACATATACTCTCGATCCGTTTTAGCTATATGTGCCGGTGTCATCATCAGCCTTACTACACCCACTGCATGGTAAAGGCCTCTCCCATGTCTCTCCAATTAACCCTGTCCTTTGCCAGCTGTATCTACCCTTTGCTGCAAACTTCTTAATCTCATCCGCCCACTTAGGTTTCTGCCGCCCCCCGCTACGCTTACTTTCTCTTGGAATCCACTCCGTTACCCTTAAGGACAAGCGGTTTATCTTGTCTTCGCATTACATGCCCTGCCCAAGCCCATTTCTTTCTCTTGGTTTCGACTAGGATGTCATTAACCCGTCTTTGTTCCCTCAACCACTCTGCCCGCTTCCGGTCTCTTAACCTTACACCTATCATTTTTCTTTCCATGGCTCGCTGAGTTGTCCTTAACTTAAGCTGAACTCTTTTTGTTAGCCTCCACGTTTCTGCCCCGTAGGTGAGTACCAGTAAGATAAAGCTGTTGTTCACTTTTCTCTAGAGGGAAATTGGTAAACTGCCACTCATTATCTGCGAGAACTTGCCATATGCGCTCCACCCCATTCTTGTCCTTCGTTATCTCCCTCTCATGATCCGGATCAGCTGTCACTCCCTGCCCTAAGTAGACGTATTCCATCACAACTTCCAGGCTCTCGCTGCCAATTGTGAACTGTTGTTCTCTCGCTTGGCTGTTGAACATTATCTTGGTTTTCTGGATGTTAATTTTTAGACCCATCGTTCTGCTCTGCCTGTCTAACTCATTGATCATGATTTGCAGTTCACCTCCTGAGTGACTCAGCGAATTGCAGATTATTTAGGTATTCTCCATTCTTATTCCCAACTATTCCCAATTCAGGCCTCGTAATACCTCCTGTAAACATGCGGTGAACAGAATTGGCGAGATCGTGTCTCCTTGCCTGACGCCCTTCCTTATTGGAATTTTATTGCTGACTTTATGGAAGGCTATAGTAGCTGTGCAGTTGCTATATATATCTTCCAGTATTTTGACATAAGGTTCTTCTACCCCCAGGTTACGCAATGCCTGTATGACTGCTGAGGTTTCCACTGAGTCGAATGCTTTGTCGTAATCAATGAAGGCTATATATAGAGGTTGGTTATATTCTGCGCATGTCTCTATCACCTGATTGATAGTGTGAATACGATCTGTTGTGGAATGTCCTTTACAAAAACCTGCCTGATCATTTGGTTGATTAAAGTCTAACGTTGCCCTGACTCTATCAGCGATTACCTTAGTAAATACTTTGTAGGCAACGGATAGTAAGCTGATCGGCCTGTAACTTTTCAAGTCCTTGGCGTCTCCCTTCTTATGAATAAAGATAATGTTTGCATTCTTCCAAGCTTCTGGTACAGTCGAGGTCATAAGGCATTGCGTATACAGGCTGGCTAGCTTTTTTAGCAAGATGTCCCCTCCACCTTTCAACAGATCTGCTGTTACCTTATCCTCTCCAGCTGCTTTTCCCCTTTTTATTGCTTCTAGGGCTTTATTTACTTCATGTTTCGTTACTGGCGGGATGACCCATTGCTGTGCACTGCTGTCTTTCTCATTCACGCTCTGATTACATTGGCTACTGTAGAGGTCTGTGTAGAACTCTTCGGCTACGTTAACTATCTTATCCATATTGCTATTGACATTTGCTCTGCTTGTCTCTTAATGCATACATCTGGTTTTTACCTATGCCTAATTTCTTCACTGCTTTTAGGCTACCTCCGTTCTTTAGAGCATGCTCGATTCTCTCCATATTAAACTTCCATTTGTCGGCTACCTTGCGCATATTTATTAACTTTGATAGTTCTGTTAGTTCTATTCTGTCGGTAAGGTTAGACGCCCTCATGCTTTGGCGCTTCTTAATCAGATCTTTCGTCACCTGAGATAGCTTTCCTGTATCCTGTCGAACTGTCCTGCCGCCTAATTCTACTGCGCACTCCGTAATTATTTATGTCCTATTATCGTGCATTGTATGAACATCAAGATCGTCTTCCTCAGTTAAAGCCGAATATCTGTTTTGCAGCGCTATCCTAAACTCCTGTGCTTTCCCTCTTGCGGCTAACTCGTTAATGGTCTTCCTCTTCACTAGCTTCTTCCGTTCCCTCTTCAAGTCTAAGCTAATTCGAGACCTTGCCTTTCTGTGATCACTACAACGCACATTTCCGACGACGGCCACATCCTGAATGATGCCAGGTTTAGCGCATAGTATGAAGTCGATTTCATGTTTAGTTTCACCATTGAGGCTCTTCCAGGTGCACTTCCTGTTTTCTCGTTTGCGGAAGAAGGTATTCATGATCCGTAAATTATTTCTATCCGCGAATTCGACCAATAACTCTCCCCTGCTATTTCTCGAGCCTATCCCGTAGTCACCTACCGCGAGGTCGTCAGCCTGCTTGCCCACCTTCGCATTGAAGTCGCCCATTAGTACCGTGTACTGTGATTTCACTTTATTCATTGCCGATTCTAAGTCCTCATAGTAACTTTCAACGGTCTGGTCATCATGGCTGGACGTGGGTGCGTAGGCCTGCACCACTTTAAGCTTGTACCTTCTATTCAGCCTAATTACTATAGCTTCAACCCTCTCGTTAATACTATAGAGCTCCTCTACGTTGCCAGCTATGTCCTTATTACTGAGGAATCCCACACCTAGTTCTTGTCTATCCTGTAATCCGCGATGGCACGGTAGGTGTCCGTCCTATTGTGCTGTATACACCTCACCTGTCCTCCCAACTTTGCTAAGGCCTATCACATCCAAATTAATTCCCGCTAGTTCCTCGAACAGCACTGCTAGGCTAGCTTCATTAGATAAATTTCTAGCGTTAAACGTTGCCAGGTTCCGATTCAAGTGGCGGTCTGTCCGGAGCCACAGATTCTTAGCACCTTCCGCTGCGTCACAGGTCTGACCGCCGCCGTGCTCAGTTGCTCCGCAGCCGCTGGGGACTGAGGGCCGAGGGTTAATTGGTTTAATCATAGAATGTTGTGGCCAACTACTACACCAGGGTGGCCAAGTCCTGGTCTGGTGATAATAATAATTGGTTTTTTTTTGGGGGGGGGGGGAGGAAATGGCGCAGTATCTGTCTCATATATCTTTGGACACCTGAACCGCGCCGTAAGGGAAGGGATAAAGGAGGGAGTGAAAGAAGAAAGGAAGAGAGAGGTGCCGTAGTGGAGGGCTCCGGAATAATTTCGACCACCTGGGGATCTTTAACGTGCACTGATATCGCACAGCACACGGGCGCCTTAGCGTTTTTCCTCCATAAAAACGCAGCCGCCGCGGTCGGGTTCGAACCGGGGAACTCCGGATCGAGCGCCCTAACCACTGAGCCACCGTGGCGGGGCCTGGTCTGGTGAGAGAGTGCGTTTTCAGTGCTGGTCACTGAGTTCAGGCCGCTCTCTGGGCCTGGTTATGCAATAACATCGACACGCGGATTTGTTTTTTCTTGAAACCCGGTGGAGAATTGGGCGGCACCAAGATTCGAACCCCGGTTCTCTTGCACGCGAGGCGGATGCTCTTCCTCTAAGCTATCGCTGCATCCCGTGTGCCGGTGTAGCGGCCACCAAATTGAGACCATCCACCACCACCCAGATGCCAGTGTTGGCAGAATATTTGGCGCTACCCGTCTGACACCCAATGATCCTTGCGCCCCCAAACCATGCAATCCGAGGAACTTGAGACGGCTATTACGAAGGAACTGTTGGTCGCAGGGGGTTCAGGATGACTTCAAACGATTCGCAGTGTTGTGATGCACACGTGCATTAACTTTATCGCCGATATAGCGAGGAAATATACTGGATACAGTGAAGGTGGCTATAAATCGCCATAGCAGTGCAAAATCAATGCGGTAGATGGCGCTGCTTGTGTCCTAGCCGGAAACATCCGCGGATGTTTGGATTTGGTCTTCTCTTTGCTTGCTGAGACCACCGATATAAACACTTGAAGCTCCCGTACCTAACGCTCTTAACTCAAACACTGAGGCAGTGTTTGCAGAGAATTCTTTCTTCTCGCGATATCTTCAACTGCATCCTTGATCGTTTTGCAAGAGAGTAATTTATTGTTGGAGAGGAATTAATGGGTCCCCTCACAGCCCCACTGCACTCAAGAGTTTTCGTCCCTATGGCACAAAACACTGGCAGCTCACAGATGTGACGTGTAGATGTGGCATTGGCGTTGACAATGTTGTAGACGGCGATGGCTTTGAGGAAAGGAAAGGCGCATAACTAGCTGCCTGGATAGGCGGACACCTCATTCGTGATTTGATACTTGTGGCGGCGGTGAGAGAGATATGTGGCCTGAATGCATTAGCGCTGACAGTGTTTTGGCTGACATGTGGCACTGCAGCAATAGTTAGGCCACAGCATTCATTTCGTGATCAATCTCTCGCGACCAATTTTCAAAAGCATGCAACCTCCCAGGGTGGCAGGGAAGGGGCGCTGCCTATCCAGTATGCGGAACCCGATCAAAGCACGCTTTTGCAGTTGGACACCAACTTCACGTACATGAAAGCGAGATTGAGGTCTCCAGCCGCGTGGTTCAGTGGTTAGGGCTCTCTACAACTGAGCCGGAGTTCCCGGGTTCGATCCCGACAGCGGCGGCTGCGTTTTTATGGAGGAAAAACGCTAAGGCGCACAATACACGGACAAATGCCCATGGTGCCATGAAACACCACGCTCTATCACATAACATGGGCCTGCCAGAAAATAGAGGTCGCACCAAAAATACCAAACCCGAGTGCGGAGCAATGGGAAGGAATGCTCTCCAGCGACCGTCAGAACGTCCAACTTGGGCTAATCCGGCGAGCACAGCTGGCAGCGGCATCCAGCGGAGCCCTGGACTATGGGCAGACGACCATTTTTAAGAAGACGGACGACACACCTGACTCCGCCAAATTGCTCACCTACTCTCTAGAGCTGCCAGCTTGCGCGGCCTTGGTCTGTCGATGAGCGCGGACAAATCGGTGGCCATGGCCTGCGTTTCGCGCTCGCGCGCGCACCTTGCGCCACTGTCACTGGACGGGATTCCGATTCCTTGGCGTAAATCGGTGCGGTACCTTGGCCTGGACATCGACTGGCGCCTTTCCTTCCGCCCCGCGGCGACCAAGGCCTGTCTGCAGATGAAGAGGATCACCGCCGCCGTGCACAAGCTCACCGCTCGAGGCCAGGGCATCTCCCAGCAAGCCGCGCTGCGTCTATACAATGCCGCAGCTTTGGGGGCGGTGCTCTATGCGCTGCCGCTCGTCACGGTGTGCAAGCCGTGCTGGAAGAAGCTCGACCTTCAGCACCGCAAGTCCCTGCGCGTGTGCCTAGGCCTGCCCAAAAACTCGCAGTGCGCCGCAACGCTGGCCGAGGCAGAAGCGTGGCCCCTTGAGCTCCAAGCAGCGCGCAGGGCACTGAATCACATCGACCGGCTTCACCGAGCACCGGACGGCGGCTCGCTTCTGCAGCGTATGCGCTCGCACCCGCGCTCACGAATGGGCGCGACGCTGCTTGAGTATGAGCAATTGACCCAAGGCCCACCCCCCTACGGCTCCTGCGCGCCCTGGCCTGCTGCCTCGGAGGTACAGCGAGAGATCGTCGGCATCGCGGGAAAGCGGAGCACACCCCTCTGCGCTGTGCAGCAGCTGGCCAGAGCCGTCATACACGAGGAGCTCCAGGACCATCTCCTCGTGTACACCGACGGCTCAGTGGCCCGCGACAGCTGCTCCCTTGCTGCGGCGGCCACCATCCCCGCCCTGCGACTGCACAGCCAGCAACACGCAGCCTTCCTGGGCTCCTCCACCACGGCGGAGTTGATAGGGATCCGGCTCGGGCTGGACCTGCTGCTCACCCTCGGCCCTCCGCCGCCCAGGAGTGCTCTGCTGTGCGACTCCCGCGCCGCCCTCAGCCGCCTGCAATCTAATGGCCGCGGTACCCCACTAGTGCGGGAAATTCGCTCGCGCATCGAGCGCCTCGCGCAGAGAGGTTGTGCCGTGCGTGCACAGTGGGTGCCCGGTCACTGCGGCATCGCCGGCAACGAAGAAACTGACGACCTCGCGACCGCTGGACACCAACTGCCTGCCAGCGATCTGCCCCTTGCGCTGGAGGACGTGCGTGCGGCCATTCACGACCATCTCCGAGAGCAGCACCCCGACCCACGCATCGCGGGAGGTGAGCGCATCGACAGTGTCACCGGCTGTCGCGCACTTACACGGTCGCAACGTGCAATGATCCTCCGCGCGCGCATTGGCTGCGTGTGGCCCGGGGAACGACGGGTGCGTCACGGAATCGCGACGAGTGATGTGTGTGACGGATGCGGTGCAGTGGAAACACTAGAACATCTGCTCCTTCGCTGCTCCGCGTTCGCCGATGCTCGTCGCGATATGCTCGCGGCCTATAGGGCGCAGGGCATACTACCAGACTCCATCAAGACGCTATTGTGGCCGCAGGGCAGTGCGCGCTCTCGTGAGCGAACTTTGGTGAGCCTCTGTGCATTCCTCGAACACACGGGCTTGACGTCCCGTCTGTTCTCCGTAGGGTAGTTACACGCAGTGACCGAACGCTCCGCGAGTTCTACCTTGAACGATTAATAACTGGACGCCCCACTCCAGTTGTAACCTGCACAGTGCTGTGCGCGTGTGTGATTTAATTCCTCTAAAATGAACTAATCACGCGCACAACCTGGACACATTACTTATTGTGCAAATAGTTTGTACATATTACTTCTCCCCCTGTCCTCTATTCCTGTCCCCTCACCTCTTTCATTTCATTTCTCCATTCTGCCTGCTGTCCTTTATTTCCGCTGCCCCAGCTCAGGTGCTTCAGTATCGATGGCAGATGCCGGGGCTAGCAAAAATCTTTTCCTTCCTTTTTACTATTATTTTTAATAAAACCACTACCACCACCACTCTCTAGAGCTCAATAAACGTTTTCCTTCCTTCCTTCCTTCCTTCCTTCCTTCCTTCCTTTCTTTCTTTCTTCCTTCCTTCCTTCCTTCCTTCCTTCCTTCCTTCCTTCCTTCCTTCCTTCCTTCCTTCCCGGGTTCGAACCCGACTGCGGCGGCTGCGTTTTTATGGAGGAAGAACGCTAAGGCGCCCGTGTGCTGTGCGATGTCAGTGCACGTTAAAGATCCCCAGGTGGTCGAAAATATTCCGGAGCCCTCCACTACGGTACCTATGTCTTCCTTTCTTCTTTCACTCCCTCCCTTATCCCTTCCCATACGGCATGGTTCAGGTGTCCAACCATATATGAGACAGATACTGCGCCATTTCTTTCCCCCAAAACCAATTAAAATTATTATTATTATTATTATTATTATTATTATTATTATTATTATTATTATTATTATTATTATTATTATTATTATTATTATTATTAAGGTCTCCACTGGCCCACGGAGCCGGTTGTGCGCCTTTACTTTCGCGAAAATGAACGGCCTTCGCAAAGTTGTCAAGGCCAATGAACTGTACGAACGCCGTCAGCTCACTTGTTTTGTTTGGTTTTTGAGGAAAGGAAATGGCAGTAGTCGCCGTCTCGCATATCACGGTGGACACCCGAACGGACCGCGCCGTAAAGGAAGGGATAAGGAAAGAAGGAAAAGAAAAAAGAGAAAACCGAAAATTGAAAGTTAAAATTTGAGGAAGGGCGCAGCGCGGCGCACCGGCGGACCACCTGTGGCACAGTGCTACTAGTGGCGCATGCGCAGCAGTGGCTAGGGAGCGAGAGAGAGAAGAATATCTGCAGCGAGGCGCGCTTTGTGACGTCTTGTACCTCCTCAGAGCACCACCACGGCGAATTCGCAAGTTCGCAGCCACTAAAATTTTCGTTTTAAGATTTCGAGGTTGGACCAACCCATTCTGGAGCTCCCAGGTCATTCGGAAGGTAGGTGAAAAATTAAAATGAAATTGAAAATGGGTTTTTGAGGGAACGAAATGGCGCAGTATATGTCTCATCTTACCATGGACACCTGAACCGCGCCTTAAAGGAAGGAAAGAAGGAGAGAGTGAAAGAAGAAAGGAAGAAAGAGGTGCCGTAGTGAAGGGCTCCTCAATAATTTGTTGTGGTTGTAGCTGTTGGCTTAAATACGATGGCACATACCCCCCGTGGGGATATGGCAGGGTTTGGTGCAGATCCAAAGAAGAAAAAAGTAATTCAGATTTATTTCAAGCGGCTCCTAATGATACAGGAACCTGAGAGAATAAGAAAATCACGAATATGGAGATCTTGAGGAAATCGGAAAGAGAATCGAGGAACCAAAGCGTTGTGGGTGGAGTAAGTAAATTTTAAAGAATTAATCCGAAATAAAATAAATTTGAGAGGAAAGTAAAGGCATCGAGAAGTTAACACAAAAATCTCATGGTTTTTATATTTTACTTCTCAAGATGCTCACACACCTGCCTAATGGCACGCCCTTTGACGGTTGCACCGAAGGAGAGGATGACGGGAAGAGTAAACGGCAGCCCTAACTGAGCGAGAGGATTTTGCAAAAACCACTTGGGGATCTTTAATGTGCACTGACATTGCACACGTTCAAAATCCCTAGGTGCTCTAAATTTTTCCTGAACCCTCCACCACGGCACCTTTTTCTCCCTTTCTTCTCTCAATCTCTCCCCTATCCGTTGTCTTACGGGGCGGTGTAGGTGTCCGCCGAGATGTGAGACAGATACTGCGCCATTTCCTTTCCCCAACAACCAATTTACAATATATATCTTTAGCATGCACTAACATCGCACAGCGCACGGGCGCCTTTGCTTTTTTCCTCCATCGAAACGCACCCTTCGCGGTCGGGTTCGAACCCGGGAACGCCGGATCAGTCGCCGAGCGCCTAATTACTGAGCAACCGCGGCGGGTCTAACACAGTTTTGAAATTCTTCGTGTGTGGGCCAAGCTGTTTTTGAGTGTGTCCCAGGTCGGTTCATACCATGGGTCCACTTAATTTTCGGTAGTGGGCCATCCCCATATATGGAGGTGGGCCAATTTCATTCAATGACTAGATCGAGCTTGTATTCCACCCGAAAGCACCGTTTCAATGGAAGTCAAATTCGACGAATGTCATTCCAAGGACACATTTCGCGTGGTCCATGCCATATTTTGGTATGGGCCACAATGGGGACCTGTCATACTACCTTCCAGAAATCCACTATTAATTTTTGTCGATTTTGACGAAGGTCACATCAAAATTAAATTTTCAGTGGCCAATGAGATATTAGGCCATGCGGCAAGTTGGGAACGTGCTATGTACATATACCAGGATCCCAGCAATGAATTTTCCTGAAATTTGACCAAACCAATTCGAACGTCAAATTTCGAATGGTATATATGCAATATTTGGAATTAATATGGCACAATCACATCCGCATCCTTCCGGGCCATTACCAAATTTCTTAACAGCTCGGTTTACAGCCATTGCAAATTTAGTCACGTGATTCGCCAGGAGGCTTCACTCATCCCATGGCTTTCTCTGAAAATGCAGCTAGAAGTGCTTTCCCCCTAAGAGGCATTTGATCGCTTCGAACGCTAAAACTGAACGTTGGTTAGGGCGCTCGACCACTGATCCGGAGTTCCCGGGGTCGAAACCGACCACGGCAGCTGCGTTTTTATGGAGGCAAAACGCTAAGGCGCCCGTGTGCTGTGCGATGTCAGTGCCCGTTAAAGATCACCTTCCTCCAACATGAACCAATCACGCGCACAACCTGGACACATTTCTTGTTGTGTAAATAGTTTGTATATATTACTTTTCCCCCTATCCTCTCTTCCTGTCCCTTCACCTCTTTCATTTCAGTTCTCCATTCTGCCTGCTATCCTTTATTTCCGCTGCCCCAGCTCAGGTGCTTCAGTATCGAAGGCAGATGCCGGGGCTTGCAAAAATCTTTTCCTAACTTGGAGGGCGCTGCGAGCAGCCGAGGAGAGAGGACGCATTTCGCATGCGCTCTGCAGTTTTTGGGACTTTTGACCCAGTTAATTCGACTGGACTGCCAACATTTTGGTGGGAGGCGACGCCGAAAGCGAAGCGGGCCACGAGGACACCTCTTTCGAACTGGTGGGTCCAATATTTTTGGATTTATACGGTATTGAAGATCTCCCACATGGCCAACCGAAGCTAGGCCTAACACAGTAGCGGGTCTCTGCGGCCCTCCCGGCCTCGGCCAGCGGTAGAGGCGACGGAGCGATGACCCATGCCCTAAATCCCACCGTAGAACGCGCACCGCTAAAAGACCAGATGAATTTTATGGCGGAAACCCAAGAAAATATGAACGAAGACTATCAAGACACTACCGTGAGACCCTCGCACACGGACCATCGACAGCCTTTCAAGCCCTAAAAAGCAGCACCCCCGCGACAACAACGCTACAGGCAAGTAAGAACAAGGTTTCGGACGCGGACGTGGATGTCCATGCGGCAAAAGAAACACCAACGTGGAAGCCAAGCAGAAGATTTGGTGGGAAAAGCGCTAGGGAACGAAAATTCCCTATGCACGGCGAAGAGCACAGGTGGCACGCCAGCTGCACCTAAACAAGAAGAGGGGGAAGGAGCGCCGAGGGGAAGGCTGCCTCCGCTTCCCAGGGATGATTTAAAAGTAGTCCTTCGGCCGAAAGGACTGGCAGTGAAGAACCTGCAGACGCACCAAGTGGCACGGGCGGTGTTCGCGACTACCGGACACGGATGCAAGGCAGAAAATCTCATCATCCGACTGCGCACCGGCTCGAATATCATAATAATCAGTACCGATAACGAAAGCGCTGCTCAACAGATCAGGCGCATCACGCAACTGAAGTTTGGAGAGCATAGCTACGGAATTAACGCACACGTGGAGGGAACGCTGCGCGGGGTCATCCACTGAGTGGACCCGGGGACCCCGGCCGAAAAACTCAAGGCGAAATTACGAACCCGCACACAAGGGGTGGAGATCCTGGCGGCAAGGATGCTAGGCCGATCGAGCACAGCCGTCATCACCTTTGATGGCCCCATCCTCCCCAAGCAAGTCTTGTACTACGGGGGAGAGATGGAGAGATGTGGTGCTACCCCTATAGGCCGACGCGGCAAATATGCCACGTTTGTTGCCAACACGGACATCGATCGGACGTCTGTCCGAACCCGGGAATCAAGGCATGCAGACAATGCGGCCAGAAAGATCCGGAAGAACGACATCAATGTACACCCAAGTGCCTGCTATGCGGGGGCTCCCACGCGGCGGGCACGAAGGACTGTGCACAACGACTGAAGCCAATCAACGAACTGCGATGGGGACCCCAGAGCCAGCAGCGACGCGGCCGCAGCCGAAGCAGAGGCGGGGCACGGAGACCGCGCTGGTTCCGGAACGAGGACCAGTAGCGGCAAGGTGACTACCGGAGTGATTCCAGGAGTTGCAGCCGGGGGCGCAGCAGCAGCCAGGGCCGGAGCCGGGAGCGGGATGAGTCCTACCCACCCCTGGGCGGCCAGCAGTCCTGGGTGAAGCCGAAGCAGCAACAGAAGAAGAGCGGCGGAGTCAAGGTGAGCTGGGGAGCCGGCCCTCCCAAGACGCTTTTTGCTCCGCACAACAACAACACAAACACACAAACAGAAAATGAAAAAAGGCTTACTGCCGAAATTAATAACCTCAGGAAGGAACAAGAGCAGACCCTAGAGGAAAACAGACATCTTAAGAAACGAATAAGCGAATTAATAGCGGAAATGCGAGAGAAGCGAAAGGCAGGCTGCTCGCCTATCAGGGCACCCTCACCCCCACAACAGAGTGTAGAAAGTTTACAAACTAATGAAGGAGGAAGCTCAACAATAGACGATCTAAAGACATTCATGCAGCAGCAAATGCAGCAGATGCAGCAGCAGATACAGCAACTAAATCAAAAGATAGCCCTGCAAGATCAGAGCTTCCGCAACTATGTAAAGAGTCAAAACACACAGAAGACAGTACATGACGCTAGGGACCGCCTCTACAATGAGCGCATTTTTGGATCAGAATCCCGGGGAACAAACAACAGTACCAATACGATAACATGGCAGGACAACAACTAGAGATATGGCAGTGGAATTGCCGGAGCTACAGGCGTAAGCAAGGGCTCTTACAGCAATTCATTAACACTAGAGGAAACCCACCAGATCTAATACTTCTACAAGAGACAAATTGCATCCCAACCCTAAAAGGATACTCATGTCAGGAGAACGGAAGAACAGCAACTCTCATTAGCAACAAAATCACAACCATAGCTCATAAGGAGTTTGAAGACACACAGCTAGAACACATAATAACTGAAGTGATTCCCAAGAGAAAAAGAAAAGCTAAAAGCACTTTTATAGTAAATTTGTACAGCCCACCTAAAAATAAAGGAGACTTCATAAAGCTTTTTTCGGAAGCAAAGAAGCTTGCAGGGCAGAATACACTAATAATAGCAGGGGATTTTAATGCGAAAAGCCCACAATGGGGCAGCAGGATCGAAGATAAAAAGGGGCGCGGCATCTGCACAGCAGCGGAAAACATAGGCTGATAGTTAATCACAGATGAAAGTCAGCCTACTAGACAGGGTAATAGCGTAAGCGTGGACACATGTCCCGACCTAACCTTTGTCAGGGGCGCTAAGCAAGTCGAATGGGAGAACCTGCAAGAAAATCTCGGCAGCGACCACTACATCATTAGGGTCAGCACAGAGGCAGAAAGCATCAAAAGGAAGATCGGCAAGGCAAACCTAACTGACTGGGATGCATTCCGCACCAAATGCAAACAACTTAAGGACGACATAACTTGGGCAGAAGATTGGAGCCAACAGCTTAGACAAATCAGGATCTCTACACTAAAGAAGTGGATCGAACCGAACAAGCACCAGAAGTGGACAAGCGACTCCTCAGGCTCTCGGAGGCAAGACGAGGCCTGACCAAGCGGCGGAAGCGCCAAAAGCTAAACAGAAAGCTAAAGAAGAAGATTGCCGAAATCACCAGGCAAGCAGAGGAATATGCAACGCAGCTGGCAAGACAAGGGTGGCAGCAGTTTAGTACCTCGCCGAATGGCACCCTCAGCACGGCTAGAACGTGGAAGATCCTCAGAACACTCATGGATCCGAGCAAAAGCAAGGCGGAAAGCAGCAAATCCATCCAAAGGCTAATTCATCAGTACGAAGGTACAGAAGAACAGCTGCTCCAGGCAGTACGAGAGAAATGCTACGGGAAGGACCAGGTAGACGGCTACTAAGGTGACTACCAGGGCGAAGAAAACCCAACCACTGACAGACCCATCACAAGAGAAGAGGTCGTCGAGGCCATAAGGGCAACAACGAAAAATACGGCAGCAGGGGCAGACAAGATTCATAACTCGTTAATCCGAAATTTAAGCGACGAAGCAATCAGCCAACTCACCCTATACCTAAACAAACAATGGGAAGAAGGGACGGTCCCAGCGGAGTGGAAACACGTCGTAGTCGTCATGATCCCCAAGCCCGGCAAGAAACTCCAAATTGAAAACCTCAGACCGATCTCGCTACCATCATGCCTAGGCAAGCCGTACGACAGAATAGTTACCCGACGATTACAAACGCATCTAGAAGACAGAGAATGGTGCCCCAACACCATGTTCGGGTTCAGGGCAAATTTATCAACCCAAGACATCTTGCTACAACTAAAAGAAGAGGTACTCGAAACAATGCCAAAGAACGGGGAGAACGTTGTCATGGCCATCGATATTAAAGGGGCCTTTGACAACGTATCCCATGCCGCCATTATGGAAGGACTTAACACCACCAACTGCGGGAAGAAGGTCCATGACTACGTTAGAAGCTTCCTCACGGACAGAACAGCGACGGTAGGCCTAGGAGACCTGCGGAGTGACACCTTTCAAACGCCATGCAAGGGCACTCCGCAAGGCTCAGTAATCTCGCCAATACTCTTTAACATAGCGATGGTCAACCTCGCCAAGAAACTCAGCCAAGTCCAGGGGATTAGTCATGCAATGTACGCAGACGATATCCCCATCTGGACCACCCAAGGCTCACTGGGAGAGAAGCAGGAGGCGCTACAAGAGGCTGCCACCTGCATTGAAGAATACACAAAACAAAGAGGACTTAAATGCACCACGGAAAAATCTGAGCTCCTCAGAGTGGGTAGGCACCCTACGGATGCTCCACTCGAAATAAAACTAGAGGGCGAGAACATCCCGGAACAAAATATGATCAGAATCCTCGGCATCTGGCTGCAAGGAAGCCGGAAGTGCAGTCATACACTCAGCCTGCTAAGCAAAGCGGCAGGATAAGTATGCCGGATGATCAGCAGAGTATCGCACAAGAGGTATGGCATGAAGGAGGAGGCACACTCAGGCTAGTCAACAGCCTAGTGGTCAGCCGGGTAACATATTCATTACCGTACCATGTGACTATCAAAGCAGAGAAGGAGCAAGCGGAGACAATACTCCGGAAGGCATACAAAACAGCTCTTCATCTCCCAAGAATTACATCCAACGATAAGCTCATGCAACTCGGAATCAGCAACACCTTCGAAGAATTAAGAGAATGCCAGCTCAAGGCACAAATACGAAGACTTAGCAACACAACGACTGGAAGGGCGCTCCTGACAAAGCTAGGTCGGGAAATAGAAAAGCCACAAAATAGCAGGGCCGCAATACCAGACCCGCTAAGAAAGAAGCTATGCATACAACCTATCCCCCGAAACATGGATCCGAACCTCCATGCTAACAGGAGACAGGTTAGGGCAGAATTTTATGAGAGGAACATGGGGCATCGGGACAACACAGACTACACTGATGCCTCCCTATACCCCCAAACACACAAAAATAGCGCGGTAGCAATAGTTGCAAATTACCACGGAGAACACATCACAAGCCTCACAGCCGAAGTATCTAACATAACGGAGGCAGAGGAGATTGCAGTCGCCCTGGCAGCGAATGAAGGATATAGGACAGGGGAGATCCCTTAACATCTTAACGGATTCACAAGAGGCGTGCCGGAACTATACTAGAGGCAGAATTAGCAGCACGGCACTCAAGATCCTCAGCAGAGCTCTGCTCCCTGATGGACGACCAATACACAACATAATCTGGATACCGAGTCACGCAGGGATCAGGGGCAACGAAGGGGCAGACAACCTAGCTCGAGGAATGACCAGCCGAGCAGGAACGTCATTAACCCCGGAGGTGCCCAGATTAATTGCGACGACAGCTATTCGGAATTACTAAACCTATATAAGGGGCTAAGATTCCAATACCCCCCACCACATAAAGCATTATGCAAGGAGGAAGCCACAGGATGGCGAAGACTGCAAACGGGCTCCTTCCCAAACTTATACATATTAAACAAGATGTTCCCCACACAGTATAGCGCCAACTGTCCGTGGTGCTGAGCAAAACCAACCCTATATCATGTCACATGGGAGTGCGGAAGAAATCAAGCATTCCACAAACACAACACACCAAGTGCGGAGCAATGGGAGAGCCGGCTCACCAGCTGCGAGCTAGGGGTCCAAAGGGCCCTCATAGCACACGCAAGCGAGGTGGCCCGACTCAGTGCAGCCCTGGACTAGGGGCCCACCCACGGCCCAGGAGGACCCAAGCTTCAAGACGAAGACTTCGTCCTCTACCGCTATTACTTCCTAAAGGAACCAATAAAGTTTTTCATTCATTCATTCCTAACTTTTTGGTGGCATTTTAATAAAAACCACTAACACCTTCAAGATTCCCAGTTGGTCAAAATTATTCCGGAGCCCTCCATTATGGCACACCTCTCTTCCCTTCTTATTTCACTAGCTTCTTCTTTCACTTCCTTCTTTATCACTTCCCTAACGACGTGGTTCAGGTGTCCAACGTTATATGAGACATAGACTGCGCCATTTCATTTCACCAAAAACCAAATATTATTACCGCTTAAAACGTGGCGACTTCTCGAGCACGCTTTAGGTCTTGATGTTGCTGACAGGACTGAATCAGTTTTCCGGCAAGGCATACAATATCAGCAGCACTCTGGCTACGGACGGCCGGGGAGCTTCCCATTCACCGTCAGTCGTGAGGTTAGCCACAGCTCTCCCGTGTAATCTATTTTAAAACGAAAGCATAATTTGGCAAATCAGCAACGAAACCTGGCACCGGCGTTGACCAGCAGCAATAGTAAAAAAATCTCAGGTGTCGTCACAGCGGTATCGAAGAAATATAAACTCCCTTCCTCAGGTGCGGGGAATTGATCTCGTCTATGACTCAGATTTCGAAGAGAGTATGGAACCCATAGGCCCAAAAACTGGGCTGCTTTTGGGGAAAAAAGAGAAAAATAAATTAACACAAAACGGAAATGAAAACTGAAAGAAATACAATGCTTTCGAATTGAAAGCACGCATGCAGTCTCAAGGGCAGTTCGTAATTAACTTTGTTTGTACTTAGCTTAGAGCCTTTGTTGCGCGCCATTGTTAGACACCCCGGCATTCAGGATCTTTCGTGGACGTGGACCTCCTTTCAGTTCTCCGCGCCCGGTATTTCCGCGTATTTCACACTGATCCCCTCCCCCCATACGACGCTGACATCGCTGAGGCAAAGGTCCGCAGCGCTCTCTGCCAGCTGCGTTCTAATTCGCCGTCGGAGCCAGACGTAATCTGGAAGCAAAGTATTATGAAACATAAATTCGCCCTGAGCGGAAGGAGAGCTCCCTTAGGAGTTGAAACACGCCACACTTACGTTCGTCTCCAAATCAGGCATGTACTGCGACATTGAGAACCTCCTTCCAATTTTGCTCACCTCGTGTGTTGGGAGGCTGGTGTAACACGTAATACTTACGAGCATTGCGCGGATGACAAAGATTTCATTCCCTCCACCGTGATCGGCTTCCGAGAAGCCATATCCACCCGGGACCTTATCCCCACAAACACACTCACCAACCTCTCACTTCTGAAGTCGAGACAGCTAAACTTAAGTGAAATAAGAGGATTTCTCTGCGAGCACACTGCGGAACTGACACTCGGCAATGTGGAATTTGACCCCATCGCTGGCGGCAGCCGAGGGGCACCCAAAGGCTCAGTACTCTCGCTTTCCAATTCAACCTCGGCCTCATTACGTTACCGCGGAAACTTGCGCACATTTCCAACCATCATTCGCTCTACGCGTATGACTTAATCCTTTTGGCATTCACTAGATATGATGCAGAGCTAGAGGAAGCCCTTCAGCGGGTAGTGGAGATAATAGAGCTGCATGTCTCACGGTAACGACTGGAATGCTGTCCCCAAAAATCAGAACTTCTACTGCGTAGCAACCCCTACGAAAAGGGGGCCCCACCAATAAAAATCTAAGCAGGGAGAGTCGAAACTAAGGAGGACAGGACTATTCGGGTACTGTGGATGCTCATTCAGAGCAACTGTCGGAACACGAAGGCCTTGGCCCGACTTGCTACTCACGTATCACAAAACATCAGGCTGGCGAAGCGCATCGCCACTCGTCGGCAGGGCATGGCGGAGGCCGCCCACTGTCGTTTTGTGCAGGCATTCATCCTAATCCGGATCGCCTACCCTCTACCCTACCTCTACCTCGCGGCAGTCGAACGCAATAAAGTGGATGGTCTCGTCTACCAGGCAGAATGTACAGCCTGTCACCCACTAGAAACGCATTCACAAGCAGACTTCTGTCCCTGGGATTACATATCAAATCATATGAGATATGCGATTCACTGTTCGTATCTCAAAACGAATGTCTTTTTTCAAATCGGGAGGGGCGCACCATCCTTCACATACTCAACACTGAATATGAGTCACACCACTTCGACCCGGTGCAGGTCTCATCTCGCATTCGCCAAGCACTCGACATCTTTCCATACCAACGGCAATATGCACCTTGTGCAATACAAAGGGCGACGTCCAGCACGTTCCAAAGCAGTACATAATAATGCGGACACTGCTCCACAGCAATAGACTTGGACGGCGTGGAACACCCCGGCCTTTGCCTTTGCCGCCCCGAATCGGACAGGTATCAGTGGCAGCAGGAAATGCTTCATCACCTGAAATGGCAGAGGAAGCAGCAATATCTTTCCCTAAAGCTTCGACTGATACCGACCTCATCCTCAGCGATTCTAAAACAGCCGTACGCAGCTTTGCAAAAAACCATTTCTTTCCCACTACCCACTCTTTTATCTGCACCGTCACTAGCCCCCGTCGCCCAATCACTCTAGAATGGGTACCGGCCCACTCCTCCAAACTAGGCAGTCAGGTCGTCCACAATTATGCCCTAGGATTCAACCGCCTGTCTGTGGGCGACTGTAACCTGCGGTCTGCGAGGGTTCGGCTGGTGTCATTGCATGACGTCACCCTACAGTACCGCCTCGAGCGACAGCTTTAAACCACACCCTGAAAATTCCTAACTAAGACCCAGGCATCCACCTGGCACCATGCTCAAACCTACCAGTTCCCTTAACTCTCATTTGCTCTCTCGTCTACCGCGCCCAATATTCTGCAATCGGAGTAGGTGCCAGGGAACAGTCACCCTAGATCGCATACTCTAGGCGTGTCCGGAGGACGTGCATAAGGCCCGGAGGACCTGCCTCCTCCTGGCCTTATGCAGCTCCGATTTCTTAACATTTCAATTCATTTTTCCTTCTACACACCCCACAAGGGTTGACCACGCTGGCGCACGGCTTATTTAGCTCCAACAAGGCATCTATGCTACACTATAAAAGACAATGGCCCTATTTACACCTTGTTGCTGTGCTTCGGAAAATAGGCTGCTTATGCGCTCTAACACCTAGTTCCGGTGCATCTCTTCTTGCACGTTCTATGCTTAATCGCTCGTGCAGGCCGGAAGCCGCTCTTTTCCGGAACGAAATAAGTGCACCTGACTATTTCCTTATCCCTAGTAGGCCCGCTTTGTTCAGTTAACCAGCAGTTTGAGCTTTCCAAACGACAGTTGGCGCAACGAAGGAGGGCAGTTCTCTTCCTCTGTAAGTCACTTCCCTAGTGTAAAATGTAATTGGTAAATAATCACTGCTCCTGGCACGTTACATTGAAACGCCTCCTTTGAGTACGGCCATTTGTTTTCCCTAAACATGTAACTGACGCAACTTGGTCGACAACAAAACAGCATCCATCAGGGTCATATCCAGGCGACCGAAACAATGCTCATAATCGCCTCAGCTGGCGTCGAAGTGCAGGCCACATTACCTGCATTACATTGAACGGTATAATTACGCCACTTTTCGACTGTTTTACTAAACTGGCCAACGAGGTTCAGTGAAGACCGTTCACTATTGCTTCATCAGGCGCCCGTGTGCTGTGCGATGTAAGTGCATGTTGAAGATACCCGGGTGGTCGAGATCAATCCGAAGACCTCCACTACGGCACCTCTTTCCTCCTTTGTTCTTTAGCTCCCTTCTTCATCTCATCCCTTACGGCGCAGTTCGGGTGTCCACCAAGATATATAATACAATTACTGCGCAATTTGCTTTCCTCAGAAACCAAATTTTCAAAAACTTTTCAAACTGAAATGAACAGCCCCTGATTCGAAATCATTTTAGAAGCCACCAAGGCTAAGCGTCCAAACTGTAATAATCATACCGATAAAATCAATGCAGTGATTAAAAAACATTACATAGGCACCCTCGTTGGGAAAAAGATACTGAAGTGCTCGCCAACCATGAATCATTTTGAAGATGGTACACTGCCTTTGAACAATCTGGCATAGCCGACGCATCAATATAGTGTCTTATGGTATGCGAGGTTTAACGTCGCGAAGCGACATAAGGAATATGGTTAAAACTTGCAGCAGGTGTCTTCAGTTAAACATTGGTTATTTTATTAAACAAGGGTTTAGTCGCTTTACCCCGCCGCGGTGGCTCAGTGGTTAGGGCGCTCGACTATTGACCCGGAGTTCCCGGGTTCGAACCCGACCGCGGCAGCTGCGTTTTTATGGAGGAAAAACGTTAAGGCGCCCGTGTGCTGTGCAATGTCAGTGCACGTTAATGATCCCCAGATGGTCGAAATTATTCCGGAGCCCTCCACTACGGCACCTCTTTCTTCCTTTTGTTCAGTTCCTCCCTTATCCCTTCCCTTACGGCGCGGTTCAGGTGTCCAACGATATATGAGAGATACTGCGCCATTTCCTTTCCCCCAAAACCAATTATAATTATATGTATAGTCGCTTTTAATGAACACGCTTTGCAGTTCTGGATAGCGTTCGACAATTGCGGATTCCCATAACAGACTGCCCATCAACCTCATAACAGCCCGTACACTAAAAGATGTCGAAAGGAAATTTTTAACGCGTGCAGAATAGCTGGCTTGTTTTTTTTAGAGCATAATCGCTTCGGGAAGTGAAAAGAAAAAATTGAAAACGCAGTAAAGCCGAGTCTCGCTGAAAATACAAAGCCACTTGTCTTTCCTGGAAGCAGAGCTCTTACGTTTAATGACAAAAGACCTTCCAGCAATATGTTGTCAACAAGAGCGATAGAGAATTTTTCCTGGAAGACGCCTGGAGCAAAACACAAAACACACTGTTTTTCTTGAAGAAACCTGTAAGCTGCTTTGTTTACAAAGATAATGGCGTGTAAAATTTCTCTTACTTGAAGCAAAATGTGGTCCTTTCGATGTTTGCATTTTTATTTTTGTCATACAACTCAGCCAAACAGTTTAAAGGGCACTAGCCTTCACAACTCTAGAAAAGTTAAAGTGCTGCGTTCATTAAAATGACATTAATACGACTTTAAACTCTATGGTGTGAATCATTTGACATAAACTTTGTCATACTGACACTGAAATATTGTTCGTTGCGGCTTTGTTGTCCTTTCTTTCTGTTTCTTTCCTTATTCCTTCTTTTCTTTCTTGTTTTTCATTTTTTGCCGTAGAGCTCAGTCGGGATGTTGACAGAACATTGTTCTCCATGAAATGCGTGAAGAGTAAGCAGTGCGCTTACTGAAACAATTACGTGAGGACTATTGTAGGCGTCGTCCACACTCCCCTGGCTTCCTGTGGACAGTTGAGCAGACATGTTATGTATTTACTGAATGAGTTCTTCAGGAAAACTGAACATCAATCAGCATTTCCCGGGTGAGCACGATAGTTTCCTTGAGCCTGCGCCTATGATGACGGCTGCATCCCATTGCTACTGTTGTTTACATATGTGTGCAAACAGATGCTGTTCGTTTGCATGGAAATAGACAGAAGTTGAGCTTTGTCTTTAAAAAATCGTTGGAGGCACTTAGATACCTCTTAACTGCGGGAAGGCGAAATCCGATTGCGACTCATTGCACTGAATTCAATTTGACGCGCTTGAATTGATTTCAAGGAAGAAGAGAAGAGCAGCTGGCGAGAGCTAGGTCACGTGACCTAGGTGGCGATATAATGGACGGACGGTCACCACGAGTATGAGCCTTTAAAGACTATCGCCTTATTATTTTATTCGCTCGTGCTCTATTCGTACCATTGCACTTACTCAATACGAACTCTGCAAGTATCACCGATGATGCGATAGCCTACATGGGAAACGCCTTGATAGCTTGGTTGACACAGCAAAGGACCGCAAGTTCCAGCTAAATGTGTCTACTTTCTCCAATCACAACTATGCTCGATTCTAAATCGCTTCATGGAGAAACATGCTTGGTGACGATTTTCAATAATTAAAATGGCTGATTTTATTGTCCACAAGTGACGTGGACTGCTGCAGGCCGCCTTCAGCACTGCTCGACAGACGAGATCTTACCTACGCTTACTGCTTATTGTACGCACGTTCTCCGATGCAAGCAATAGTATATTTCATATCACTGCAGCCACAACTACACTCTAATGCTCTTTTCATTCGCTAAAACGTCTTTATTTTCTCTCCACAATAGCTGAAATGTTCACCCGCCGACCGTCGACGTAGCGTAGTTGTCTGAGTAGCGGCTGCTTATTATGGCCGAGCCTTTATCAGTCAGACAGCTGCTTGTGCTGATTGACAAAGGCATCAGTAGTATTATGCATGCTTGTTCTGCAATTGCAAGGCTATTATAGACCAAATTACGTGAACGGGATTGGTAATTTATACACATGTGCATGAAAAGGAAGACATAGGTTTCGCGACAATTCGCGCGTATCTAGTTAAGCGTTACATGTTTCGCTTGTTGTTCAACTCTCATTCTCGTCCACATCGTCTAAAAATCGCAGCGAAGATGATGACACTGACGCAGAAATTTCCATCTAATATAAAATCGAATCCAGAGCGCTAATTCTCATTAGAACAAAAATGTGGCGTAGAAGCCGATCGATCAGGACTGACTGGTGAACTTTCTACCAAAGAAGACAAGAAGCGTTGCTGGCGCTCTTAATACACAGGGTGGTAGTGCTCTAGACGGATTCTTACAGCGCCTGAAGTGAAATTAGGCACGCAGGTGGGAGTAATGATAATGTGGATGATGTCCTCAATATTAATGACACATACCTACAACGGGGGATGGAGCACGGTGCATAGCGAATATGTAATGGCACGCAGATGCGACTTCATCGCATAGAAGCGCTCGAAGGCACCCTTAACGGTCATATTCGAAGATCGGAAGCGGCTGGTACTGCAATGCAGCTACACTCTCAACACAAATGGGAGTAAAAAATTCGTTAGAGGCACTTAGATATCTGCAGACTGCGGGAAGGCGAGAGCCGTTTTCGACTCAGTGGTTTTGGTTTTTTGGTTTTCTTTTTTTTGGGGGGGGGGAAGGAAATGGCGCAGTATCTGTCTCATATATCGTTGGACACCTGAACCGCGCCGTAAGGGAAGGGATAAAGGAGGGAGTGAAAGAAGAAAGGAAGAAGTGGTGCCGTAGTGGAGGGCTCCGGAATAATTTGGCCCACCTGGGGATCTTTAACGTGCACTGACATCGCACAGCACACGGGCGCCGTAGCGTTTTTCCTCCACAAAAACGCAGCCGCCACGGTCGGTTTCGAACACGGGAGCTCCGGATCAGTAGTCGAGCGCCCTAACCACTGAGCCACCGTGGCGGGTCAAAACACGACTCAGTGCACTGATTTGAATTTGAGCGGTGACGTCACGCTGCTCTTGTGCAGTTGTTGCTCGGAGGCGGATCACACAACCGGCCACAGTGGGCAGATGGTAGGTTGTGATCACGTGACCTAAGATTTAACGGATGGGCAAGATCACGGGACCTAAAATGTTACGGACGGACGAGGTCACGTGACCTAAAATGTAAAGAATGGACGAGGTCAAGCGACCTAAAATGTAACGGACGGACAAGGTCATGTGACATAAAACATAACGGACGGACAAGGAATCGTGACCTAAAATGTAATGGACGGGCAAGGTAACCAGACCTAAAATATAATGGACGGACGCGAGTATGAGCCAATAAAGGTTATCGCCTTAAAAAGGGCCCAGCTGTCATCGAGCGCTAGAGGACCGCTCATTCCCCCTTTATTTCCTTCTCTTTATCCAAAAGAAGCGCGCTTTAAGACAGGATAGTCCCTCTGTACTCCTTTCTCTTTAGAGTGTAGGGCGACGAAAAGCCAGCCAGCACCGCCCTAAATGCGTGCATGTCCTGTCCGGCAATAAAGCAAATAGTGCGGCTGGCAGCCCCTGAGAATGGAAATAAAAAGTGGTACACCTGGCCTACAAAGCTTTTCGCGCTGAAAAACCCTGACGAATGGCCTGATATTGTTGCGGGAAAGAATATATTTACAGTTATTTACAAAAAACGAATGAACAGCTACGGGCGGCACTCAGAACACAGCCAGAGATGAGTTCTCGTCTTCTTCCTCGTCCACTCGTTCACTCGCTCAATGTCGTCGTCGTCGTCTACCCGCTGCAGGACCCCCGGCTGATGAAACGCCGTCTCGGCGTTAAAGTGGTGGCGTAGGAGCGTCGTGATAAGGTTTGAGGCGGCATACATGGACGACGTCGGTAGAGGGGCCAGAGGACGATGGCGAGGGCGCAAGGGGAGCAATTTCATAGTTCACGTCGGTGACTCGGTGCACCATACGGTAAGGGCCACGGTAGTGAGAAAGGAGCTTCTCGGAGAGACCAACGCTGCGCGACGGCGTCCAGAGAAGGACGAGTGATCCGGGGTGATATTCGACGGCCCGGTGCCGGCGGTCGTAGGCGGACTTCTGGGAAGCTTGATAGGCACGGAGCCGACTACGGGCTAATTGGCGAGCCAGCGTGGCCTGGGCGATGGCGTCCTGAGCGTAAGCAGTGATAGGGACTGAAGAAGGCGGCATGAGTGTGTCCGAAGGCAATAGGGGGTGCCTACCAAACAAAAGGGTAGAAAGGGGAATAGCCTGTTGTGTCATGCCGTGAAGAGTTGTACGCAAATGTCACATAAGGCAAGGCTGCGTCCCAATCGCGGTGGCCCGGTGAGACGTACATGGCTAACATATCGGTGAGCGTGCGGTTGAACCGTTCCGTAAGCCCGTTGGTTTGTGGATGGTAAGCTGTCGCGAGCTGGTGCTGCGTGGCACACGAACGAAGAATGTCATCAATCACTCTGGACAGAAAATAACGACTGCGGTTGGTGAGCAGTTGACGAGGGGCGCCATGGTGAAGAATTACGTCTTGGAGAAGAAAATCGGCGACATCGGTAGCGCAGCTGGTGGGCAAAGCACGCGTGATGGCGTACCGAGTCGTATAATCAGTTGCGACAGCGATCCACTTGTTACCGAAGAGGGACGGGAGAAAAGGGCCAAGAAAGTCTAGGCCAACACGGTGAAAAGGTTCCGGAGGTACGTCGATGGGTTATAGAAGACCGGCAGGCAAAGTAGAGGGCCTTTTCTGGCGTTGATACAGGTCGCAAGCGGCAACGTAACGCTTGACGGAACGATACAGACCAGGCCAAAAGAAGCGGTGCCGCACTCGAGTGTACGTGCGGGACACGCCAAGGTGGCCGGCTGTCGGCAGATCGTGCAATTCCTCAAGGACAGAAGAACGTAGATGTTGGGGTATGACGAGGAGCAGCGGAGGACCGTCGGAACGTAGGTTGCGGCGATACAAAATGCCATTCTGGAGCACATAAAGGTGCAGAGACGGAGATCGGTTTGCAGAGCGGAGGCCATCAAAGATAGGTTGTAAAGGTGAGTCGTTGCGCTGCTCGTTGGCAATATCGGTGAGAGCAGTGATAGCTAAGAGGCAGGGTAGGGTCTCAGCGTCTTCGAGGTCAGGTGGCTCCACAGGGTATCGGGATAAACAGTCAGCATCCTGGTGTTGACGACCGGACTTGTACACGACAGAGTATGAATACTCTTGAAGGCGCAAAGCCCAGAGACCAAGGCGACCGGTGGCACCTTTTAGTGAAGACAGCCAACAGAGAGCGTGGTGATCAGTGACGACAGTGAATGAGCGGCCGAACAGGTACGGGCGGAATTTAGCGACAGCCCAGACAAGGGCGAGACACTCGCGCTCAGTAATGGAGTAATTTTGCCCTGCGGCGGAAAGTAGGCGGCTGGCATAAGCGATGACGCGATCTTGGCCCTGTGGACGTTGGGCTAGCACGGCACCGATCCCATATCCGGAGGCGTCGGTGCGAATCTCTGTGGGAGACGACGGGTCAAAATGGGCTAAGATGGGCGGAGAGGTTAGCAAATGAACGAGGGAGGAAAATGAGTTTTCTTGAGCGGGGCCCCAGATAAAGGGGGTGTCGTTCTTAAGAAGGTCGGTGAGGGGGCGAGCGATGCCGGCGAAATCTTTGATAAAACGTCGAAAATACGAGCACAAGCCGACAAAGCTGCGCACATCTTTCGACGCCCTAGGAAGAGGAAACTCCTTCACGGCTTGAATTTTGACTGGATCTGGGCGTACACCAGAAGCATCAACCAGGTGTCCGAGAATAGTGAGTTGGCGGCGACCAAATTTGCATTTCGATGAGTTCAGCTGGAGTCCGGCGTTACGAAACACTGTCAAAATACTGGAGAGGCGTTCGAGGTGCGTGGCAAAAGTAGGCGAGAAAACCACAACATCGTCTAGGTAGCAGAGGCAGGTAGACCACTTAAAGCCGCGAAGGGAGTCCATCATTCGTTCAAAGGTAGCCGGCACGTTACAGAGTCCGAATGGCATGACTTTAAATTGGTATAAGCCATCAGGCGTCACGAAGGCGGTCTTTTCACGGTCCTTTTCATCTACGGCAATTTGCCAGTACCCCGATCGAAGATCAGTTGAAGAGAAATATTTGGCGCCGTGGAGGCAATCTAATGCATCATCGATCCTCGGGAGAGGATATACGTCTTTTTTGTGATGCGGTTTAGGTGCCCGTAATCAACGCAGAAGCGCCAGCTGCCGTCCTTCTTTTTTACCAGGACAACTGGAGAAGCCCAAGGGCTTGACGAGGGCTCGATGATGTCTTTTGCGAGCATCTTATCGACCTCTTGATTTATGACGGTGCGTTCAGCGCTGGACACGCGGTACGGACGTCTGTGGAGAGCAGCGGCATCACCGGTGTTTACCCGATGCGTCACCACAGAGGTACGAGTCAAAACACGGGCATCAAAGTCGAAGATGTCGCGAAAAGATAATAAGAGGCACCTAAGATCGTGAGCTTGCATCGCTGGTAGGTCAGAACAGATCATGTCGACGTAGTCATCCGTTGGTTTCTCTGGTGATGTTGCCGCAGGCAACAGGCATTGATGAGTGGAAGGTAAGCAGCTGTCCACCACTGATATGACACATTCGGCAGCAGGGCACAGTGTGGCGAGTGAGATGCCTTGCGGGAGCGGTTGGACAGACGAGCCAAAGTTCAGAACCGGAAGGTACGCACGGTTTGCCGACATTGTAAAGACAGTGTGCGCAAGCGCAATACTTCGCGTGAGGGAAACGTCAAGGTCCGGAGTGACTACGTAGGGGCCATCAGGGACAGGGGGAACAGATGAGAAAGAAATGTAAGTTGCGGTTTGAGGCGGTAGACGGACAAAGTCGACAGCACAAAGACGAGGTACAACTGGGGCGGCGACTCAGCAGAAAGAGGAAGGTCAAGCTGGACAACACTGGTGGCACAGTTGATGAGGGCTGAATGCTCAGACAGGAAGTCGAGGCCAAGAATGACGTCATGAGGGCACTGGTCCAGAACAGAGAATAGAACGGATGTATGGCGGCCGGATATGGTCACACGGGCTGTGCATAGTCTAACCACAGGAGGCGTTCCGCCGTCGGCAACGCGGAGAACGGCTGTGGGTGCAGGGGTCAGTACCTTTCTGAGGCGGCGTCGTAGGGTGGAACTCATGACGGACACGTGCGCGCCCGTGTCGATCAGGGCTCTCACAGGGACTCCATCGACATGAATAGCGAGCAAATTTTGGTGTGCGCGAAGGGCTAAGCGAGAATTTTGGGACTGGGGCTGTACTGCAGCATCACCTCCAGACACTGCAGCGTCTAGATTTCCGCTTGCGAGCGTCCGTAGGGGCCAGGAGAGGAGCGACGGCATAGGGGCGAACGAGACTGCCGACGCAGGGGGGACGGGGAGCGGCTGGAGCGGGAAATCTGGCCGTCAACGGTAGCACTCTGCTGGGCTGGAGGGGGCGTGAAGTGGCGGGGCTGGTCATCGTTGCGGTGAGAGCTTAGATGACTGTATGTGCTACGTCGAGACCAACAATTGCGGCAGTGACGGGAGATGTGGCCAATGCGGTGGCAGAGGAAACAAATGGGTCTGTCGTCGGGTGTCCGCCAGTCGTTACGGTTACGGCGACGTGGAGCGAAGTAGGAAGGTCGTTCAGGAGCAATCGCAATGATGTCGGTTGGTGATGAAGGACGCACAGGGCTGACGGGCTGGAGACCAAGGTTTACAAGCTCTTGACGGACGACGGCTTGTACCATCGAGATGGTGGGCAAGTGGTTGTCGCCATCACGTAGAGGCAGGGAGGCAGGGGACATAGCTTCGAGTTCGCATCGAATGATGCGGGTCACATTTTCTGGAGGCGCAGGAGTTTGCCGGTGCAGCAGGTCTTCACATAAAGTCGCAGCCGTGTTGGGGAGGCGTGTGTACGGCTGACTAATACGTCTGCTTTTAGCTTCCTCGAAGCGGCGACATTCCTTAATAATGCCGTCGACTGTAGTGCAGTTCTTGCAAACGAGCAGGTTGAAGGCGTCATCGGCGATCCCCTTCAACACGTGACCCACTTTGTCAGATTCGGGCATGTTATTGTCAACTTTGTGGCAGAGGGCCAACACGTCCTGAATGTAGGAAACATAGGATTCCATAGACGTGTGAGCTCTGGACGGAAGCTCCCTCTTAGCGGCGAGTGTTCGGCCGAGCGACCGTCCAAGCAGCTCGCGCAGTTTCTGCTTGCAGACGTCCCAGCTGGTCAAAATCATCTTCGTGAGTCTCGTACCAGACGCGGGCGGTGTCTTTTAGATAGAAGATGACATTCGCGAGCATAAGAGTCGGATCCCAGCGATTGTACGTACTCACGCGTTCATACATGTTGATCCAGTCGTCCACGTCAACGTTTTCGGTGCCAGAAAATGTCCCAGGGTCACGAGGGGAAGAAAGAACGAGCGATGGCATTGCCGATTGTGACGTTTGCTGGGAGGCGTCTTGGGTCATGGTGAGCGAAGTCAGCTGGCGGCCGCTGCGGAGCTACGTCTTCGGTAGGCGTAGAGGAAAGCCGCACCTCCACCAAATATGTTGCGGGAAAGAATATATTTACAGTCATTTACAAAACGAATGAACAGCTACGGGCGGCACTCAGAACACAGCCAGAGATGAAGAAAGGAAGGAAGGAAGGAAGGAAGGAAGGAAGGAAGGCCTCAGACGTTGCTGGCACATACCCACTAATGGGGGAGTGGCCAAGACACAGGCGGTTAATTACTGGATACAGGAAATTTTTGACGGGAAAAGTAGTGGAAATAGTATGTAGTCTGATAGATTGGAAGAGGGAAGGAAAGGGGTCCAGTTAACTTGGAGATCGAAGACGGGACAATTGCTTAATGTGGATAATAGTACACAATGCCTGTAATGTTGCAATGTCTTACTGACTGAGATCGGGAAAAAAAATTTGAATGGGAGTCGCTGTGTTTCTTGAAGAAAATTTTCCACAGCAGAGCGCACACTCCTGTCGCTTCGTCCAAGCAAAGAAGCGCCAATGGAAAGAACAACCGCGGAAGACACAGGCAAGCCCAGTTGATGAAATGGAATTTGCAAAAGACGCTTCCTCAAATGAGAAAAGCGGCGGCAGAAAAGCAGGAAGTGATCTATTGTCTCAGGTTCGGCACAAAAAGGGCACAGTGGGGAAGCTGCCAGGCCAGGTCTGTGAAGGTAGAAATTTAGAAGGGGAACTCGGCAACGCAAGCGCGTGAAAGAGGCCTCTAGTCTGCGTGAGCGTCAGTCTTTGCTACTCCAAGGATGCAGAAGATGCTGATATTCGGGAGATGATGTAATAGCCGAGGCAGCAAATTCCTGAAATATGTTGTAGCTGCGAAACCTCACCGCAGCTGTATATGCACACAATGGTAGGACAGCAACAATTGGGCCGCTGAGAGAGGCTCTTGCTAAGGAATCTGCAACCTCATTTAAGTGAAAGCCCATGTGACCTGGTACCCAAAGCAACCTTACCGAATTTAGGTGCAGCGGAATCAGGAACTTAAAGAGGCGTAATGGCCGAGAGTCAGTGGGTGAGGATAAGGAAGAGCAAATGGACAGAGAGTCTGTCATAACCATGACCTGGGAAACGGTAGATTCTAATTTTCGTAAGGCTAAGATATTACTGCTAATAATTCAGCCAGAAAAATTGGAGTGAAGTCAAGAAGACGGAGAGAAAAAGACCAATCCAGTGAAGGTGAAAAAATTCCCCACACCTGCCTTTTCGCGATCCTGCGAGGCATCGGTAGCAATAAGAACATGAGAGGGAAAGGACCTTAGGTGGTCCTGCATTAGACCCTGAAGAAGCGGGAAGGGCTGCAGCTTTTCATTCGATGGGAAAATGTCATCGAATTCAATCTGGACAGATGAGGAGTTGTTATATATTTGGCGGACATCAGTGAAATGAGTATTTATGCGATCAAGGAGGGACTGCACGTAACATATCTGCGGGGTATGAAATCAAGACCAGGCAGCACTAAAAAAGGCGGAAGGTTCACTAAGAAATATACTGGAAGCGTGAAGAGGTGAGTCGCACAATTTTAAAAATGTTTTAACTGTTAAAAGGCGAAACCTAGCTGATAACGAAGGCATTCGCGCCTCAAGGTGAGAACAGCATTGGCGACATATTTTGGAAGCCCCAGACACAGGCGCAACGCCTCACGCTCCAAAAGCACAAGAGGGCGAAGTTTATACAGGAGCTCCTGAGAATAAAACACACCCAAACTCCAAAATTGGGCGGACGTACATTTTATAAATCATCAGAAGCGTATGCCTTCTCATGCCTGACCTAGCACTACAAAGCCTGCGCAGGATGCCAATGGCCCGAACTCCTTTTGCAGAAACTTACTCAATGTGTGGCCGCCAGGAGAGAGTAGAGTCGTATATCACACCGAGATACTTCACCGTCTGAACTTGAGGTATTATGTTATTTCTATAGACCAGGCAGATGTTTACAGGAACAAAAACTGGAAATACTAACAATGCGCATTTCTTCACATTAAGGGACATATGAATTCTTCCTAGCCAGTTGTCAAGAACATTGAGGTAATTTTGCAGGGTTCGATAAAGAGTGTGAATGTCACCTGCTGATGCAAAAAATGCATTATCGTCGGCGTACACATAAGTTTTCACATTTTGAATGCATGGAATTGAGCTTAGAAAAATGTTAAAAAGAACAGGTGAGAGAACTGATCCTTGCGGAACACCTCTTGTCTGTGGAAATCTCCTTGACGAAACACCATTTTGGCAGCAGTAAAATTCTCTATTTTCTAAAAAAACAGAAATCCAGGCTACAAAATAGCTTGGGAAGTTAAGTTCCTGTAATCTTAGTAAGAGATTCGAGTGCTCCACGCTGTCGTATGCTTTTTGACATCCAAGGTGACAAGCGCAGCAAACTTTTTTTTATTGCGAGCTAATTTAATACGACTCTCAAGGTCAGTATGAGCACACCAAATTGAACAACCCGGCCTGAAACCAATTTGACATGGATTCAATACAGCATTTTCTGAAATGAATGACATGACACGGCTGAGAAGGACCCTTTCCACCAATTTCACTAGGTTCGATGTTAACGAAATAGGGCGTATATTGTCTAAAGTTAAGCCCTCCCCTTGCTTTTTAAGGAATGGAACTATTTCAGCAAGACGCCACTCATGCGGTATCCAAGGACCTTTAATAGAATGGTTAATTAGAGCCAACAGGTCTGCAGGAGATTCATTGAACAAAATTTTGATCATAGATGACGTGACCTTATCGGGGCCAGGAGCCGCTGGAGATAAGCGCAGAACAATTTGCGACAGCTCAGGCATAGAGACCTCAGTGAAATCACTTGAGGTGCATGTGAATATAGTAAGAGAAGGTAAAGCAGATGTAAAGCGAAGCTCTAGGCCACACGCAATATCTTCTAAGGCCTTTGCGATGTCAGCAGGGGACTGAACAAGGGATTCAATGTTGACAGTCGGAGGAATCACCTTGTTGCGCCTCATGAAATTAAACAAAGCTCGTTTACTTCCTGATTGGGAAAGGAAATCATAATGATTTGTATTATACTCCTCCTTTGCACGGGCGACAGTGCGCTTAAATGTTGCTGCAACATACTTATAATCCAGCCAATTTTTTGGGCATTGATTGATGAAAAGTTTTTTTCCAAGCTGCTTTCCGTCGTCTATATGCACGCGTGCACTCAGCATTCCACCAATTGTTCGCGATTGCACCCTTTGTTCTCTTAACCAAAAATTCAGACTTTTGCCTTGCATGTTCCAGTACTGAACATAGATGTGCAGCCTTGCTTTCGGCACTTATCTGAGCGCGAGTGTCTGAAGTGATTTGGAGGGCTGATTTTAGAGTGTCTTTAAAGCAATTGTAATTTATTAACGTGCGCTGATGTCGCTCAGGAAGAGTTAATTTACACGCAAACTTGAAACTAATCGGTAGATGATCACTGTTTGTTGCACAGTCAACAGGCGCCAAAGACATAACGGAGACTCCTGGGGAGGAAAAAGTTAAATCCAAGGCAGAGCGGCATTGACTGCGAACAAACGTAGGCAATCCGGAATTGTTGCAGATAAAGTTGTTGCCAGAAGCCCAATCAAATAGCCTAGAACCAAAGCTGTCTGTTTCAAACCCCCAAGTCACATGGTGCGAATTGAAGTCGCCAAGTAATAGAACCTGAGATCGGCTACTAGACATGAGTGAGTCAAGGGGCCGAGTGTCACGCACACCAGACGGGAAATATGCATTAGCTACCGTAAAGGGCTGTTGACCTGGGACACTGAGGTCAACCGCAAGGATTTCACATTCATTGTCCGCATATTGAAAAGAAATGCATGCCCTGTGGCAAAACTTTGTAGATATGAGCATTAACAACCCTCCCCCTCGTGATGACCGGTCAAGCCGGAACGGATGGTAATCCTTGAGATGATAATTGAAATTTGGAGCTAGCCATGTTTCCTGTAAAGCAACTAAATCTGGTAGAAGCTGATTGCATAGGCAATTTAAATCTATTGAAGCTGAGAATATTGATCGACAATTCCACTGGAGTACACTTAAGAACCCTATCTTGGCGGAAGTGCCGCAGCCGCGACTGCTTTTTCTAGAATACTGGTCTTAGCGTTTTGACTTGCGTTACTTTTCTTTGTCTTTGACTGGGGGAAAGATGGACCGGCAATATTCAGAGGAGACCCACTTCGTTTCTGTGCGCGGAGATCAGACTCCATATCAATACAATCCATAGAAGATGCGTCGTAACGCTATTCGAAGGAGAGGGCTGAGAGGTCTTTTGTTGCTCACATTGTTTTTGACCCTGCGGAGCGGAATTGATTACTACAGAAGGAGGGATAGCTTCCGAAGCCAAAGAAGACAAGAGCGGAGTGGTGGACGCCTGCAAAAGATTGGTCATCTGAGCAGCTATGACCTGCGAAGTGCACGTGGACACGGTTTACATAATGCGATCCATTGCATTTGCCATAGCTTTCTCAACTGCCGCTGTAATAGCCTGGGACAAACTAGAATCCATTATGGGTGGGCATTTGGCGGCCACACTAGAGTAGGCTGAGGCTCTGTCCTTGACTGCGGCAAAAGCCTCTCTCCGCGTGCATCTGCGCTTGTCTATAAGCTCGAGCACCTGAACTTCTTGTGCTCGTGCAGGACAGTCAGGCGAATCAGCAGGATGAGCACCGCTACACAAACAACACTTCTCTTGCTGTTCAGGACATTCCTCTCTGCAATGACGTTCCCCACAGGCACAGCAGCGTAAGGCCGATTTGCAGGCTTTGCCGCTGTGGCCAAATCGCCAGCAGTTTTGACACTGAAGGTGCCGAGAGTTAAAGGCATCTACTCGAAAAACCAATGGCCACACCTTAATCTCTGACGGGCAAAATAATCCTGCAAATGTGGCAATGACGGACTCCGTAGGAATTTTTACTCCGTCAACCAGCCTGCTGCATCGATGGACAGCAATCACTCCCGCAGGCGAGAGGTTCTTAGAGATGAGTTCTCGTCTTCTTCCTCGTCCACTCGTTCACTCGCTCAATGTCGTCGTCGTCGTCTACCCGCTGAAATATTTATTTTCCCTTCTGACTTTTACCCGCAGAGAGAACGTTCTCTTTCCGCTGTAGGCAGTGGCGACAAAAAGATTATTCATTACTTTTGCTTTGTGCAGTTTCATCGCCTCTGTGGGTCATACGGTCCTGCCTCGTTGCTTTGCGCTAACTTTCGGAGTTAGTATAATTGGAAGCCTACGTGAAAATTGTTGCAACAGAGTGAATGATCTAAGAACCACCCGGTTTTCTGAGAGCATTGAAATATTTCTGGTGAAAAAAAATCAATGGGGTAATTAAAAAAAGTTCCTATCAATATAAGTTTACCAAGAAAGTCACTTTTGAGCGGCAAAAATTTCCCTTCGGTTGTCCAAGCAAAATACACAGTAAATGTCCTAAAATTCCTTACGCTCTACGCAAATAATAAGGAATGTTTCCAGATGGTATTGCTTTTAAACGCGAAAATTCTTTTTTTCTTCTTTAATCAGGCAACAATGCTGCGCGCAGAGCACGCTGCAAGCAGGCAGCGCTGTGGAGATGGCTGTGAACTTGAAGCCGGAGCAGCGGAATAAGCTGGAGCTGCGGCACCAAGTCAAAAGTGTCGTCTGCTAATGGGGCCACTGGTGTATAGATTTCAAGCTAATGAGAGTAATGTGCTGCTCGGGAGCAGCGCGAATCACGATATAGTTCTCAAATTACTGCATGTTCTCCTTGCCGAGAAAGAATAGAGTAGCGCCTTCATAAGAAGCGAAACACATCAGTCGACCAACCGACCGACCGACCCACCATGTATATCATAACGAGCCCCTCTTTTCCGCTCTCTTGACTGCTCGATTGATTGACTTACTTTCATTGACTGACTTTGACTTACTTTGATTGATTGGGTGATTGATTGATTAATTCATTGACTGATTGATTGTAAACAATTACTATGTACCCAAAATTTTCACTACAACTGTACAGACTCGCACATTCGCACACATTTCAACACATACGCTCAGCCCCATTTTCTATCTCTCACTGACCACAAGGACCGGTTAGGTAAGACGTCCCTATTTTAGCATTCATCGTCACCGCGCCAAAATCTCGGTTCTGGTCCTCACAAGGAGCCAGCTCCGCATCCCTGCAGGCAACCGCGCTTGCCTAACAAACCGAGTAGTGAATTCATCCCAGCGGAACGAGCCCATCTCCAACTCCTCCTACTCCCCCCCCCTTCTCACCACAGCCTTGTCTTGCTTCTTGACTGAGTTACCACCGCGGGGCTGCTCAAACAGAAGGCGGTCCATGGCTCGCGCGGGGAAACCCACGATTGTGTCGAGGGGGATGGCCGAACTCGCTGCATCACCCGTGCCTTTGATTTCCTTTTTTTCTTCTATCACAACCGCTCGCTTGATTACCAGCTGGCGATTTTACCGCCGGCATCGACCGAAACGCTAGTTGTAGGGATCTGTACCTGCACGTACATTTATGCTTTGAAAGAAGTCTTCGCCGTACAATGAGTGAAAGCACGGCGCGCCAGAGGGGGCAAGGGAGTGAAGCTCTAGGCTCATGCTACAGGCGAGCGCACTAAGCCCAGAATGGCAAAACAGCGTACCGGCGAATATCCGATAAACGCGTTAAAAGGCCTGCGCTGCCCAAACAGGAGAAGGTGCTGCGGTGCTCCGCAGAGCCGGGCTCTTCAATGATGGGGCTTTTTTTCCGTTCCCCCTCGACAACTTTCGTTTACTTGGTATAATACAAGTTGGTGCATGGACTGTATTCAATAGGCTGTAGTGGTTGTGCTGCGCCGTCAAGATGAAGCAATGGGCAGTGGGAGGGTGGGGGGAGGAAGGGGGAAACGTACACTGTTGGTTTGTAAAGCTGGAACCTTCGCACAGAGAACTCCAGTTTGGGCTAGCTGGTTCATGATTCACAAAGAAAACGGCGTGAAATACGGAGACAAAAGAGAAACTTACAGGAAACATACAGGGCGCTGGTCATGTCGTGTCTGGTTCTCGTGTCGTGTCTTTATGAATCTTCGAACACAGACTTCGTAAAAGTGAGAAAGATTTACATTCAACACTTGCAGTAAGAGTCCGTTCTCGGCCTTGCTTATGCTTATATTCACTTATTGCCCATCTGTTAGATAAACGGGTGGTTATAACTCAGTTTAAAGGTCAAATCGAATGAAACGAACAATACAATAGCATAAATGCTCGAACAACGACTCCCACTTTGCTAGCCTTATTTTTATTCCTGAGCCAAGGCAACCCATCCACCTTTGTGGAAGAAAGAGGAAAGATGCTAAGAAAGTGAAGCTATCGTCTTGGAGTGCAGTGAAAAACCGAAGCATTCTCCAGATGAAAAGCGGCGCTTTCATCAAAAACCTCAAATCTTGTTTTTCTCCATCCCCACGCGGTTTTCGCCGCACCTTTTTCGCGTCCGCACTGGCCACCCACCCAGATTGCAATAAACAGAACCAGTGCCTTTGTGAGCGTGTAACGCACACACTGCAGACTGGACCCTACGCAGCGAGCACGGGCGGGTGGATAGGTAGACAGATTATATTCTTTATTCAGGTAAGCTTGGATGAGGCGAAAATGTAGTGGACGAAAAGCAAGAAAGCAGGTTCGTTAAGTTGCCCGGGCTTGATATGGGAACTGACGTCAAAAAAGGCAGATCTAAAGCGACTTCACCTGTCCCCAATAGTAAACGTTATCTTTCTTGGTATGGTGTTGCGCACACGGCGAAACGAACACAGGAAAGAGTTGGACGACAGAAAGAGCGCAAACTATCAACTGACTTTATTTCCATCACAGCAACATATATCTGCAGAAAAAGCACGTGAAAAACAAAAGAGGAGAGGGAACAAAGACGAAGGTGGTGACAAGTCATGTCTGCATGTGTCAACAAAATCAACCAATTAAGCGATAAGGTCGCACTTGTTGAATACTAATCAAAAGATTATTAGTTCAAAAATCTTTGCTAACTTCTTAAAAATTCTCCCAGTCAACTCTCCCTGCATAAATTCGATAAAAGAGCACCTAGGTATTAAATAACAATGATGGTACAACGACCACCAAACAGACAGCATTTTTCAGCAATTTGAGTTACATTTATAGCGTTTTTTCTCAATGAAAGGCGTTTGATGCGCCAGGCACCTTGCTAGCGCACTCATCACAAGCTAACTTCATCTCGTATGAAGGTGTCGTTTTCATGTTACTTAACATGAAAACTAAAATATCTCCACGGTGGGCATCTCACTATTGATCTGGTTTTGCTTTGGTTTTATGGCGTTTAACGTCCTAAAGCTACTCAGGCTATGAGCGACACCGTAGTCGAGGGCTCCGTATAATTTCCACAACCTGGCGTTCTTTAAAGTGTACTGATATCGCACACCCTCTTGTAGCAGACCGTTGAAAAACGGTTCCGCCACTAGAATTAAAGAATTTTTATACCGCAACAACATTTTCACCGATTTCACTCATGGCTTTCGTAAGGAAGTTTTCATGGTAAGTCGATTACTTTCAGTTACTCATTCGTAAGCGGCATCTCTTCACAATAACAGACAGGTTAAAACAATCATTCTAGATTACAGTAAAACACTTGAAAAACTTCTGTACTACAGCCTAATTCTAAAAGCAAAATTCATTGGTCTTGCACCGATTTTTATTTCCTCGATAAAGGATTATTTAACTAACCATAACCACGTCCCGCTTCGTCGGCACCAGTCAGCCTGTCTTCCAGTGCCATCGGGTGTGCCGCAGGGAACGTCCTGGGGCGATTACTCTTTCAGGCATATAGTAACGACGGTGTTGATGAAGTTTTCAGTGATGTATAAATTTGAACACATCCCAAGCAGCAGGGGTAATTGGCCCAAAATTGCAAATGTATTGGCACAGGCTGGTCCTATGAAAGACCAGCCTTTCCCAATACATACAAAGATTGGGCCAATTACCTGTGCTGCTTGGGATATGGATGTTTTATGGTTTTTTTTCAGAACGGTAATAATGCGAACTATCTGAGCGACCTCCGAATATTGTTACAAATATTGTGCAATGGTGCAAGCTGTGGACAATATTTGAACAGCATTTGGAGGTCGCTCAGGTAGCTCGCATTATTACCATGGTGCAAGCAGTGGACTGACCCGCCGCAGTGGTTCAGTGGTTAGGGGGCTCGGCTACTGCTCCGGAGTTCTCGGGCTCGAACCCGACCGGTGGTGGTGGTGAAAAGCATTTATTAATCTATATATACAGAGAGGTTCTCGGGGAGAGGCCCCTAGTGGGTCTCACCCCTTACAATAGAAGGCGGAGTCCCTCATTCCGGGACCCCGTTGGTCCTGCCGTCTGCGCAGGTCCGCCGAACCAGGGCTTGTTGGGCCGATAGATCCTGGCAGCCAAGCAGAGCCGCCTCCCAGCCCTCTCGGGTACGGGAAGGGGTCACAGGGGGAGAGAAGGGTTTTGCCTGCATGCCCAAACCATGTGAAAGGTGTTGGCTTCCTCCCCAAAGAATGAGCAGCGGCCGTCAAAGGAAGAGTAAAAGTGCCCGAGAACAGCCGGGCGCTGCAGGTTGTTTGTAAAGAACCTAAGGAGAGTCCGTTCGCCAGCTTTACCCAGTCCCTTCATAGGAACCGGGTAGCGCTGGTGTTCGGCACGATAGTCCTCAGTAATGTCGTTGAAAGAAAGAAGAGGGCTGTGGTCTCGGTTAAGGTCTTCCCAAGAAACGCCTGGTGCCCGGAAAGTGAGTGCGTGGGCTGGGTCATGGGTGGCTTCGTTACCTGGCATGCCTTAGTGCCCAGGGCCCATATGACTGAGCGATGAGTTGGATCGCAGTCGCGAGTACTCTGGTGAAGAATTTGGTGAGCAAGTGGAGTGGTTCAACCGAACTCAAAGTTACGACAGGCTCCGCGAGAGTCTGTGAGGATGAATTTAGAGTCGGAATGGGAGGCTGCGAGGGCGATCGCGACCTCCTCCGCATGAGTTGAGCTCGGCGCTCTGAACGAGAGGCCGTCCACCTATTTTTCCTCGTGTATGACTGCAGCCGTGTACCATTCCTCTCTGGAGTGGTAGGGGCCTGCAATGTCGACGTAGAAGACGTGTTTCTTTGAGCCATAGCGGCGGTGCAGGGCATCCGCCCACTCCTGGCGCCGCCCATTATGGTCCTCCTTGTTCATCTTACTCGGAAGCGGTCGAACGTAGAGGGCGCGTCTCCACAGTTTGGGCACTCGAACCCCTTCCATCTTATGGCGGTCATGTTTGACATGTATATGGTCCAAGAGGCGGTGTGACCGGACACGGTCTGGGCGAGACGCGTGTATTGGTTAACGAGATGCGCTTCGCGAAGTTCGCGGTAGGTGTTCACCGCCCCCAACGCCAGCAGTCGCGCGTTGGAAGTCGAGTTGGTGTTGGAAGGTCGAGGGCTCTCTTGGAAATTTTTCGGAGTACAACCTCCTAGCAATCTTCGTCATGTTTTCGTAAGCGGAGGTAAGGAGTCGAGTACAGCACTCGACTACTTACGAAGGCATGGGCGAGCCGCACCGCATCCTTACCTCGCAACCATCCTCGCTTGTTGGAAACGCGGCGAAACATTCGGCCCACCTGGTCGCCGGCTTTGCGGAGTTTGGCAAGGCTCGTGTCTGGCTTGAAATGCTGATTAATAAAGAGACCGAGTATTGGCAGCTCCTGCGCTTCACGGTTGGGGCCGCTGGCGGGAGAGAGATGAACGGAGATTTTGCATTTCGGAGAATGTCAAATATGCACAAATTCAGACTTGAACGGGGAGCACTGGAGACCGCAGCACATAGCATAGTGTTCTGCTGTGCTCGCCGCTGCTTGCAGGCATTCCTCTATCTCTCATATGTTCCCGCATTAGTCCAGATGGTGATGTCATCGGCGTACAGTGCATGCTGAACACCGTCGACACCAGCCAGCCGTGCCGGTAGGTGCATCATGGCAATATTAAAGAGAAGCGCGGACAACACAGCGCCTTGAGGCGTGCCCCGCGTTCCCATCTCAAAGGGGCCGTACTCGGTCTCTTGTATGCGTATATAGGCCAAGCGGTCTGTTAAGAAGTGTGATGTAGTTGAACGTACGAGGACCGCAGTTGTTCTCGCTGAGACGTTTTAATATGACGGCGTGTTTAGCATTGTCAAACGCACCCTTCAGATCGAGTGCTAGGACTGTGTTGTCATTGTGTGAGTGTCCTATGGGTTCGAGAACCTCGCGATGAAGCTGTAAAAGTATGTCTTGTGTGCACTTAAGAGGTCGAAAGGCGAACACGGTGCCGGCGAAGGTGTTCTTGCTCTCGAGGTAATCCGAGAGGCGGTCACGGACCATTCTTTCTATAAGTTTCCCTACGCATGAAGTGAGAGAGATTGGCCGTAGGTAGTCTGTGTTTTCCGGTTTCCCTGCCTTCGGGATAAAGGCTACCAATGGCGTCTTCCAATCGTGTGGCAACGACCGCGGTGGCGGCGTTCTTATGAGGAAAAAACGCTAAGGCACTCCTGTTCTGTGTGATGTCAGAGCACGGTAAAGATCCCCTTGTGGTCGAAATTATTCCGGAGCCCTCCACTACGGCACCTCTTTCTTCCTTTCTTCTTTCACTCCCTCCTTTATCCTTTCCCTTACGGCGCGGTTCAGGTGTCCAACGATATATCAGAGAGATACTGCACCATTTCCTTTCCCCTAAAAGCGATTTTTATTATTAATACACTCCAACCAGCGGAGTTCCTCAGGGCTCGGTATTAGGCCCGCTTCTGTTCTCTGTTTTTATCAATGACGTTTCCTCCGTGGTCAAAAACTCCTCATTTCTCCTTTATGCGGACGATATAAAAATGTTCAAGGCAATACATACTCTTCACGATTGCATGTCATTGCAATCGGACATATCCGCCTTCTCTGATTGGTGCTTGAAGAATGGGCTCACTCTCAATTCATCTAAAACCAAGGTTGTCTCATTTAGGCGTAAAACGCACAGTCTTCTCTACTCTTATTCGGTGAATGGTAGGCCGCTGCCCAGGGTTGATGAAATTAATGACCTCGGCGTACTTTTCGACCGTAGCCTCAGCTTCTCCTCTCATACAAAACGCATTGCTCTACGGGCTATGCGTACACTCGGCTTCATCTGCAGGCTTTCGAGAGAGTTTCGAGCCCCACTTACTTTCTTAAAGCTCTACCTCTCCATATGCTTGCCGCTTTTGGAATATGCGTCTGTTGTTTGGAACGGCACTTGCCAGTCGAACTGTGAAAAAATCGACAGAGTTCAGCTAAAGTTTTTACGCATATTTCAAAATCGGTTTTCTTGCAAAACTTCCAGCTCTCGTCCCAGACGGAGTAACTCCCTGCAGCTTCCTTCTCTTAGCTGCCGTCGCGTGAGGGCAGATATAATTTTCTTGTATAAACTTCTTCATGGTCACATTCTATGCCCTCAGCTCCTAGCGCGTATCCTTTTGCGTGTACCGCGAAAGAGCATAAGCGAATTCAGACCATTCCAAGTTTCTGCGCTCCTGCACTCCCTCTGCCCTCTGGACAGAATGCAAAAGTTGTGTAATTCTCTTTGTCCTCACCTAGATATATTCGAAAATTCTCTTCCTTCCTTTATATTGGATGTCCGTGACGTTCCACTTTGAGCACTCTTTTTCTCATACATAACTTCCCCTTTCATGCATTTTGTCTTTACTACACTTGTGCGTTTGCACCGGTATTATATTCTTTTTTTCTCTCCCTAATTGTTCATCACGTGTACTTGTTTTCATTAATATTATTTCTTTAATACTGTATACTCACGCCTGATTGTCTGTAACGCGTTCACTAATTACGTTTCTTATTGTGTATGATTGTATTTCTAGCTTGTAGTTCAGAGGTTTCTTATTCGTTCTTATTAGTATCGGCTTTATTCTTGTTTGTATTTTGATATATGCTGTACTTGGCTGTTATCGGTCGTTCATTCTCTTTGTTTATTGTTTCATTAGTTATTTATATGTCTGTTGCCTGTTCTAGCTGTTTTCATTTACCGCTGTTCTCGCTGTTTTCTTGTTTTCGCTTTTTTGCTTCATGCTTGCTGTCACGCCTAGTTTATGTGTCTTTTTTTTCTATCGCCTTGACTCCTGCATTACCTCCCCTGAGTGTCTTCCTTTGTAGTGAAATAAATTTACATTTTGTGCGTGTGAATGGTGTACCAGCACCAAGACCTATGGGTTGTTCCTGGGCACCGAAAAATAAAGATTGATTGATTGAATTTTATTATTATTATTATTATTATTATTGTTATTATTATTATTATTATTATTATTATTATTATTATTATTATTATTATTATTATTATTATTATTATTATTATTATTATTATTATTATTATTATTATTATTATTATTATTATTATTTTAGCTGTATATATGACTGAATACCACGAAAAGATTTTCTCCGCATTACTAACAAGAAAAACCTGCTCAGAATGTACATACACTTGTTCATCAGCAGCGTTGCAAGGAACATCCGTGGACTACATAGGTGTAACACTTAATAATGAACACTTCGAACTCTCATATAGAAAATTTATGTTCACTAGCATTCCGTAAGACCTCTTAGGCTCAGGGAAAAGCTTCGCAACGCCCCCGCTATCGGTAATCTCTTAAGCTATGAACTCTAATTAGGCCCAAGGGCGAACTTGCTTGGATAATTTCGAACCCATATACCAAGGCTAATGCACGCAAGCTCCAAATAATACTGAAAAAGACAGCTGACTTAATGGTTCAAAATCTCTATCCTCTGACCGCCTGTCGAAATTGATGCGCACTCACTCTATTGGACCATACCACACTTGAGAAGGCGCAGTTTTCGTTTAGGTTTGTTTCGTTACTTCTTAACAATAAACTCACACATGACCCTTCTGTCCCTATTTCCCAATTCCCAAAAGATATACGTCACACTATCACAAAGCTTTGTTAACACCTCATTTCGCACTGACCAATTTGTGTAATTTTTTCTTTTTTCCCCGCACAATGAACAACTGCAACTCATTAAACAAACATCAACAACACCGAGAAATCTATTCTTCCTTAGCCATGTTCTATAAAGAGCTTCCACGAACGATGGCAACGATACAAAGCCTCCTGTTACGCCATCCTCTGTGTGGCACCTTTTTGCTTTGACAAACAAAATAAGTTATTCATCAGCCTTTACCAGGAATACTAACGGTAGCTATCTACATATCTGCTCGCCACTTATGTGGCTTACCATGGAAAGGTGGGAAACTCATTAAGCGAAATATTATCGGTTCGAACGACAAAGTATTATTTCTTTTTTACTAGTTGAGCGGTGACAGATTCCTCCTAGGCGGCACCCGGCAAAGCTCTGCAAGAATTAGCTTAAATGTTTGCGCATTGCGCATACTCTGCTTACATGATTCATCTTATGACAGAACGTCCAAGATTATCCTCTGGTGTTAACTCGAACCGAGAAGCACAGGTCACGTAAAAACCTCATTCCCCTGAAGCTTTCGTTCTGTTGAGCCTCTAGTGCGTTCCTTTCAAGGGTAATAAAAAAACATGTTAAACCGCCCTTGCCACGCGTTTCTTTCATGTTAGTTGTGTTGCTGCATGAACGTCACGATAGCAAGCAGCCCGCGCAGGTCTTCAATGTTGAGACTGTTAATTAACCTGACTCTTGAGCTGCAAAGGAAACAAAGAGGGACATCTTTTAGGCGCGCTGAGACTTCATAGAATAATAATAATAATTGGTTTTTGGGGAAAGCACTCCACTTTCCAAATTTGGAACGTCTTTAAGCAATCTGCCTCCCGCGATGGTAAAACCTCTGTGCTTTAATAGCATTCATTTCAGTGGCACGTGCTCTGCCGCCTACATTCAGATTATGTACGACATATTTCTAAACTCTCCTGTATTGGCGCCTCCGAATTTGAGAAATAAATTATATTATTTCTGTCAGCTCTCCTATGTTTTTGCCACACAGAAAAATAATGATATATGCAACCACGTCCTCCTATGCTTCCTTTAAGTAAAACTGCGCTTAAATGCGGAAGCTTCGCTGGCATAGACTGGTCAAAAGCTAAACTCTCTTATATGTTAATGCGCGTAAGAACAGTTCTTCATTGGGCCGTAATATCGGTGATTTATTGTTTTTGTGTTGACAGGCTACAAGCGTTGCGCCAACGTCTACTGCTTGCTTTACGTGTGAGGAGTTCCGAAATCGCCACCCTTAAGCTGTCTTCCCACATTAATTCCACCAAAAGCAGCTATTTCTGAAGCATCACTTAGACGGCTGGTGATATAAAGCATTTATTTATAGACTTAATTACACCTTCCGAAAGAAGTCCAGCCTAATTTTTCTTTCTTTTTTTACTTATTTTCGTTCTCAGTTTCTTTTCTTCACCTTTTTCGCCCCCTGTTATCTGTTTCTTTATTTTGATTCTCTTTTTATTTTTTCTTCATTGCCCACTTTTTATTCGTCCTCTTTCACTTTTTCGTAATGTTTCGAAGCGTTTCTCTAACCTGTCGTTTTCAATTATCTTCCCTCTTGTTTCCATGCGCATTTCTGTCCTTTTTTCTTGCTTCTTCCTTGCGTTAGCGCCTCATTATTGCCAACTTCCAATCAGTGCCGGCAGTCACAGGCCAAACAAAAAAAGGACCGAATTTCCGCTAAACTAACAGCCCACTCGGTCAGCTGCGGCTTTTTTGTTTCTGTCCTTCGGTAAAGTTCATCGGGCCTTGTGCATAGTCCTATATTTCCTCTTTTCTGACCTGTAAAAGCGCAGGTTTCGCGAGGAACCGCATAACACGTGTCGAATGACGTTGTCGCGCTAATAATAAATTAGTGCCAGCAGTGAACGCTTCATGACCCATGCCCAGAAATAACTGTGATTAGTTGGCGCTGCCAGGGTTACGAGAGGTCGAACCCGTTCATCGAGTTACGCAAGTCCCGTAATATGTCGGAACACCACGGATGTGAACGCCTAGCTGCTGTGCAGCAATGAAATTGCTGCGCAACTTTCGGATTTTCCAGCATATTTTGTAATTTCTTCTAGTAGAACCCACAATCACTGTCAGTGTTTGTTGCATATATGATTAGAAATCTTAGCAGTAACAGCGCGACATAAACAGCTAGACCTGAGGTGGACGACAAAGTAAAGTTGAGAACTGAAAACAGGTTTCGAAGGAAAGGGAATCTCGCAGTCATTGTCTCACATCTCTGTCGACACTCGCACCGCTCCGTAAGCGAAGGGAGGAAGCTGGGACTGAAAGAAGAGAAAGAGGCGCCGTAGTGGAGAGCTCCGGTATAATTTCGACTGCGTGGGTACCTTAACGTGCTCTTACATAACACAGTACAGGGGCGCCTTTGCATTGAGATCTCAGTGCTCGTAAAAGACCCCTAGTAACAGTTCATTCTTTTCCTCCGCTAGCCGCGAAAAAATTAAAAAGCGAAGAAAAGAAACGAAAAGAAGATACAGGCAGATGTTAAGACATGGAAAAAGAACATAAAAATGCGTTAGCAAGCCATCCATTCAAGTAAGTTATTTATTTTAAAAGAGAGCTAATAGACTGCATGCTTACGCAATCTGAGCCTTGTAAACAAATAATTAGAGCTATAAAGGCTTCCTTTCCTCGTCGGCTTTGATATTTATTAAGGTACCTGATAAGGCAAACTTACACGGTTTATAAGGGCAAATCTTCCAGCGAAGCGCTAAATTGGCGTCGCTCATTTAACCCACTGCACCAACTAAACAACACGCTCCAACTAGCACGCCAAATATTGCTAATTTGAGACCCGTCGATTTTTCTAGCGACATGGCGAGTTCGCGCAGTGTATTATTTACACAAGCATCCGTTACACCAACATAAAATTTACAACACCAAAGTGGTACGTCCGTTGACCACAGCGCACAGAAAGGCATTCTACGAAGCGCTTTCATCGTTCATGTCACATAAGCGGAAGTTGACCGATCCAAATTTCCGGATCTCACTAAATAGAACGCTTTAGTTTGCACTCCTTTGAGGATCGTCGCAGTTTTTCTATGCTAATTATATATATATATATATATATATATATATATATATATATATATATATATATATATATATATATATATATATATATATATATATATATATATATATAATTAGCATAGAAAAACTGCGACGATCCTCAAAGGAGTGCAAACTAAAGCGTTCTATTTAGTGAGATCCGGAAATTTGGATCGGTCAACTTCCGCTTATGTGACATGAACGATGAAAGCGCTTCGTAGAATGCCTTTCTGTGCGCTGTGGTGAACGGACGTACCACTTTGGTGTTGTAAATTTTATGTTGGTGTAACGGATGCTTGTGTAAATAATACACTGCGCGAACTCGCCATGTCGCTAGAAAAATCGACGGGTCTCAAATTAGCAATATTTGGCGTGCTAGTTGGAGCGTGTTGTTATATATATATATATATATATATATATATATATATATATATATATATATATATATATATATATATATATATATATATATATATATATATATATATATATATATATATATATATATATATATATATATATATATATATATATATATATAATATAAATTGGTTGTAGTTGAGGAAAAGAAAAGAACCTGAACCGCGCCGTAAGAGAAGGAATAAAAGAGGGAGTGAGAGAAGAAAGGAAGAAAGAGGCGTCGTAGTGGAGGGATCCGGTGCAGTTTCGAACACCTGGGTTTCTTTAATGTGCACTGACATATAAATGTGGGTTCAGAGCAAGTGCACTGCTGGGTTCTATTGATACTTTCAAAGCCTACAATTCCGAGTGATAATATTGCCTTGAAATTTTCATGCAGTCTCATGTTAACAATTTGTCAGTGAATACTACAGCTGCGTATTGAAAAATCATTCAAAAGAACCTACAAATTGGCTTCAATCACTCGCATTAAAATATATATTTCATTGGATGGTTTTTGTATCTAATATAAAACAACAAAGCTATTGTGTTACTTATCTATCAAAAATGTCTCAAGAAATATTCGCTTGCAAAATCCACTTCAGCAGCGCCGCTCCCTACTGTAACTCACATGGCTTTCTAAGCTGACCAAAGCTGGACGCAATACCCAGCGCAAAGAAGAATTTTTGTAGGAGCAACCAATATCAACACAATGAAAAATAGAATCCGTACATTTTTGAGGCAGCACAAGCCTAGAGCGATTTGACGATTTGAATAAAAGAATGACTTTAAACTATTTCATTTTTCTTTTCATAAATTTAGAAGGAATAAATAAAAGAGAAAACCAAGTTTGCAAGTCTTACGCTGTCATCCATCTCACAGCAAAAATGAGGTTGTAAAACCCCTCTTTCTTCAGAGAAAGACAACTTTGTTTTCACGAGCCCCAACACCCCACCCCCCCTTTCTCTCAAGAGAAAAGAGGCTTGGAGTGCAATCCTTCGCAGAATGCTCAAAGTGAAAGCCCTCAGTAGCCCTTCGGAATCTCGGAATAAAACGCTAATGCCTTCAGTGTACACCCGCGTCCCCTTTTCGATGGTCGGATAAATGAAGTTTCTTTGTCCATAAGCAAAGCACTCTTTTTTTTAACTTTATGTCACAGCAGCATTTCATCCCAGGCTTTATAAAAGCTCTCTCTATACGCAACGGTTTTAATAGCAAAAAGCACTCTGCGCATTTCGCGGAAGGGGATTGCCGGAGGCATATTATAGCTCAGGCGGAAGCTCTCTGAAATCAGCCATCCAATAATCTGAGTCGAGCGACCTTCCCTCCAAACAGCGACTGCAGCTGCCAGAATTGGGGTTCACTCTCTTAAGCAGTATTAGCAACAAGTTCATTCGCCCGAGCCCAACTCTGCCGAATCTATGGGCACTAGTTAATTTATGGAGTGCGCTTAAGACTGCTTTACGTGCTTTGAATGGTAATTAATTGTTTTTTGAAGCAAAAACTTCACTACGCTTGGTTTGGTTTGGTTTTATGTGGACTTAACGTCCCAAATTGACTCAGGCTATGAGGAACACCGTAGTGAAGGGCTCCAGAAATTTCGACCACCTGGGATTCTTTAGCGTGCGATGTAAGTACACGTTAAAAAATCCCAGATGATCGAAATTTCCGGGTCCCTCATAGCCTGATTCGCTTTGAGACGTTAAGCCTCTATAAAACCAAACCAAACCAAGCGTAGTGAACGTAATGCCGACTTCGCTGTGCGTTAATTGCCGGTTGATCTTCGAGTGAGGCAGAGGGCAAGTGTGGCTTTAGGCGTGACCAGATGTGGTCCACCATGATGTCGCACCTCTTGGGCTCTCGATGTTGACTGTTTTGGCGCCAGAATAGGTCGCAGTGTTCATTGGGTGCCTAACCGCTAGCTATCAAGCAATGAATTAACTGCCACCTGTCAGGGTGGCAAGGTGGGCGCCTGACTATCCAGTGGGCTGAATGCACTCCATGTTACAGATGCCAAACTGCGTATACCTGCTCGATACACCCCAGCTTTTGCTCTCTAACCAGGTTCAGCACTGGTTAAAGCCCAGGTAATTTTTTTACCGCGACATTCCTTGGCGTCCGCTCCTGCGTTGAGCAACGTGCCTCGGCGTAACCGAGCGAACGAGCGCAGCGGAGGATTAAGGAAAGCGAACGCAGAGCGCCGCACAGGATGAAAGACAGCGACTGCGAAGGCGGTAGCATGAAGGGAGGAAGCACGGCGACGACCCAGGACAAAAAAAAATTGAAGGAGGCCTGCACCTGCAGCCAGCTGAGGGCTTAAGAAAAATTGTTTTATTTACTCCGTCACACTGTTTCCAATTTCCATGTCAAGAATAAACTCGCGTTGTGCAAGTATATGAGACGCTTGGAAAAAGGAGCTAAGGCTCGATCGTTCCGCATTGCTCATTCTCTTTGTCTTCCTATTTAATCTTGTTTTCGAGCTGGTTTCGTGCTCCTTTGGCCAACTAGAAGCAAAAACAAACATTTGAAATGCTTTTAAAAGATAAAAAACTGCACTACAATTGCAGTCTATATGCTTAGGTGTACACCAGCACCACTTGCCTTACGCGCGTTAACCATAACTCGGTCCAAGACTCGATTTCGCGAAAAGACGTTATTGTAGCTTCACGTCGCTACCCACACACCTGCTCTTGTTATCAAAAGAAGGAGCACGTAGCTTCTGTGTATATTCATACATTTGTGGAAATTGTCTTGCGTGAATGCACCGGAATAATTTTTTTTTCCGCACACCCATACGTTCGTACGTACGCATACCCGAAATTGAAAATGCACCCAGTAGTGTCCCTGCACTAAAATGCTCGACAGAATACCAAGGTAAACTGCAAGATTTGGGTGACGCTCCTACAGCACAATAACATTTCGCTGCAGGTGCAGTGCAAATTTGCTGCAGTGGAATTCGCTGGAGGGCAGTGGAAAGTGCGAGGATAGAAAGAAGCGCCGCGTTTCCATAGAGGTCACTTCTGGTAGGCTGCTTCTCAATGCAACACCTCATATGTACGCTTTTGAAGCCACGTTCAAAGAACTAAACAAAAATACAAGAACTAAGATGCCACGTAAAGCTAACACGGCCGAAACCATCCATTGAGGCGGGGCGCCCCTAGGATTACTTCTTTACGTGTACTCAACGAGTGGCGTCGCCTAGAAGTTTTCTTATAATTGCTTTAAATTAAATTTGCCAGATTATTTTTACTTCTTTAGGATACACATTGGGCACATTTATACGCTCTCGCCTCGATGGATGCGACACAATTCATTCCAGAGTGACACGTAGCCGGCTATGGCGTTTCACATAGCAGCCAAACCTGGTAAACAGAAGCAGCTAAGCAAGAAGAGAACGGGCATCAGGTGCGGATCTATGGGCGGTTCTTGGAAAGGACATAAAGGGAAGCAGCCTGGTGTGCTCAGCACAATGCATTTCTTTAAACTTTTTTTTCTGATACAAAAGGAGGAAAGAAATATTTTAACAATAGCAAATTTCCCTCACTAGGGGAGCGAAATAAGATTTCTGTAAGTCGATGTCGGTTGATTACAGGCAGAGAGATCAGTTAGGAAAGGAGTGAGATCAATTGTTGCGTGAAATGTTTGCGGACTCACGAACTGACCACACACAAGCACACTTCTGCAGAAGAAAAAAGCAGAAACGTACTAAAAGATACCAGAGAAGAAAAAATGGCTAGGGCTCATTGAACGTCGCTTGAACCTAGTTACACGAGCGAAAGCTCTGTTAAGCAAGGTGTCCTATGTCCAAAATAAGATGTCAAGGTCAGGTGCCCAGTGGTCCTAGTCATGTGATCACATGGTCGAACTACCATAGCTTGGGTCATACCATCGCGCTGTTAAGTTCGGTTTGAGCTTGTGAGGCATTGAAAGTGGTTGTCTCATCCACACCAAAATCGGAAGTTGTACTCCCAAGAGTAGAGCTCCCGCGCTGGAAAGATTTGGTGGCATGTGTTCTAGCACTAAGTATAGACACAATGCAGGACATCCACTGCGTGCAAAGGGTGACCTTCAATCTATGAAACAAAGGGGGATGCTACAGCTAGAAAAACTGGAAATGAGAGGCGGAAAAAGTTGACAGGACAGTCACCACTGCGTAATGCGAGATGCAGCGATATCTTTTAAAGTATCCCGCGATATAATGATATATAGAAAATATGACAGCGGCTTAATATCTATATAATTCTAGAGCGCTGTTTGCAGGTTCCCCCGCATGCTCCCTTTTCGACTAGGTCTTATTTCCAGTCATCCGCTCTAAGCGACCGGCGTGACCGATTACCCTCTCCTGGGGCGGCGAATTTCTCAGCAGCTGTCGCGGATGGAACGTGCTAAATTCCTCCGTTCCCGCCATACCCTCACTCCCCCATCCAAGGTAGCGACCCTCTGGATAGCTACCGTGGTAACCACCCGCCAGTTGCGCATTTGTGCGATCTTTCTCAACCCTTCTTCCACAGTAACCCTCCTATTTCTACTTCGAGGGTACCACCCTCAGCGTGGCTCCCGTGGCGACCACCCTCCACTTGCGACTTATACCCTTGTCACACGAGCAGCCTTAACCGCAGGTATACCTATCTGCAGTTACCAGACTTAACCACCGTTATCGTAAACTGAACTGCGGCAGTGCTACACGCTCTCAAATACAGGAGCAAAGACGATCACGTGGTCTTGACTTATTCGCACTTCTTCCTCAAGTTTACAAACTTGTAAACAAAAAACTAAGAGCATACGGTTGGAGATGTAACATAAATGTAAATATAAATAGTTTTCTTATGTCTGAAATATATCAAAGAGTGATTTTTCCGACTTTAGCTAGAAACATAAAAGCAGTCTTTAAACAGTGGTAGTTGTTGGCTTCGTGGTCATAATTTTAGCCGTAAATAGCCCAAGATCTTAGAACCAGATTCAGTTGATTGTGTAGGCCGAACGGGTGTTTCGAGGCAACGTGCTGCACTTGCGATATTACCCTTGTGGTTCTGCGTCAATGGCACAGTGAGCGAAGAGCGCCTCGGCGAAAATTAAAGAGCGCGCTGGTGATTACCAAGTTGGTGAAACCGCACCTCTCAGCGGGCAGCTGCGTGAAAATCGATGGCACAGTGTGGGCATGATGAGGACAATTTTATAGCTATGTTCACCATGCAGCAAGCGGCGCTTCAGCAGTGTGGCATCCAGCAGTTGCTCTAACTGGAAAAAATCGACGCAGCAGAAGAGGGGCGTTTAAAGAACACGCTGAAAGAATGTGTCGCCGCATCATGGCGATAGCGGCGCGGCTCTGTTCCTCCGAACATCGGTCATGGGCTTATACGCAAGGGCAGTCTTGGTACGAGACTACGGTGCCGCACTTGCCAGACAGTGAGTTTAGGGCGCATTTCAGAGTGACCAGCAGTACTTACCGGTACCTCCTGAGTTCGTGTAAGTGTATGACGCGGTAAGAACATCGGTAATGAGCTTATCCACGAGGGCAGTCTTGGTACGAGACTACGGTGCCCACTTGCTAGACAGTGAGTTTAGGGCGCATTTCAGAGTGGCCCGCAGCACTTTCCGGTACCTCCTGAGTTTGTGTGAGTTTATGACGCGACAAGAACATCGGTAATGAGCTTATCCGCGAGAGCAGTCTTGGTACGAGACTACGGTGCCGCACTTGCCAGACAGTGAGTTTAGGGCGCATTTCAGAGTGACCCGCAGTACTTTCCGGTACCTCCTGAGTTTGTGTGAGTGTATGACGCGACAAGAACATCGGTAATGAGCTTATCCGCGAGGGCAGTCTTGGTACGAGACTACGGTGCCCCACTTGCTATACAGTGAGTTTAGGGCGCATTTCATAGTGACCCGCAGTACTTTCCGGTACCTCCTGAGTTTGTGTGAGTGTATGACGCAACAAGAACATCGGTAATGAGCTTATCCGCGAGGGCAGTCTTGGTACGAGACCACAGTGCCCCACTTGCTATACAGTGAGTTTAGGGCGCATTTCAGAGTGACCCGCAGTACTTTCCGGTACCTCCTGAGTTTGTGTAAGTGTATGACGCGGTAAGAACATCGGTAATGAGCTTATCCGCGAGGGCAGTCTTGGTTCGAGACTACGGTGCCCCACTTGCTAGACAGTGAGTTTAGGGCGCATTTCAGAGTGACCCGCAGTACTTTCCGGTACCTCCTGAGTTTGTGTAAGTGTATGACGCGGTAAGAACATCGGTAATGAGCTTATCCGCGAGGGCAGTCTTGGTACGAGACTACGGTGCCGCACTTGCCAGACAGTGAGTTTAGGGCGCATTTCAGAGTGGCCCGCAGTACTTCCCGGTACCTCCTGAGTTTGTGTGAGTGTATGACGCGGCAAGAACATCGGTAATGAGCTTATCCGCGAGGGCAGTCTTGGTACGAGACTACGGTGCCGCACTTGCCAGACAGTGAGTTTAGGGCGCATTTCAGAGTGGCCCGCAGTACTTCCCGGTACCTCCTGAGTTTGTGTGAGTGTATGACGCGGCAAGAACATCGGTAATGAGCTTATCCGCGAGAGCAGTCTTGGTACGAGACTACGGTGCCGCACTTGCCAGACAGTGAGTTTAGGGCGCATTTTAGAGTGGCCCGCAGTACTTCCCGGTACCTCCTGAGTTTGTGTGAGTGTATGACGCGGCAAGAACATCGGTAATGAGCTTATCCGCGAGAGCAGTCTTGGTACGAGACTACGGTGCCGCACTTGCCAGACAGTGAGTTTAGGGCGCATTTCAGAGTGGCCCGCAGTACTTCCCGGTACCTCCTGAGTTTGTGTGAGTGTATGACGCGGCAAGAACATCGGTAATGAGCTTATCCGCGAGGGCAGTCTTGGTACGAGACTACGGTGCCGCACTTGCCAGACAGTGAGTTTAGGGCGCATTTCAGAGTGGCCCGCAGTACTTCCCGGTACCTCCTGAGTTTGTGTGAGTGTATGACGCGGCAAGAACATCGGTAATGAGCTTATCCGCGAGAGCAGTCTTGGTACGAGACTACGGTGCCGCACTTGCCAGACAGTGAGTTTAGGGCGCATTTCAGAGTGACCCGCAGTACTTCCCGGTACCTCCTGAGTTTGTGTGAGTGTATGACGCGGCAAGAACATCGGTAATGAGCTTATCCGCGAGAGCAGTCTTGTTACGAGACTACGGTGCCGCACTTGCCAGACAGTGAGTTTAGGGCGCATTTCAGAGTGACCCGCAGTACTTTCCGGTACCTCCTGAGTTTGTGTAAGTGTATGACGCGGTAAGAACATCGGTAATGAGCTTATCCGCGAGGGCTGTCTTGGTACGAGACTACGGTGCCCGACTTGCTAGACAGTGAGTTTAGGGCGCATTTCAGAGTGGCCCGCAGTACTTTCCGGTACCTCCTGAGTTTGTGTGAGTTTATGACGCGGCAAGAACATCGGTAATGAGCTTATCCGCGAGGGCAGTCTTGGTACGGGACTACGGTGCCCCCCTTGCTAGACAGTGAGTTTAGGGCGCATTTCAGAGTGACCCGCAGTACTTTCCGGTACCTCCTGAGTTTGTGTGAGTGTATGACGCGGCAAGATATGACCATGTGACGAGCAATCCCCCTGGACAAGCGTGTGGCTATAAGCTTGTATCGTCTCGCGTCCTCTGCGGAAGAACGAACAATCGCCAACGCTTTTGGTGGAGGTCGGTCGACTGTGAACAATATATTTCGCGAGTTTTGCGCTGTTGTACTTCAGCTGGGCGCAAAATTCGTGAGCTTTCCCAAGCGAAGTGAGTTGGCAGAACATCTACGCCAGTTTACTGCTGTCACCTGCTTTCCGCAAGGTGTGGGCGCCTTCGACGGCTGTCATAATTAGGTGTGCCCACCAGAAGAGCACGCCACGGAATATATTGCGACACTGCTCGCATTCTGCGAGCGCCGCCATGCGGCCGAGCGGCATTACTGTGCTCGTGTGGGGCGAAGAAGAGGACGTTCCCGTTTGAACGCGCGCTTGAGGAGAAGAAGAAGAAGAAGAAGAAGAAGAAGAACGCGCGCTGCTGGGTTTCTGGCCTTCGGGTTAAAAAAAGCCCTTTTCGTGCCGCCCTACGTTTGTCGGCGACATTTTGGCGGAGCCGCTGGGTATCGTTCCATGAACGCTCACCACGAGGGCAACTCTGACGCTGATCAGCGACGCTTGGACACAACACCCGTCCACAAAGCGAGCCGCCGCCTGCGAGGCCTGCAACCTGACTGCCAGCCACTGACGAGGCCGTTGCATACCATGACGTCTACTACAGGCAGTCAGACAGGCCAGCCTTCCGGCACTGTCCCGCCCGTTGTAGTTCTCACCCCTCGCTCACCACCATCCTTCCACGGAGATCCGTTTGAGGACGTCGAGGACTGGTTGTCCAGCTTTGACCATGTGGCCACTTTTAACCAGTGGGACGACGACCGAAAACTACGAAACGTCTATTTCTCGTTCCAAGACTCTGCGAAGACATGGTTCGAGAACCATGAGGCATCCTTTACGAACTGGGAAGCGTTCCGCCGTCAGTTGCTGGCTACCTTCAGCACAAACGCACGCAAGGAAAATGCCGAACTCGCCCTTCGCACCAGGTCACAGCAGGCGAACAAAAGCGTCGATATGTTTATTGAAGACATGGCACGTCTTTTCAATCGGGCTGACCCTGCCATGCCAGAGGCTACCAAGGTGCGCCACTTCATGCGTGGTGTGAAGGAGCAGCTCTTCGCTGGCCTCATACGCGACCCACCAAGAACCGTCGCTGACTTCGCTAAAGAAGCCACAGGCATGGAACGTTCCTTAGAGGAACGCAGTGCGCAGTACGGTCGTCCGGGAAGTGTTGCGGCCAGCAACTATTGTGCGTCCCTGCCAGTCGCCGGGGACGAGGCTCTTCGGGATCTTGTGCGGAGTGTAGTTCGCGAAGAACTGCGCAACCTCCCCTTAGATGCTCCACCTGCCAGTGTTGCAGCTGTAGCCGATGCCGTCCGGGAGGAAATTCGGCGAGCAGTCCAGCCACCACCGGCACCACAGCCGGAGCCGTCCGCCAGCAGCTACAACGAAGCCCTATGGACACCGCAGCCGGAGCCGTACATCATGAGCTACAGTGAAGCTCTGCGGAGACCTGCGCCAGTTCCACATGCGTTCCGCCCTGCTGCCGAACAAACGCAGGGGTACTTTCCCTCCGCCGAGCTGCGTGACCCGCGCCCTGTTCGAAAAGCTGACGTGTGGCGCACACCCAACAACCGGCCACTATGCTACCACTGCGGGGAGCCCGGTCATATCCTCCGCACGTGCCCCTACCGGCGGATGGAATTAAGAGTATTTCCACCGAGCGCACCTCGACCGCGCTATGGTGAGAGACCGCGAGACATTGAGCAGTACCTGGCCGATAATGTGCTGCCCTCAACGCCTCCACGACGCCAGTCTAGATCGCCGTCTCCAAGACGAGTTCCTCCACCCAGTCATGCATCATCATCTGGCCAATTCAGAGGCACGTCTCCCCGCCGGGAAAACTGAAGACGGCGTCCTCTGGGGGTAGGACCGCTGCTGCCGCAGACAGTGAACAGCCTCCATCCGACTATTTGATGCGACGACCCCACCCGCCGACCTTAAAGACGATCCCACCGCCGACCTCACAGACGACCTCAGCGACGACCCCATCGACGACGGCACCAAAAACCTCGCCGACAAATTGTCAAACAATTGTTTCCGCCGCCGAAATTCTTGTTGCCGCCGATGGCTATGACGTATCTGCACTCGTCGATACCGGAGCCGACTTTTCTGTCATGAGTAGTAACCTAGCCGCAACCCTCAGAAAGGTTCTAACACCTTGGCATGGGCCGCAGGTACGCACAGCTGGTTGCCATGTGGTAACGCCGGTTGGCGTCTGCACCAGCCGTATAAAGATCCGCGGTGCAACTTTCACTGGCTCCTTCGCCGTGCTACGAGAGTGCTCTAAAGAACTGAATCTCGGCATGGACTTCCTTAAAGAGTATGAGGCGGTCATCAACCTGCACGAGCAATTGGTATCGTTTTCGACACAGCGAGCCGTTGATACCGACCCCGAGCCGCACAGAGCACCATTACGCATCTCTGATGACCACACAACGATACCGCCGTGAGCAAGCAAGTTTGTCACAGTCCAGTGTGATACCAGCTCCGGTACTCGGGCATTGCCGAAGCGAATATGTCGCTGCTACTGTCTCGGCAAGTTTGCGTTGCTCGCGCCCTTGTTGACCTTGTTCACGCGCGTACCACGCTCTTAGTGACCAACTTTAGTTGTGAACCCCAACATTTGACGAAAAACACGGTGATTGCCCATTTTGAAGAACTTGGCGAGCATGCCGGCAAATGTGCCTTATCAACAACGGCCCCCGAAATAGCTGAACAGGACACTGCAACAGCCATTAAGACCGACGTGAACCCTGACCTTCTGACCAATCAGAAACGCCGCGTGGAAAGCCTTATTGACTCTTTCCGCGACTGTTTTGCATTAACATCTAAGGTTCGCCAGACGCCAATAACTTAGCACCGTATTATCGTCGACAGTGACCAGAGACCGCTATGCCAGCGTCCTTATCGTGTTTCGTCGAAGGAGCGCGATGCTATCCGCCGCCAAGTTGCCGAAATGCTCCACGACGACGTCATACAACCATCGACGAGCCCCTGGGCGTCACCTGTTGTTCTCGTCGCAAAGAAGGACGGCAGCCTACGGTTCTGTGTAGATTATAGACGTCTCAATAACGTTACCAAAAAAGATGTCTATCCACTGCCGCGCATTGATGACTCATTAGACCGCCTCCGCCATGCTACCTACTTTTCGTCACTCGACCTTCGTAGCGGTTATTGGCAAATCGAGGTCGACGAACGTGACCGAGAAAAGACCGCCTTCGTTACTCCTGACGGACTGTACGAATTAAAGGTGCTACCTTTCGGCTTGTGTTCAGCCCCTGCGACGTTCCAACGTATGATGGACACCGTACTAACTGACCTGAAGTGGCAGTCCTGCCTTGTCTATCTCGACGACGTCGTGATTTTCTCCGACACGTTCGAGGAGCACCTGAAACGTTTGTGTGCCGTCTTCGAAGCAATTAGTTCTGCGGGTCTGTCTCTCAAGCCTGAAAAGTGCCACTGCGCATTTCGGGAGCTCAAGTTTCTTGGCCACATTGTGAGCGCTCAGGGCGTTAGCCCCGACCCAGAAAAGACCGCCGCCGTTGCTGCATTTCCCCAGCCAACAGATAAACGAAGCTTGCGGCGTTTCCTGGGGCTTTCCGCCTATTATCGGAGGTTCGTTCAAAACTTCTCCAAGCTCGCAGAGCCGCTGACTCGCCTGACAAAAGACTCCGAACCCTTTTTCTGGGGCCAAGGTCAGGAAAAAGCTTTCATAGAGCTTAAGGCCCGCCTCCAATCTACGCCTATCTTTGCCCACTTCGACGAGCAGGCCGACACGGAACTGCACACAGATGCCAGCAATGTGGGCCTCGGTGCGGTGATTGTGCAGTGGCAAGACGGTGTGGAACGCGTGATCGCATACGCAAGTCGCACTTTGTCCCGTTCCGAAGTGAATTATTCCACAACGGAAAATGAGTGTCTCGCTGTTGTGTGGGCAATCACATAATTTCGTCCATACCTGTACGGCCGCCCGTTTCGAGTCGTCAGCGATCATCACTCCTTGTGCTGGCTTGCGAACCTCAAAGATCCATCGGGGCGACTTGCACGGTGGAGCCTTCGGTTGCAAGAGTTCGAAGTCACCATCGTGTATAAGTCGGGTCGGCAACATAGCGATGCAGACTGTCTCTCCCGAGCTCCTCTTCCGTGCCCACCAGATGAGTCTGACGACGATTCTGCTTTCCTCGGCGCTGTCACCACATCCGACCTTGCCCACCACCAGAGGGCCGACTGCGAACTGCTGCCTCTAATCGAGTACCTCGAAGGAACCGCTCCGCCTCCGCCCAGACTCTTCTCGCGCGGACTTTCGTCGTTTTGCTTAATAGATGGAGTCCTCTACAAGAGAAACTACGGTCCGACCGACACTGCGTATCTCCTCGTTGTCCCAACCGTGCTTCGTAAGGAAATTCTCGCTGCATGCGACGACGACCTTTCTTCTGGCCACCTCGGTTTTTCCAGAACACTGGGACGCCTCCGCCGCAAGTACTACTGGCCACGGCTTGCTGCGGTCGTCCAACGCTACATTCGAACCTGCCGTGAGTGTCAACGACGGAAGGTACCACCGACAAAACCGGCCGGCCTTCTGAAGCCAATTGATTCACCGCAAATCCCATTCCAACAAGTCGGCATATTGTTGTTGCCACGGACTACCTAAGCCGCTATTGTGAAACCAAGTTTCTTCCCCGTGGCACCGCGGCTGAAATTGCACAGTTCTTTGTTCACCACATCGTGCTTCGCCACGGCGCCCCCGTGGTTGTATTAACTGACCGGAGAACCGCGTTTACGTCGGCTCTTACACACGAGGTCCTCCGTCTTAGTGGCACCAGTAATAGAAAAACGACTGCTTACCATCCTCAAACGAATGGACTTACTGAGAGGCTGAACGAGACCATCACAGATATGATGTCTATGTATGTCGACGCTGACCATCGCAACTGGGACGAAATACTTCCCTACATCACGTTTGCGTACAACACCGCCCTCCAATAAACGACGCGCTTCACCCCCTTCCGTTTGGTGTATGGCCGAGATGCCCTGACCATGCTTGACGCCATGCTGCTCCCGGATTGTACCCCCTCGTCTGTCCCAGGCGCTGACCAATTCGTTCGCGATGCAGAAGCCGCTCGCCACCTTGCTCGACGACGCATTCGCCACCAGCAGACAACTGACGCCCGGCGTTACAACCTCCGCCACAGGGAGGTGATTTACCAACCCGGCGAGCACGTCTGGGTATGGAGCCCTATACGTGTGCGCGGTCGCTCTGAAAAGCTTCTGCGGCGCTACTTCGGCCCCTACGAGGTGCTACGTCAACTCAGCGATGTGAACTATGAAGTGTACCCGCAAGGAGTTGTCCGGTCTTCTCGCCCGCCCAAGTCTGAAGTCGTCCACGTGTCCCGCATGAAACCGTATTACGCCCGTTAGCCCCTCCCGGAGTTCACATTCAGTGCTGCCACCACACGCCATCGCACTTTCGGTGTCTCCACACTCTTTATCCCCCTTGCCGGAGGCATCGAGGCGATGCCTCTTGAAAGGAGGGGGGCAATGCCACACTGCTCACATTCTGCGAGCGCCGCCATGCGGCCGAGCGGCATTACTGGGCTCGTGTGGGAGCGAAGAAGAGACGTTCCCGTTCGAACGCGCGCTGCTGGGTTTCTGGCCTTCGGATTAAAAAAAAGCCCTTTTCGTGCCGCCCTACGTTTGTCGGCGACAATATTAACTATAAATGATCGTGCAGTACCATCCTTTAGGCTATCGCCGACGAAAACTACAGATTTCTATATAGAAATGTGGGTTCTCAAGGAAGAAACCACGACGCCGGTGTATTTGAAGGCTCAAGTCTTCCCGATATACTGGCCAGTCCTCTTTTCCAAGCTGAAGGAAAAGTTGTGGCAGGAGTGACAGTGGAACCGCACTTGCTTGCTGATCAAGCGTTCCCGTTACATTGTCACATCATGAAGCCGTTTCCAAATCCAGGCCCACCATGGTTCACCTACTGGAGTGTTCAATTACCACTTATGTACCCCTAGACGCACTGTTGAAAATGCATTTGGCAGGTTAAAGGCTCGTTTTCGTATCGTCTTTTAAGGACTTAGTGCGACATAATCAATGTCAAAACGTGTAATCCGCACATGTTGTGTGATACAAAGCATATGTGAGGAAATGTCCGACCGCTGTCATGCAAGTTTGTTTGATGAGGCATGAGCTCGAGACATTGGCCGACCTCAGCCAACTTGTATCAGCAGCCGGGCAGAGCCATCAGGTGTTGCAGTACGGAATGCCTTAATGAATCACTATCTCAAGCTTAACATTGTCTAAATCCTTTCACTACAGCTATTCTATTTGAGTAAAATGTACAGGAAGTGCTTTTTATTTTTACTATGCATAGTATAATCACTTCTACCGCTTGTGCCACTGCTATGAAATATTTGCTCCTTGTCTGTAAGTGCTTACACTGCCCAAGTTTCACTGTGAGTCATGCTCTATTGAGTGTATAATGACCCGAGAACCATAAGTTGAGAAGCAGACCTGGAAAACAGAAACTGGCATTCCATTCATTTAGTCACCTCTTTATGTGTATATCTCTTTAAGCATTGGCGCGACTTTATTTTGTGCAACAAGCAGGCAGTGTACCATACAGGAAGAATCACGGCTACCTCACGGATGCCAATACATTTTCACAGCCTATCCTAATAGCTGCCAACTCAGGCTTTTTGGAAAAGTCTTCGCTGCTTCAGGTTGTGCTCTTATCGGAGAGAATACTTGTGCGCTTTTACCTCATGTTCATTTTGACAAATAAAAATGATTGTTTTAACATGTGATTTACAATTTACCGGGGGCGGCCTCAGCCGTCCTGCACAAGCAACCGGGTGGAGCCATCAATTGTTGCGGTTCGAAATGCCCTGACAAGTTACCTGGCCTCAAGCTGAACTTTGGTTGAATCATATCGTCATACCTGTCTTTTGAACTAATATGTAATAAATGCGCTGGCCGTGTTTTTACTGTTGGTACAGAAAAGTAAACAATGGCACCATTTCCTGTCTATATGGAATACTTTGCAGCTTGTCTTTTTGTTCTTTCTGTAATGTTTTACAAAGATCATTGAGGAGTTGAAATTTATTAAGTGTACAGAATAATATAAAAAACAAATTCTCCTAGTATACGTAGAATAGCAGGCATATATTGCAGTCAGTTACTCGCCGCTTGAGAGGGATGAAGGTCTGCAAACTCTGCTGGTGCCTTGTTGTAAACATGTCTATTCCAGCACTACCATGGCTTTTCTCTTTCCTTGACAGGCAGTGATGGCAGGCACTGCAGCATGCAGGAAGCATCCGGGTTACATTGGCTGCCAGTGCGAGACATTCACAGCGCATTGTTGGCACAGCTAGCTAAACGGCAGTTCATTTAGGTTCAAAAAGTGAAGTGTGTCGTGCCTTTCTGTTTTAATAAGAGATATTGCATGTATGTATTCACCTCATGATCTTTTAAAGAAACTTAGAACAAGAATTAGCATGGCTTTCTGTGCGTGATAGGTAGTGGCGGCAGGCGCTGCAGCATGCAGGAAGAGTCAGGGTTACATTGGCTGCCAGTACGAGACATTCATAGCGCAATGCTAGTAGAGCTTGCAAATTGCAGTTCGTTTAGGTTCAAAAAGTGAAGTGTCTCGCACCTTTCTGCTTTAATAAGAAACATTACATATATGTATATACATCATGATATGTTTGACGTATGCTTTATAATAATTCGCAACTGAACTAACTGTAACTTGTCGTCGGGCTAGTTTGTGGGAAGACACTACATAATGCTCATGTTGTCCTCATTGTGTTACACTTTGTGTTGTAGCCTGAGTCGCTTTGGGACGTCAAACCCCCATAAACCAAACCAACCTTCTTCCTTGGGAAAAGTTATGCTGTACGTCAGTGCGATCGATGTTACAACTGTGAAATTCTCTATCACCAGGCTTCCTGCGTTACAGCCTTCCCATACTTGTCAGTCTTAGAAAGACAACATCCACGATGTCTGCAGTGTGCAAGCGCAGGTTTTCCACACGTGTCTTGGACTGCCGAAATGTGGCTGTACAGTAGCCACTGTTACCGTTGCCCGGGAACATTCAACTGAACATGCAGTGCAGTTTACACATTCAGAGCATATATTTCGCGGGACGGGTGAAGCCATTGCACCTGCGCAGCCGCCGTCCGGTAATCCGGTATACGTCTACGCTAGTCATCTCCGCTATGCCGAATCTCTCTGAGTGTAGGACGTGAAAGACTTATCTGGCAGTAGAAGTTGCAATAAACCAGCCTATATTGAAAAAAGGCGTTTACAGTTTTCTATAACGATGGCCACTGACCTTTTGCACCGACTATTAAAATGACCTTTTTATGTAAGTGGTACAAAGCAGTCGGTGTTCGTGCAAATGAAAGCGGCCATAATTATAATTATTGCGCAGTATTACGGTTGAGTAGACCGGCCGTAAACCTCTCTCAATGCGATAGCTTTAAAGGCCCTGTTCCAAAGAAAATATGGCGTCGGGGTTGTGAACGACAAATAAAAGTAGTGGATCTTGTCCCCTGTGCGTAGCCTAAGAGTCAGGTAGGCAACCTACGTCACGTGACCTTTCGGGGTCATCCTAACCTGCCCACGGGATTGTGAGCAAACTGCTCATCGTAGCACGTGGCAGTTAAATTAATGATTGCTCGCTCGGGAAGGGCAGCCTGGGCCGCACAGTGCCCACCGCTGGGAGCACCTGCCATCGCAGGACAGTGGCGCATTCTTTAACCGCTGTACCACTGCGCCAGGAGTAGTATGAGGACTCCCGGGGATCTGCGAATGTAGAGAACGACCTCCTGCACACATGGGAATTAACCCCTTGCGTCTAGCGTCATACTCGTAAGGCGAATCTCAAGTGTCCTTTATTTTAGAGTTGCAAGTGTGTTACATACTCATTAAAGATCCAGTAAGAACAGAACAATTTAACACTAAACGACATACTCCATAATCTCACTACCGTTGAAATTTTGCATTCTATCCGCATAAAATTTCGACCGCCGCGGCCGGTATCGATCTAAATGCATGGTTGGCTTGAGCGATTAGGAAGAAATGAATGGCACAGTAGTTGTTCCTTCTATATTAATGGTCGAACAACGCCGTGAAGGAGGGAATGAAAGATGGGAAAAAAGGAGGGAAAATATCAGATGGTTTCATTAGTAAAGGACTGTGGATTAGTTTAGAGCACCCGCTACTGTTACGTGCACTAACAACACGTAGCGCATGTGCACTCCCCTGAAATGCTGTGTCTGTGGTCGACATCGTAGCCATCACTGCGAGCTCAGCAGCACCGCTACTGAGCAGCCGTGGCGGGGAAAGATAGAAAAGGCTATCGACCGGAAAACCCAAGAGAGTTTTTGTGGTTTTCCCATTTGCCGCGTCTGGTCGTCACCGACCCATACAAAAATGTCCTATGGCCGGCTACAGACTTTTGGACCAAGTAGCTATAAACCTTTTTTAGTTCTATCTATAGCTGTAGATACACGCTGATATATTTTTCTATAGAGAGCTTAAGACAGTTGTGTGGCTCCAAAGCTATACTTTAGTTGCATAGATTTTTCAATAGCTGGCAATAAGCACCTCTGTAGGTGCTTATAGACGTTCATAAAAGGCCATAGACGGACATCGCTTTTTCCATAGACGCCCATGGGACGTTTTTATATGGGGATTGCTCGACGTGCCTGGTTTTCTTTGAGCCCTCGCAAGCGTTAAACCCCACACTCGTCCTCACCTGCTTAACCTGACGCCGCACCGCTCGGAGAGAAAAGTCGCTTTCCGCGCCCGTCCCTAGGAGCAGCAGCAGCATCAAGAAAGCCGATCTCTTGGGCGGCCGTCTTGCGTCCAGGGAATGGTCCCGCGAACGAAGAGAACGTGGGGTGGGCCCTGAAAAGGTCAAGTTCTCTGCCCAAAGTGATGTGTTGCAACCTGCGAACGATTGACGACTTCCAGATGAATACAGCGAGGAAGCCATATAGAAAGGAAAGGAAACGCACGTCTTCACTTTTATTTATTTTTTCACTTGCTGCTCTGCTTTCGGAGTAGGTCACCTATCTTAGGTAACGCGAACGCTTCCTCTGAACTTCGCTCGCATGAATTTACTGAGCAACAAATCCCGCTGTGATTGAAAGAAAGGAAACGGGTGACATGTATGCTTCGTTTTCTCCTTGATGAATGATTGAGCTGGCCTTTCGCGGATTTTGTAGTTTGTCCAAATCACCGTTTACGTTAGACGTTCAATCATTGACTGCATGACCAATACACCTGTAGGTCATGTCCTTTGTATTAGATGGCAGAACGGTAACCAGACCAAGCAGGTTGACAAACTTGCGCTGAGGCAAAAGGATGGCGGTCTGAGGTGAACTGCGGTAGCCGTTCTCAACTTTCTTAATCAAACTGATAAAAGCGACATGGTGCATGTGAACAAAGACGATAACATGAAGGCTCGAACTGAAATGGGTGAAGACGTTTTTGATCAGCATTTAGCATGTATGCGTTTTTTTTTCGTATTCGCGCAGTATTAGTCGTTTTTTTAGTGCTGTTTATTTCTGTCCACCGCAAATGTCTCTGGCTCTGCAAAATATCTACATTTCTTCTTTCATATATTTGAATACAGAATAATAAAAATATAATTGTGAAGAGGTGTGGTCTAGTTGTGTTAAAAATGCACTCAGGGCTTTACTTTGCGCATATGCGGTCGATTACAAGGTTTTTCTCGGCAGTAGTGGCGGAAATGGCAATTAAAAATATTGCACTTCTGAGGACAAAATCAGAATTTAATGACTATCTGCCAACAACTGCAAATGTATCCTGACTTTCATTTCACTTAATCGGCAGGACTTCGCTCAAAACACTCCCGTAATGTCGGCCAGTCATTTTTTTTTGTTATCAATCGTGCATAGAAGACCGGAAAGCTGTTCGTCGCAATTAGCTAGATAGTTGATCTATGAGTACCACCATTCCATCGTGTAGCTACCAGTAATGTTAACTCCCTGAAATTGTTCTCGGAGAGGTTTGGGAGTATTTGATGGAAGCGATGCCAAAAGGAGTGCTCCTGACTGATATTTGCACGCATTCGAGACAAAACAACCGTCCGTTTTATGTGTAACGCATATATCATTCCTTAAGCTTGATCTTCACTCGTTATCAGCGCAGATATTGAGGCAAGGTTTTTTTTTCTGTCAACTCCATTGTTTTTTTTGTTTGCCACCTCTACCGAAGCGGCCAGATCGGAACATTTATTTAGCTTGAAATTACGTTTTTCTCTATATTTCTTAGTTATCTTACTTACCTATGTAGAGTCATGGAGAGAAGTTAGTGGGATGCAGATTCGAGGAAAAAAATTAATTTCGGCGTTGCCTCGCTAGCCAGTCATACGGTACTCTTATACCAAATGGAACACGCATGTCTCCTCAAGAATTTATGTTTTTCATGGACTTCTTGTGCCTAACTGCTCCGCAATAATTTTTTCCCCGCGAATCTTCATCCCGTAAACTTTCGTTCATGACTGTACATACTGCAGACCACGGTGAGGTCCAGGCAGGCACTTACTCCCTCTTTTACTCTTCTGCAGCCAGTCAAAACGGACACTGCCCTCCAATTTAAATTGTAACTTAAGTAATTCTCCGAGTTCCTTTTTTTCTACTATGTGTTACGTACAATGCATTCTTCATAATACATATTAAGTACTGTATACTGGACTGCGTATCCTTCAGTAGACTCTGTGCTGAGATATTAAACATATATCGAAATATACGCTTTAGCGTGACTAACATTACATGAAAGTTGCAATGGTTGCGGCATCGTATTGAGCGGCAATCTAACTTTTATTATGCTTACCATGCACAGCGTCCAAATGATATTGTGTAGGCTTATTTCCTTGCACTAATGTGCATTGCCATTCCACTTTCAGATAAGTTGATATTCTGTATGGTGTGTGAGACAGGTCGGGACTTGCTTCGGCAGAAGACAAAGTATTTACATAGCGAAGGATGTTGAAATTGACCGTACGGACTTTAGAATAAGCTGGAGACATCATTGTTTCACGAACGCAGCACAGTTGCCTTAAATTCTCCACTACATCTTCAGTGCGGGGCTTTTCTATTAGCTTTCGGAATGAAATAGCCTTTTTTTTGTTCGAGCAGTATGGAAATTTAGCAAAATACTCTAAACTTTTTCAAAATAAAGGCGCACAGTGTTAGTGTTTCGTTTTTTTTTTTTTGCTGCTGTGCGACGTTTAGTTAGCGCCTATATGTGGAAGTATATATCGGTTCTACCTAAGTTCTTAAATCGCTCTTTTGTTTCGTTCTCTTTTGTTTCTTTCTTTCCCTTTCTCTTCTTTTTGTTTCTTTCTCCGTACTCTTCAGCGATGCTTACACCTTTTTTTAACCTAAGTGTCACTGCCAAACCCACTACTTTAGATCCAAAGTGTCTTGTGTTTTTCGTCTATTTGCGTAGGTGCAGAGTGTAGTGAAAATTAAAAAATTATTAATAAAACTGTTACCAAGTGCTTTCTCTCTTAGGATCCCAGTCCTCACTAGAGCGGTGTCACGTATGGGTTATTTATTCAATCAATCAAACAAACAATTCGTTTTGAACAAAGAAAAACTATTTTACAAGTTCAAACCTGCCAAAGCCTGGCTTGTACGGCAGCGCCTGGCAGACAACAAAAAGTGGCAGGCAGTGCTTTATAGATGATATATAAGTAAAGGACAAAAGCATACTTAAAGGTCGGTCAGAAGGACGAGAATTTAACTCGACAGTGTTGACATGTATTGAGAAAAAGAGCCGGATGCACCCAACCAGATGAACATAAACAGTATGTCAGCACTACATGGATAAAAGCACAGGAAAAAGTGACCATGAGAGTACCAATGGGACGAGAGAGGCGAGGAGTAGCTGCATAGGAGAAATCTTTAGCATACAATTGAAAGTTTAGGGGAAAACAGATGAATGCAATAGCTTATTTAGTTTATAATCGGTATTTAGACTGGACGCATTTGACGGCTAGCATCCAAGAAATGCAGCATATAGAAAGCGCGAGTTCTTTTGCCATAACGAGTGGCATAGCGCTGAACAATACATCTATCTTTCGTCCTATTAGGGCAAAAATTTCGTCTACCTTGCCATCCAGTCATACTTACCTTTCTTAGGTTGTACTTTATCTGAACCGAGCTGACACATAGCAGTAACCATGAAGCTTCCTTAGTAGTGGATCACCTTTTTATTGCATCGCATCGACAGAGCTGGCCCGCTCCAGACAGCCCTTTTTGCTTCTCGAGCTCATACTTTCTCTCTCTTCCAGTGAGACTCTACCGGCAGCTCACTGGGAAAGTCAGATCTCTCCCTCCATTTTTAACGCGCAGAGTGAGCAATAAGGCTGACTCAGATGTCGCGACGGCTCGCCATAGCGCGGGTGCCGACCATCGATCTTTAATCGTGAGGGCTGCGGGACTTCGCCTGCAACCTCCGCTGCTCTCACTTTCCGCGCCAGCGGACACTTCCCGAAGGTATGTCCACCGCACGGAGGGTCGAAAGCTGCCGCACAAATAAACGCCACGCTCTCAGGAGTCGCGGTGTGCGACATTCTGTTTCAATGGAAACGCTCGGCAGCAATGATAGCTTCTCTGACGGTGCCCAGAGGGTATACGAGGTGGTTGCTCATAGCAGCATCATACACGCACTCGCATATGAACCTGTCTATTCATGAACTTCGATTAAATAAATGCCAACCGAGTCCAATTCGTGTTTTAGCGCGAGTCCAATTAGCGCTTCTACAAGCACAAACTATCTACAGTATCAAGGCGGTTAACCTCTCAGGTGAACAGCGACACTCCTTCAATCGATATAAGTAAATTTCAGTCCCAACTACACGCATTAACACTTATAGGTTGTGTGCGTACGTCTCTACCTGCTTATAAATAGCGTACATAGAGACCGTACTAATGCTAATGACGCGAAGAAAAAGTTTTGCTGCGATTATCATCAGGTAGAGGAAGTTGTTTATCTTGTTTACCACGCAAGCTGATATAATCGACAGCAGCGCATAATTACGTCACGAGCGAAATAGTATCTACTTTTGCGTGCTGCAACACGCCCGTGACGAACAAAATTAGCGTGCTAGAAAAACCAGTCGCTGAACAGCCACGCAGGCCCGAAGAAAAATAGCGGCCATTCAAAATCCCCAAGTTAAGGCGAAGGAGGAAGAGCGGCCCACAGGCGGCTCTCCGTTGTCTTCATTTATATTCATGGCGCCCAGAGAGACCTCTGAATCATACATAAGCTTCTGAGCAAACTGTGCGCTCCACCAGTCGGAACAGCAGCAGCAGAATATATAACCAAGGACCAGATGGAAAAGTGCGGATTTTCGAATAGACAGCGCCGCATTGCGATGCATCTATTCGTCCTTTCATCCCTAGGGCCTCCTTAAGGCCTCCAGTATACCGGTTGCGGAAATACCACAGACAATTTCCTCGACGTGTGACTGAAAGGAATAGTGTTTGAGCACTGCTGCACAAACAGCAAGAACAGCAAGAACAATCAACGGCACGTTTTCCCCCACTGACCGAAGTTGAGGACAGTGCTCGTTCGAGGTCTCCGTCAATTCGTGCGTTTTCTATAGTGTACGCCTATCAGGGTGTTGGAGACGGGCTGCTGCACGAAGGTTGCGTCACCCGTAATCATGCAGGGTGTAAATAAGGGTTTTTCTTTTCTTTGCTTTAGAAAATGGCCGCCACGACCAACACTAGGAATGCACTTCGCGAAATCTGGCAGCCAAAGAAATGACCTTACTGAAGATACCGTCAGCACTCGTCGTAAACGTTCAGTCTGTGTAGTTATTACGCAAGCCAAATAACCCGGCAATCAACCAGAACTTTTTGCTTCAGCTTGAGATGGGGCTGCTGGAGCTTGCTTCCTTTCCGGAAGAGCTAAACTCTTAAGAATGCTTGTCTTTTTTTATAAAGCCATTAGAGGCATCAGAACTAATACCGGATCTTGCCATACACTGCAACATAAGCACCTTGCATGATGATGAATTTTTGTGGCGCAAGGGCAGCTTTGGCCGAAGAGCACCCTGGCACAAGGTACTTCTTCATTGCACAAGGTGGGGTCAGAGACCCATTTCCCAAGCTTTTCACCCTAAAGAAGCCGAGCATCAGGCAGGAGAAAGCTTTTGCCCGTTGTATCACCGGTGGGTACCCGGCGGCACTGGGGATCGAACCCCGCACCACACACGTGCGAGATGGATACTCAAACCACTAGGCTACCGCAGCGGTCAAAAGGATCTTTGTTTGTTAAATGTTTTGGTTATTTCAGGCTGAATAAGTTGATGTACAATGAAAGTAGATACTCAACTCTAGTATATGCAAAGATTAATAGTTAGGATCCTACCGTTTGACAGGTTGAAAGTAGTCGGCGGCAAAACCTGTGATTAACGGTAAACGAATCGCTGCTTAATAGAGGGCAAATGATTTTTGCATGATCTTTGCTCGGATTTGGGACGCTTAACCTTCATGATAGCGCTCGAAACCGCTCCGCCTACAAATCTCAGAACTTCCCAACAAATATCTGGCGTCAATTTATTTGCGCGGGCTACATTCGCGAATACCCACTTTGGCTTGGCGACGAAGGCGTTCTTTATTTATTTTATTTCTTTATTCAACTTTTACCCCGCTTAGCCAGAAGGCGCTACAGCAGGGAGGTCACAATGATGAAGAAACACCTTCATTCATACAGCACACTTGCTGACCTGAAAGGCGATTTCATTCACTGATAGAAAGTAAAAAAAAATGAATTTGCATATATATTAGTTCTGCTACGGTATCCCAAAATCTTAAAGCAGTGATCAACACGAGAATAGACATAATGAGGCCTGTGTAAATATTTTTCCTTCTGAATGCCGTTTTCATCATGACATATTTGATACAGCAGTTTAAGGTGCAATTTTCCTCTTGGAGCAGAAAGACTTTCCCATTCTAATTCGTTTTCCATGTCGGTACAGCTATCACCTCTGGGGCATCGACGTAGGACGAACCTTGCAGACCGGTTGTGTATTTTTTCAAGCTTATTGCTCTGTGTTTTTTGCCACCGGTCCTACACCACACATGCGTATTCGAGCATGGGTCGATCATATGTTACAAAAACAGTTGACTTTAGGTGAGGCGGCGCGTGACCCAGATTTCGTTCTAAAAAGATTATTGTCTTTGCAGCCTTCGCAACCACTGCGTCAATATGAGTATTCTAAGAACAATCGGCCGAGAATGTCACACCCAAATATTTATACTCTGATTTTTGAATCAGTGTATTGTTGTTGATGGTGTACTGAGATGTTAACTTTGTTTTTTTTTACTTGTTAAAGTAACATGAACGCAATTTTGGCGTTTAACTTCATTCTCCATCTGAAGATTTTTTCATGAACACATAATAAATCACTTTGTAACTGGGCAACATCACATTTATTTCTAATTCGTCGGTATAAAACACAATCATCGGCAAACAACCGTATATTAGAACCGATCCCTGAGCAGATGTCACTTCAGTAAACTGAAAACAAGAACGAATATGTGACAAGGAATTATATGCGCGCGCTTAGAATCACATAAAAGCCACGTGCGCAAAATTAACAGAAAAACTCACGACGGTGCTCCAACGTAGAGATGCTTGGTGGGTTTCTTTGAATTTTTATCAATGTCAAGAGGATTAGTTTTCATTTCGGTATCTTCTTAATCTTCACAGCTGTCGACTAATATAAAACTGAATGGAAACGCTATTGTTTCTTCGGAGTTCAATGCTATCGCCCACTGCGCCGTATCCTTGTTATCCTTCGCTTTTCATTGCTTTCTTCCGCCCATGCTTACGCGTCTGTGAAGCGGCACGCTACAACCGCAATTGAAGGAAGGAAGGAAGGCCTCAGACGTTGAGTCAACACAACAATCGTGCTTCTTCTGTTTTGTCTCGTGCTTAAGTCGTCCAAGGTATGAACTGACAATCAGTGAAGCTATGAGCATTCGACGAGGTTGACCTACACACTTACGGCAATCATTCTCTAGTAGAACACAACAAGCGTGACCCCGAAACAATTATCACGAGAGAAGCTATCCAAACTTGAAAATTTCATCGGCAATAAAGTTTTCCTTCATTCCTTTTGTTTTCTCTTGTTCTTGCCTTATTTCTTTTATTCCCGGTTTTATAATATTTCTTTACCTTTTTTTCCCAATTTCCTTACAAGTTCTTTACTACTATACCTCCCTGTTTCTTTCCTTCTGTGTCTCTCACACTTCCAATTTTTAAATTTTTCCTCTTTAATTCATTTCTTCCATCCTTCCCCATATGCCCGCATGCCTATTTTATACTGGCACTACATTCCGCAGCGTCAGAACGTTGCTTGTGCACTCATTGCAGCTTTGGTAGTGCTGCAAGTACTGGGGTAGAGTACTCTTGAAGGGGTTTTTCTTAACTGAAGCATTCTGAACTGGTTGCACCTGTTTTGAAGCATTATTGTAGCACATCACATCAGTGTCAGTTCGTTTTTAACTTTAAAACTGTTCACAGAAGCGTTGATTTCATCAGTCAGCCGCTGAGGCATGAAAAGAGATTTGCGGCTGGATCTGTGTTCCCGCCGAGTCGGCTTCGGCATGCAATATTTCGGCCTCAGCTCCCGTCATTTAGAAACATCGTTTTCAAATGCGTGCTGACGTTGTACGAAATCATAACTCTTGGCGCTGTACGTGTGGATCAGCGATGTGACCCAGTCGGCATTCCTCTCCTCGAGGTACATGAGTGGCCCTCTTTTCAACGCAAACAATCGGGTTACAGTTCGGGGCTTACCTTGTTTCGCTATTATCCCGCTGTCGACATTGCGAAATAGGAATTTACTTTTTATTTCGTGCGCACCACGAACTCTAAGGTTGCGGTTGTCGTGATCGAAGTTGGCACGTTTAATGCTTACGAGAGCGAGTTGACGGGCTAGTTGGTATTGCATGGTGTAGGAACAGCGCTAAGAACAGGACAGAAGTCAAACATGGAAGCACAGGACAGCGCCCGTCCCTGTGCTTCCATGTTTGACTTCTGTCCTGTTCCTAGCGCTGTTCCTACACCACGTTTAATGCGCCACACACAAGCTTCAGCGAGCCTTCGTTCGGCTATACAAACATGCATACAAACACATCCATGCAAACTGCAGGAGCTAGCAGTTCATAAACAAGGGCCATGCACATCCGGCAACGACGGCGTCCGGGGGCGCACCGGGTGACGAACTGCGCTGCTGCCAGGCTGCCTTGGTTGTCGTTAGGCCTATGGCCTTGTTTGTCATCGAAGGCACAGCGAATGGCGCTTCGAAAGTCACCCGAACTGCATTAAAAGGCTTACTTTGATATCGCTCTACGGTCAACAGCACCATTTTTTTAATAAAATAAAAGTAAGGTCTATTTCCGCGACGCCTTCAGCTGCGGAGGTAGCGAACGCCAGGAGAAGCGCACCGCAATGGCGAGTCAGGAGCAGCTTCGAGGCGGCTGTGGCAAGAAATTAGAACCACAGTTGTTACTCCTACCAGCAACTCGATGTTTGCAAACCATCCTCACAAAAATGGCTCATTTTTCACATTTATATATTCAAGGGTTTACTATTCTCAAGCACAAATTTTAGTACATTTTTCTAATGGTGGAAGACGACATCAAAGCTGACCGGCTGGTCAATCATCCGACCTGAGAAGCTCGCCCCTACGTCATCGTGTCGTTGGCGCTATCCGCGCTCGCATTGGTTGGCGCCGCCCGCCGGCGCAAACGCCACATACGATGGTCGGGGCAGGGCGCAGATCGCTGGTTTGGCGTGAGAGGTCGCCGCAGCGTGGCGTACCGGTGCGAATTTGCGTTCGCTGAACATGTGTCCTGGCCTTTATAGTAACCAAACAGGCGTTATTTAAATGCTGGTGACCACTGCCTAATGAGGTAAGTAATGAGCAGCGCGTGTCTCTTAATGCTGAGGTGACATCTGTAACCTAGCTAATTTATAGTAAAGCTCCCCTGTGTCTCATTCGAACTTACGCCACCAGTCAAGGCTAATGCACCCTTTTGACACCCACACACTAATTCTCTCACCTCACCTTTACTCTTCTTTCTGAAATTTCACATCTTGATTGTTGTGAAATATCAAAGCATCTCGGACGGTGTACATTCTCTTACAAAAATTTCCTTATGCAGTTTATAGACTGTCCATAGACTTTTGTCTGTAAAATCTATGAACTCTCTCTGGAAAAACCCTGGAGAACAGCTTATAGTCAATACAAATCCTATAGACAGTCTATAGAAAATCTATAAATTTATGGCCATACACTTTTAGTACACTTCTCTCTATAGACAGTGTATAGACTATAAATAGACAAAACGAAATATCTACAGGGAGGCAATAGAGGCTATAAAAAGCCTATAGACTGTCCATAGACCATTTTTGAAAGGGTTGAACTCCAAAGGCTGACAATGGACAGCAATCCGATTCTATTATTTCCTTCTCTCGCATACACCAACAGCAAATATCAACTACATCAGCGAAATTTTGTGCTAATCCAGCGCTCCGTCCTCACACACGTACCTCTAAGCTTCGAAAGATGATGATGTTTGCTTTAAAAGCTCTTGAAAATTTTTGCTTTCGATATAATGTAAACAGCCTTCTCCTTCGTATACAGTCATCAGTGTCTAGGCCTAGAACAGAGGTCGCAGGGCATATTCTAAATAAATGCCACCAGCTTTTTTTCCGCTTTCATAACCAATAAAGACTATCCGCGCACAGTTACCCGTTTTTTCTAGGATGGCATCGCGAATACAGGTGCGCAGGGCTGGACATCTACTCCGCGAACAAAGAACATTTGCATATTACGTGAATACTAATGGCACAGTGACGGCAGGAGGCGGTACTGAATTTCTCGTGCTTTTCTTTTTTCCTCTGGGTGCTCTGCTTCTGTGAAACGAAAGTATCAAGATCTATATTCAGCTGAAGCCGTTTTTGTTCCAAACAATCATGCACAAGGCGCCCGGAGATATTATTTCGCCGGAGAAAGATTACTCTCGCTGCATTTGTGTTTTATTTTGGATCCAGATAACAGGACTTGGGTCATATGATGGCGGCCGTAAGTCATGGAGTCAGGAAAAACCTACCACAAGCGTCCGCTAAGTGCTTCTAAAGCTAGAAATCGATTTTCATGTATGTATGGCAGGTTACTGGACAGGACCTAAGCTGGCATGTTTGTGTCCAAAGACACACTGGGAAGGACTAAACCATGAGCCTATTTGCGAAATAACAGTTATCTTGATTTGACCTTCAAGAAAAGCTGAACTTCAGATGGAGGTTGCCCAAGGCTACGTAGCTTCGGCGAAACAATATATTGCAGGGTCTATACTAGTGGTTTTCAGCTCCGAAATTCAAGCGTTTTCAAGGATCTTCAAGGAATCAGCCATATTCTTTTTTCAAAGACCAACAAACACAGCGGCCCATCGAAACAATGTTTTATAGAATTTGTAGACAAGCTCTAGTCATTTAGTTGTTTCGTATTGGTTGATTTTAGTACTGCAGGAAATATCTTTTTAGTCGCAGCCTTCACAAAAGCCGTGATTCCTTGTTCTCCAGTTGTACACTGATGTTTGGAATATCTTAAGACGTTTCTTTAACAGTGTTCGTCAAACCATTGGTCTTTATTATCACCCATGTCAGATCATTAGCAGCCTCTGTCTTGTTACCGAAGCCGCTAAAACAACCTCAAATGCTGCAGGAAACATTTTTCTGGACGTCAAATTAACTACTTCACCATGCTTCCTTACCAAGACCATGCTTTTTATGCATCTGCTTGTATGCAATTCCAGTCTCCTGCTTTTCTCTAGCTTCAAAAAGTGCAATAATGAATCCTTGCAGAAATGATTGACGCCCACGATCCCCTTGGGGATCTGCTGATTATGAGTACTATCTGCTCTGCGCAGAGTATCACACATATAGCGCTCTAAAATGCAAGTAATTCGATTCAAATTTCAAACTTAAATTGCTTACTTACACTCAATCCGTGCTCAATGCTTCAAATGACCTTGGCTTAAAATGAACAGCAGTTTAACACTCCACATTTCTCTGCACGAAGAAGTTATCTTCAGAAGTTCAAAATCAATCTTTCAGCAGAAACAGATTTTGCCGAAACTACTAAGGATGAGATGCCACCACTTCCGCACTGGTAAAGCAGTTTTCGATTTCTACTAAAAATTAAAAATCGCTTGATTACTCTGGGGGTTTGGGTACGTTACTACCGACAGGCTTTCCTCAGATCGTGCAGCTGTCCTCACCCTTATCAATTTGGATAGCGATTGAAGTAGCTCAGAGGGCAGCAACAACAACGATGACGAAACCTAATTACCTTATGGGAAGTCTTACAAATGGCTGAAAATATTTGGCAACATTGACGACCGAGCGCACAAATATTTGCGACAAATGGCATGAATACATATGCAGATGCACATTTATTCCCAGTGTTCAAAAACTCAGTGATGGATTCAGTCACAGTGGATTCAGATTCGACACTTCTCTTGAATCCAGCAGTGCAAATCACTACGCTTGTATTTCTACTCGAAAAAAAAAATGTGGGTGGAAGTGTTCTTCCTCAGCTTAAGCTTTTCTTCACCAATCTGCAGTGACGTACTTGGACTGAAGGACGATTTTCCACAAAAACAAAAACTACAGCAAATGCACGACAGCCGCTTCTCCCATGTCTCTCCAATTAACTGTGTCCTGTGCGAGCTGCGGCCATCGTATCGCCGCAAACTTCAGAATCTCATCCGCCCAGCTGACTCTACTACCTCCTTTTAGGCTTGCTTTTTCTTGCAATAAATTCTTATACCCCAAGTGACCATTCGTAATTGTCTCTTCAAACCGTGTGGCCTTGTCCATACCTTTTTTTTGTCTTCTAGAATTCAGTTCAGATATCATGATCTTGCCTTTGTTTCCTGACCCACTCGCGTATCTCAGCAAACAATGACAAAAAATGACAAGCAGTTTAATCATTTAAAAATTCCTAGGTTTTTAAGGACACACTCCAACTCAAGGCCCTTGAAAACATCTTTTTTTATATTAAAGGCATTTCCAATCTTTTAAGGACTCGCGTGGAACCAGTTATTAGTGTGTCCAGATTAAAGACATTGTCAAGCGCACTTATTGCGCGAGCAGCACTTTTGTCTGGACCGCGTTTTTGCACAGAAAGCAGTGAAAATGTGCACGCAGTATACGGTGCAGTAACAAGATCAAGTCGGCATACGGCCAGAGTATACCGCTCAGGGATTATTAGCAAATAGAACGAACTGGTTCGTTTTGAAAGGCACCATTTCTTCTTCATTACAGTTTATATAAGGGGCAAAAACTACGATTTCTTAAGCGCAGAACGAGTGAGAAGAAAATTATATACTAGCAACTTCTATCAGTGTACCGTGCGCACGGATGAGCCACGTTCTATGCTCGTATATTTTTTCTTTTTTTTTCATAACCTAAAATTTAGCTTGCTTAGAATAAACGTACTTGCCGGGGCCATAGACTCACTGCGAGATTCTTCACCTGTGCCGATGCGGAGTGAAGGTCTCAGTCAGGTGATTGCCTTGAAACATGACACTGGAAACAGAAGGAGGAAGGCACCCAGTGCTGCAAACTGACGCTTTTGATTTTCCGTAAAAGAACCCAAATATTTCTGTAGCTCTTACGACGTCGCCGGTCAAGGAGACCTTATTTTACTGCTCGGGTGCCAGCGCTTCGTGGACATTAGCCTTTGAGCGCTACTGCGTAGCCCAGTACCGAGTCCTCCGTCTCGAACGTGCGGATGCCAGATGAAGCTGCCGCATCGAGCCACTCAGTGACACCGTCCGCAAACTCACATCCGCGGGCCCGTCTACTCTACTGGCGTGCGGTGAAAGATTGGGAAAGTTCTTTATCGGTATCGATCTTTTCTGTCGAGCCCCCATTTGCTCTTAGTTGGCTTCTGCACTAGCCATTTTTTTATTTGTGAGGTTGATAAGCGAAGAAAAATAATGGAGGTACGAATGCAACTGTCATAACGGTTTTCGAATAGAGATCAGTCCAAAGAAAAAGATACAGATGACGTTGGACCGGAATGTGGTAAGACTTGCTTGTGACTGCAGCACGGTGTTGCCTAGATACAGGAGCAGGGCAGGGAAAGGCATCCAATGCTTCACATTTCTTACGATCGGCTGTCTTTGTATTATAAATGCGTAAGCATTGCATGGCTATGTTTTCGGTTTCGTGTCATCACGAGCTTGTCATCAAGATAGCGTTCTAACGAGTTGAATTATAAAAAAAGAATGGTTGCATTAGAGCATCAAAACATCCTGCAGAGGAAATCATGAGGTGCATGTGGGGTAAATAATTAATCAGAGCCAATTAAGTGGAAAAAATGCGACAAAATGGCGTCCGGGGTCAAGTCTCACCGTGGACGTCAAAAGTGTGGGTGGCTTACATCGATGTCTGGAAAGAAAAAAAAAGTGGTGTGAAGTCATAGGTCGGACGTCATAAGTTGCTACAATTAATTACACCTTATTAAGTGAAAAAATACGATAAATTGCCTTCTGGGTCACGTCTCACAGTGTACGTCATGAGTGTAGTTGGGTTAAATCGACGTCTGGAAAAAAAATGGTTTGACATAATATATGCGATGCTTTATGGTGCGGCAGGTAATTTGAACTAATTAAGAGGAAAAGAAGCGAAACAGTACAAAGGAGTTCTAGAAAATGCTTAAGCATTCCTTCAGTGCGGGTGCCGCAGTGATCTCATAATTTTTCGATCCTCTCTGCAGGAAGAGCACCGTTCGCCAAACCCGTGCTCGAACTGTTGCAACCCGGCACACCTCACCTTCCCGCACAAAACGAAGCACCGGTTCCCGTTGTGGCAAGTGGCGGCGCAGCTTCGCTTGTGGCTGCCTTCACATTAGTCTGGTTACAAAGTTTATTGAACATTCACAAGGATACAAGTAGTCACAAAGGAGGTGAGTGAGTGAAAAAACCTTTATTGTCCAACATAATGTGACCACCTCATCCAGACCACCCCTGTCCCATACCCTCAGTTGAGGGAGGAGGATCAGGAGAGATCCGGCCGCATGGGGTAGTCGCGTCAGATGCTGGCAGGATCTGTTGTATCCCGGCGGCCTCTTCAGCCAGTCGGACGGCGGTGAGCTGGAGCTCAGGGTCATTGCTCCGGAGCAAGGTCTCCCAGGCGTCTGTACTATTAATGTTCTTTGCCCTGCCTGGGGATTGGCTACACTCCCATATTATGTGGTCGAGGGTCCCTCTCGCCCCGCACTTCTTGCATTTATCGTCCTCTATTTCTGGAATGATATGTTTGCTTAGAATTGGGTGTGGGTAGACATCTGTTTGTAGACGCCTCCACGCCACCGCCTGTTGATTGTTGAGTGCTTTGCTAGGTGGGGGAAAGTACCTGCGATGTTGTCTATAATATTCTGTAACTTCCTGACAGGAGAGTAGTCTCCCTTCTCTCCCGTGATCTGCGTACGTTGGCCCGTCTTGTGCAGCTCGGTGGTAGAGATCTCGAGCTACCTCGTGGGCCGCCTCGTTGCCACGGACAGATTCGTGCGCGGGGGTCCAGATTATATTGATTGTTCTATTCAATGTCGCTTGTCTTAATATTTTGGCGGCGAGGGGAGGGACTCTCCCTCTACTAAAATTTTGGACTGCAGCTTTGCTGTCGCTTATGACGTATTTAGCTTTGGAACCGACGCAAGCTAGTGCTATTGCGACCTCCTCCGCCGTCTCGGTGTTTGTCCCTAGGATAGTTGCGACCATGATGGGGCTACCCGCTCCGTTCACTACCGCGACGGTCGTGTACTGACTATGTCTATCGCCCGCTGCGTCTACGTAGGCGACCTCCTCCTGAGGCTTGTCACCGTAGATGCGTTCTATCACCTCTGCCCGCTTTTGTCTTCTCTCCTTGTTTATTTCTGGGTGCATGTTCTTGGGTAAGAGGGGAATCCTGAGATTGCTCCTAATCTCCATGTCGGTATCCTCCCTCTCTCTAGCTCCACTGTCTGTTTGGAGTCCGACTTTGGCTAGTAGGCTCTTCTCGCATGTGTTGTGCTGAGTCTCTCTAGCTGTGATGTCTGGACTGCTTCTGCGAGCTCTGTAAGCGTGTTGTGTATGCCCAGTGCTAGGAGTTTTTCTGAGGATGTGCACATGGGCAGGCCTAGAGTTTTCTTGACGCACTTCCTTATGAGAGCGTCGATTTTGTTCCTCTCTGCTGCTTTGAGATTTAGGTACGGCGTGGCGTAGCTGATTCTACTTAATATGAAAGCGTGTATGAGCCTAAGTAGGTTTTTTTTTCTTTAAGACCGCCTCTTTTGCTCGAGACACGTTTGATGAGATTGAGGGTCTGCATCACGTGGCGCTCAAGCTTTTTGATGGTTATCGTGTTTCTCCCATTCGACTGCATATGAAGGCCTAGGATTCTGATTGTGTCCACTTTGGATACCTCCTTTCCTCCTACAGAAATCTGAATTTCCGAGGGTGGTTTGTTCTTTAGAGCCTTATCGTTATATATGAATATTTCAGATTTTTCGGGCGAGCATTCTAAGCCCCGTTCTACTGCATACGTTGAAATTATATTGGCAGCTGCCTGTACGGTGTGATTAATCTCTGCATCACTTCCTCGGTTGATCCATAGATTAATGTCGTCCGCATACAGGCTATATTCTAAGTTTGGGTTGCCAATTTTTTCAAGTTCGCCCGGGAGTTCTCTCATGGCCATGTTAAAGAGAATGGGTGATAGCACTGACCCTAGACTGGTTCCCTTGCTTCCTAGCTTTATTTACCCGGATTTAATCTTCTGGAAGCTTATGCTCGCAGTTCTATCTGTGAGGAAGTCTCTTATGTAGCGAGAGGTTTTGTAGCCTACTCCGGCGTGGCTGAGTCCTTTCAATATTGCCTCATGTTTAACATTATCAAATGCCTTTTTGAGATCGAGACATAGGATAACCTTTGCGTCCCTGGTTCTGGAGTCAATGATATCCTGTTTTAGTCGCAGCATGACGTCTTGTGTGCTGAGATGGGGTCGGAACCCATAAATCTCATCTGGCCACTTCCTATTCTTTTCCATGTAGTTCGATATTCTGGTCTGGACGACATGCTCCATTAGTTTTCCTACGCACGATCTGAGGGATATAGGTTAAGGTTCCCTATCTGCGGCTGCTTCTCGGGCTTAGGTATTAGGACGTATAGAACACTAGACAGGACGCATATCAGAACTCAGAATGTAAGAAAAACACATCTGCAGCAGAAAATGAATCGCTATACACCAAAGCAAAGAGATGAGATAAAGATGAAAATTATATACGGCGAGCTTGGTGATATCAGTAATGTGAAGAAAATACATTCATATATACATCGAAGTTATGCATAATGTTTATGGTTTATGAATTATGGGAGCATAACGTCCCAAAACGACTCAGGCTATAAGGCACGCCGTAGTGGAGGCTCACCTACGGGGCAGAAACGTGGAGGTTAACGAAAAGGATTCAGCTCAAGTTAAGGACAAGGCAGTGAGCTATGCAAAATAAAATGATAGGTGTAATATATAAAGTAGTTTTTCATCCCCACTCTCTCCTAAGCAGCAAAACACGCGCCCGAGTCTCTTTTTGTCTGCGGTTTCTTCGCGCAACTTTCCACAGCCGCTGTCATTCTCAATCATTTCTGGTACTGCTTATTTTTCTTGCCAAACCGAGAGCTGTAAATCGCATAAAGGGCGTCCGCTTTCATCTACACTCCGGAGCGTTTCCTTGTGCATCCAACAAGCAGAACTCTAAGAAAAGTTTAAAAAGATTCTAGAAATAGCGCGAAAAGTAGCAGAGGTTTTTCTCACGAGCAATGCTAGCTTGTGCAGACCGTTCCAGACTAGTGCGATGACGTGCCTATAGTGAAGTCGCAGTCTTCAGCTGTGAGAAGAGCCAATACAAAAAAATTGTTTTCTTTGCGTTATTCATTTAAAAAGGGGCTACCAGAGTAGGGTTTATGATACGAAAAGCTATCGGTTAAACACTCATGCTCCAACCGACATCCTGGTTGCTATAGAACATTTATATGTTTTACATTTCTTCTCTCCTTCCTGCGTCTATTTTTTATGACTGCACTCATTTTTCCCTGTCTGCGATGAGGAAGCAGAGAATCGAATAATACCTTGAAGGGTTCCTAAAGTAGCGATTCGAAAGCATTTCGTAGACAAATGTACTGAAGTAGAAACTAAAAAAAAACAATTGTAACAGCTGTTGGCTTCGTTGCGGACGTATTGCATGGAAATGCTCTGCAGAGACATCCTGCGCAACAATGTCAACAAGCATGCGTAAAGTATAAGTGAGTATAATCGCACGCTAAGCTATGAAATCCAGCGAAATTAACGAGAGCAACCCTAAACTTCTCTTTTTCGTTTTTTGTGTGCAAGCACTACTTCACTAGGAGAAACCAGGTCACCGAGTTTGTGTGGAGCTTGACCTTGAGGATTACCTTGGCTAAACTATAAATGAACGAAATAAATACTATCGCTGCCGGATTTCGAACCCACGGCGGCGCGAACAGATAATCTTCGCTGGCGACTGCACGACAGCACTATGCAATCACCGCAGCCGATCGCGCCTCGTGTTAAACTGCAACGCTCTCTGGCGCTGTGCATTGCACGTCGTCGTCTTCTATTAATACTACTGTGAAACTAATATACGCTCTTTGGCGCTGTGCATTGCACATCGTCGTCTTCATCAACTAATACTACTATAATACAGAGATGATCAACTGCCGACAACCGCGACGAGGACGAAGCCCTTGAGGCGGCCGGCTAACGCTCCTCCTTGCCCATGTGTGCGTTTGTGTCAGCAATGCACCCTGGCCAATCCCCCGCCATGGGTACGCGTCATTCATCATCATCAACATCATCGCCATCATTTAACGCTCGCGCTAGAGAACTGCTTTTTTGACCCTGTCTTTCAGCCCGCTGCTTCATCGACTACTTGTGCAATATTCTTCGTGTCCGGCGGTTCCCACGTCCCCATAAACCACCCTCCACTATAATCGACCTACTATTGTCGCCGGAAGTGCCAACGAGCAAGCAAAGCAAAACCATAAGCCAACCAGGCTAAGCACATGCTTTCGCACGTGTACTAATTGTGTTAATACCCTACTGGCCTTTTTTTTTCAGTCTCTGCCTCTTCTATTCCTTCCTCGTCGGGTATGATCCAGTAGACCACCCACTTCAAAACGTACCGCTATCGTGCATGCTATCGTGATATCGTGTTTATGAGCATGCTTTTCACTGAATGCCTTCTTGTCGCGTCCAGTGGCAACGACAGAAGGGCAGAAGAAAAAAAAAAGCGGCCGCTTTTTGCAAGCTTCAAAAGTACAGAGACGAGGCCAAGATTGCATAATTCGTTAATAAAAGTGCACACCTCTGAGGCTGAGCATAACTTCCTGTAGTCAGATACAACTCAATAACTCGGCAAAAGACCTTAAAAGGTGGCCCTTCCGGCAATGGCGTCGGCCGATTCTGATGACATCGTGGTCGATCCTCTTGTACCTTCTACCCTGACATGGAAGGGTGTCTGTTTGTTTATTGTCATTTAGAAATTACAGAAGCGTTGTCATGGGGCAGAGGCAAATGGTGTTAATAGTTGCTTCCTGACTAGGTGTTTGTACCAGCAAACACTTGCAGCCCAATAAGGGAGCAGTGCTGATACTGCAGGGAATGTGTACATTAGCAAAAACAAAGCAGCAAAAAATAGAGCACTATATACAACTACGAATCGTCAAAAGTATTAAATTGCTATACACTGAACCAGGGGCAGATTCGTTAATATTAACTGCAGACCTGAAGATGAAAACAAAAACAATTGCATATAAAGCAAAATTTAACACAACAGAGAGAATGAGCATGGTTTACAGAAAAAAAAAGCAGCAACATCCTATGCAGCACAATTTACTAATAGCACAAATATATAGCTGCTTGTACTCAGTCAATATTTATAGCATGACGTTAACGATAACAAATAAGACTGAGCACTGCGAACATTTCACCCAGTAGGAAGTAAAGAGGCTAAACAAATTGATGAGACGAGATTGTCTTAAACATAGGCTGTAAATACGTTCTGCCATCGCACACAATGTGCAGAAACGTTACAAGTAGCGCAGAAAATAAAATCTAGCCTTTTTCCTGAAGAGTAGCTGGGAGAAAAAACAGTCGATGATTTCGATTAATTCAAGGAAGAGGGTTTTGCAGTTAGGAATTTGTCAGTTATACAGTTGCGTACCATAATTCGTTCTAATTAAAGGTTTCAAGCAGGAGAGATGTCCGGATTTCGAATATGGTTTATTCTTAGAATAGGTAGAGAATAACAATTCATCGTTTGTTTTGACCTCTAAATAAATCGTTTCTAAACCCGTTCGTGAAATACATGGCCTCAATATTTGTTATACAATTGTTTTCAGAGTGCTCGAACCCATGTTTTTATATAAATAACCCGCGAGTTTTCCAAGTTGGGTTTTAAGTATAAACCTCATACAGATATATTGATAACAAGAGAGAGGGAAAGGCAGGGTTGTTAACCAGAAACGTTTCCGGTTTACTACCCTGCACTGGAAAACAGAATGAGTGGATTAAAGTAGCAGTAAAGTAACCGGGAGTGAATTAGAGAAAAGTATAACCGACATTTGAGGTTCTTTCATAAGCCCGAATTCTCTTCAGCACGCCCAAACATTTGAGCAATAATAATTCCTTTTTAAAACACATGACCTGTCCAGTGGAGGTTTCCGTGAAATTTCATCCCTAGAAAATTTAAGCTTGGATACTCTTTCTAAGGTCTGCATGGTAAAAATAAGTGCGCATGCAGGGTCGAACTTTTTTTTGTGGGACCAATTACAATATATTTTGTTTTCTTCTCATTTGAGCTAAGTTGTTACCATCAAGCTTGTGCGCTATATTCTGTAGCGACAGACTTCCGACAGTGAAATGGAGCGATAAGTCATCGGAAGAAAACAAATCATTTGTATCATAACCGGTATTAGGTAAACAGACAGTATTATTTGTATAAACGAGAAATAATATATGATCGAGAATTGAGCCTTTGTTTATTTGTTCCACAACTTCGGCGATGTTATTTATTGCGACAAACTGCATACAATATGACAACTGCGCAACAGTTTAAGTGGAAGGACTCGCACGCCGTAGGAAGGCAATTTGGCGAATAAAATTTCGTGCCTTATGGAATCAAATGCCCTTTCAAAGGCCAGAAAAATTCCTTTAGCGCAAATTTGTTGCTCAATGCTCTTTGCAATTTTTTCTTGAATCTTGTATTACAGTCTGGGCATGTAAAAAATTGTATGCCCAGACTGAACTTGAACCAGAGTGCCAACTACTCCTAGCGCTGCGCACTTCATTGCCTTTTTTATAGTGCGTCGTTGCTTAGGTGTGTGGTATTAAGATGTATTAGCGATGCGCCCTGTGTCGTGTCTTTTCTCATATGCCACGAAGAGTCGTTGAGTGAAGCGTGTTAGAGGGGCACGCAGCGAGCGCATTTTAGTGTGGATGATAGTAAAAAGTGTTCGTGATGTGTAGAGGTGTTAGACAAAGATGACCTGCCAAAAAAGTGTCACGTGACAATGAAGACTCAAAAAATCATGCTGACGCTCAAACGCAACTGCTGGGCATTTCTCGGATGCAGAGGATTGCAGTCTCTCGAAGTTTTTGGTACCCAGGCGGCAGGCGTCTCGATGATAGAAGGAACACAAACCAGACTAATCCTTTTTTGTAGCTTCGAGATGGAATGATACGGCACCCTAATAAGAGCGGTGCCCAGATCAGGTTTTCATCTCGTAATCGACGGCTACCTGAGGCGATTAAAGTTTTATTCATACCAGTTTTGAGGTCGCATTCAGCGTCAGAATAAAGCTGGCCCACCTCATCTTTTCGCCCTAACACGTGTCCATTTTTCTGCCTAGTGAAGCGATAGCCTTTTTCTTTACTTTTCGCTCACGCTAGCCAGAAAAGGCGTTGAATTATTGCAGCAACGTTATATGCCTGACGATGTTTACCAAAGTTGAGAGCGACTGCTCATCTATTTGTTTTTCAAACTGCTCAATGAAAAACGGGCAATCACAATAGGTTCTTTACCTGGCCTTTCCGGTAAGCAGTGGACAGAATCCAAATTAGAATCTGTCAGTTACGGAAGCTTCAGTTTACGCTCCAGGTCATTTAATTTATCAAGCGCGTTTTCGCTCTCTTCCTTCCTCATACCGTAAATTCCGATGTTGTGGCGACGGCTGTATTGCTCCAGCTCGTTTACTTGAAGCTTCATTTCTTTGGCACCAGGAAAGTTTTCCAGACAGATTCTATTACTTCCACATTCTTTTTCAAAGCGGCAAAATCTTCCTCCCGAGTGTCTAATTTATTTAACACTTTATCATGCTTATTGGAATAAAGCTGGATTCTCGCCCCGATTATGTTCACCTTTGTTATCAGTTCGGAAAGGGCCTCAACGTTTTTCCTTGAGTGGAAAGAGTAAGGAAAGCTTCACATTTATGTCACACAGCTGGGATTCCAGATTGTAGCTTCCCGGCGGATCTGGAACAGATGTACTTCCTTTCGTGACGGCTTCACATGTATGACAGTTCCAGTTAGCCCTCTTAGAGTCAGTATTGTTGCAATCTCTGCTAGAAGTGACCCCTGAACAGACACCAATATGATATAAATATTGACATGTCACATATATAATCGATGCACGAGGGCTAGATATCTGCTTATGGAATGACAAACTTTACGACATATTGAAAACAAGTCAGTGCAGGTACAGCAGAAACAGTTATAGAAGAATCAAGCATCCAATTCACCAGCCTGCAAGTTCGATGAAACGAAGTTACGAGCACAGCACTTGAAATCGCCCGCTGCTGCTGCTGCTTGCGAGTGGCGGATGAAAGGGAATTAACCATGGCTTAACCGGGTTAACTACTGCGCCATGAAAATTCGCCAGCGCCATTAGCTGGACGGCATCGTTTGAGGGGCATCTGCCGCTTTGTTCTTTAGTTGTATCCGAGTATAATATCAAACACATACATAGTGTTAGCTGCATGACTGAAAAGTTTTCAGAAATAGGCTTTTCGAGATTACGCTTCTTTCGCAGTCACAGGCACGGCATTTTCGGACGTCACGAAAAGTAGGAGGGAAATTTATTACTAGCACTTAGGGTTTTGGTTAGATCGAACAATTACAGCGGACCGCCGGAGCTTCCTGTGTCAGTCAGTAGATAGGCAGAAGTGCAATTGCACTTGGCGCCATTGGGCGAAGTATTTCGGCCGTCCAGGCACACCAAAGGGTCACGCGCCGACTACAAAGCGAGTGCCAAGGCACTGACCTGTCTCCCACCTGCTCAAGCAGCGCGTCGCATACGAGCTGCGAGCTTCTTCGATGTGTCTGGACGGACCTAGTTCATAGGGTCGGAGCGCCAAGAGTAATTACATTTTTTCACGTTCAATAACTCATGTTTTCTGGCCTGATGGCCCGCTAATTTACCCTTATTGCAACCAAACGCCTAGCGGCCGAAGTAAATCAGTTAGTTGATTCTAGTTAATTAATATGATAATAAACTTATCTCATATATACTTAACTCCGCGAATGCCGTCGTTATGATACTGAAGGAATCATCATTTTACCTCAAAAAGCCTATTTCTCCAAGTTACTGAACGTCTACCCGCGAACAACCTGTGTTGTGCACCTGTGAAAACGGTTGATCGTTAGGGGATTGCGTTAACAACCAGTGGTGTTCAAAATCAATAGCGAGCAAGGTGGTGATTTCTGCGCCATTCTGGGGCACGGCCTCAATTCCGCAACAGCTAAATATGTTGGTGCAAAGCAGCACTTTAACTTCTCTGGCACATGAAACCAGCAAACTACTGCTGCCAGGCAAATAATTCTTATTTGAAATCAAGATTTAAAAGCGATGCTGGCATCGACGTACCCTAAGGCGGAAAACGTGATGTGGAGGCCAAGAAAGCGTTTCAGCAGTAACATCTATGGGGTTTAACGTCCCACACCGACTCAGGCTATGAGGGACACCGGAAATTTCGATCACCTGGGCTTCTATAACGTGCACTGACATAGCATGCACAGCACGCGGGCGTCTAGAATTTCACCTATATCGAAATTAGAATACCGCGGCCGGGATCGAACCCGCGTCATTCGGGTCTGCAGCCGAGCGCCATAACAATTGAGCCACCGCGGCGGCCCATTCAAAAGCTGGAGCATAATTTAGGTAATATGAGATTTTTAGAATCAGCTCTTAAGGCTGTATTATAATAGGTTATATCCATTTACTGCGTGAATGCGTCGTGTGACGTTGCTTTGCGATGCCATCATGTCATGGGTACACTGGCTACGACATCGCGCGAATGGAGACCATCTAGAACACGCGACGTTGTATAATCACAAAGTATAATCACAAAAAGGAAAAGTGTAGAAATTTAACGCAAGGAATGTACATTTTTCCTGTAACTTTCTCTCTGGTAGCCACCAGGTGAAGAACTTTTATCCGGTCATGGCGAGACTTAAGCGGCAGCACTGTTTAGTGGCTCACTAAAGAAACAAATAAAATAAAACGGAAGTAAGGATGTTACCGGCCGAGGAAATCGACCATTTTCGGAAAACCTGTAAGTCGTCTTCTCTGCAACGCTTCTTTTCAACCAAAATGTCTCGAACCCAGACGGCACACTCACATTCATCGAGCAAATGAAGACACCGTGTGGTCGCACTCTACCTACAGGAGTCTAGACGGGAAAATAAGGGAGACTGCCCTTTGTCAGAGTGATGTGGGGAGCGGTTTGCATTTTGTTCTGGCTAAAGGGTGCGAAGCGGGAGGGGGGATGGATGAAGAGAGGATGTTGTATCGACGGTGTTGTTCAGCGGAAAATTGTAAGAAATTTTAGTATGAGGTAGGTCACTTCTGCTGGCACAGGTACAGAGGCCCATTTCCTTTTATTTCCTGCCTAGCCTCTACTGCAGTGCTACAGAAAGTTGTCTGCAATTCTCTTTTCTTTACTGTGTTATTGTACTCTTTCTACTGTTGTCTCGGGGTCATGTTAAAGTAAACTGGTGACACTCCTGAGTCTACTCAGAAGCGGGAACTTGACTCTTTTCCTTTACACGAGGAATGCCAGAGTCTGGTCTTGGAACGAGACCTTCTGGCTGGAAAACAAGCCTTACGGAGATGCTTACTGACAGATTTCTGCAAATGGTCCATTGCTAGATAACAACTTTAGCGTCCGAACTGCGGCCAGCGGAAATACAAGGGCCAGGTAGAAGAGGATAGCGAGGTGAAGGTCAGAAATGAGCGATTGCGTTCGCCCGCCCAGAGCAGGTAGGCGTGAGGTGTGAGTCAGCGCTCCACTTAATCGATTTCATCCGTGACTAAAAGACGCTGACGAACTTGACTGCGTCTTCTCACTTGACGCCGGTGCGTGCGGCAACCCCGCGTGCTTCTCTGAATCGCTAGAAGATGCTAACACTGTAACTAATTATCGCTCATCACTCCGTCACGTCGTTTTTTTGAGGAAACGAAGTTTGTGGAAAAACACATGCAGAGAACTGCTCTTCCATTTTTGTTGATATGGTACGTCAAAAAGGCAGACGAAAATGGTTTGGCGCATGGTCAGGATGTCATTGGAAAAAGGTCCGTTCAAGCAGCAGCTAAGTACAATGGCAGCGACCAAAGAGCCAAACACCACGCGATTTCACTCCAGAAATCACCCGTTACATCTGAAGCCGAAAGTCAGAGCCAAAACAGCATTCTAACCCTCCATCCCACATGCTTTTCCTTAGTGGTATATACTTTGGAAAGCGTAGCCTTAATGTTAGTGCCAGATTCCATTTCCGGGCCATCGTTTGGAAAAAAGCCCCGGGACGTGGCTTCTAGCCATTTTAATTTGTTCTGGCTTCCTGGTCGGTGGATATATAAGCATTGGAGACTCGCCAGGCCTGGACGGGTTCAAAGAACCGCCATTGCGTTGAATTGTTCTTGGTGACGTTTCTCAGGAAAGCATTTCCTTCAAAGCAGCCTCCGAGTAAGGAAGAAAAAGGCAATAAAGAAGATTGGAAAGGTAAAAAGCCAAGTGCAAATAGCTTTGGTTCGCCTGAAGCACTCTCTGTATGTGTCCGTCGGCCTTCCCTTCTATTATTGTGCTGGCTTTGTGTGCACAGTCGTTAAGACCGTCTTTGTGCGCGCAGCTATATCCGGCATCGGATACTGCCTGGCTGAGAAAGAGGAAGTTAATCGCTAACAAATGCATTTCACACGTCAGGACAAAGTTCGCGAAATACGTGGCCCTCGGCTCACAATTTTTTTTTTTGGACAGCGACCCGAAGTGTTGTCCCTATTGTTTAACGTGAAATAACTTAAAGAAACCTTGACGCACACTCACTCTCTACAGCACAGCCCAGAAGAATTCGGAGGGATGCCTGAAGAAGAACCAGGCTCGAAAAATATTGCTCCCACAATACTCACCACCTTTTACTATGCTCCCCAATCACAGCGCGGTGGTGTTTTTCAATAACGATTTCTCGCGACGACTTTGATGCGCCTGATCCATCTACTATGAATAAGGGGATTTTCCTTTCTTGAATTACAAGCTCTGAGTTTGCTTTACGAGTGAGCCGTCCATGTTAGTATTTACTTTGTTTACTAATTTTGTTTACTAATACCCTAATTGACTCCGAAGTAAGGCATTATTACATAAGGGTTAGGACACATAAAATTTGTCTTGAAACAGCGTGAACACGGCTCGAAATAGTCTGTAGCTCGCCGGGTGATTTTCGCCTTTGTGGGGCTCTTTAACGCGCGCTTACAGCGCACAGCGCTCAAAGGGTTTCACAATGCTGCCGCCTCCGCAGACGGGATTCCATCCCGCTACCTTTGCGGCGCCAGCGAATGCGAATGCCTCTGGGCCACCGCAGTGAGGGCTACTTTTCGTGGGAAAAGAGGTTACAGGAACTTCTTTAACCCCAGAGATTATCCAGTGTTACAGGCGATCCGCTTTTCTTGTGTAAGACGCCGTGTATAGTATCCCAGTAGCGCACCGGGTCCAAAGGTTTTCTAATGGGTGCAAGCATTGTCCGACCAAATGCACGCGCTCTGAGGAATGAAGCGCATCGAAAAGATTTCAACAGGATTTCAGCTAAGCCACTAAAATTTGCTGAGGAGATCGTTGTTTTGGTACCTGAAGGATCGCTGACTTTCAGATGGCAGCTCAAGAAAAAGAGAAACAAGTAACACTCTCCTCGAAGAAAGTAACATAAATGACCGTTGCAAGATCCGCAAATCGTACGTACATCCCTCACCCTTCCCCCAAGGTATCAATTTGTATCTCAACTAAATATATAAATAACCATTATAATAAACTGCAATCTCAAACAAAAATTTCAACTTTAACCCAATGTTTCGAAGCCGACTTGGCTCCTTCATCAGGGGTGTCTGAGGGCAGTAGCTAGCGTCTTTTAAGTATGGAGGGGAGGGTGGGGGGTGAAAAAAAAAAACGACCGCTGTGTCGCGAAAGGCGCGGGGGAGGGGGTTTAGGCTGTTAGTCACGCTGGCGCACTGCAGGGAGGTGCTGAATGGCGACTTTCTTTTTTTCGTTGAGTTGAAGAGCGAAGTCCCTGGGAGTACACTGGGGGCAGGTTTCCTTTTGTGCTTCGAAACGTGCTCGCCCGATAAAGATAAGTACACGTGTCAATATTGTCCGGGGTGGTTTGGAAATGCCAGGATTCCAGAAGGAGCCTTTTGTGGTAATTTCTTTCGGTTCCTAGGATGCGGGTTTCTTCGAAGTTGATTCTATGCTCGGAGTCCTCGGAATGTTCGGCTACTCGGTTGTCCTCTCTTGCAAATTTGGGGACGTCGTTTTTATGTTGCCGAATTCTTTCTTTGAAATTTTTGGTTTCGCCGATGTAGCTTGCATCGCAGTCGGAGCATGGAATTTGGTAGACAATGCCTTGGGCTCTTTCTCTCGGCGGCCGGTCTTTTGAGAACTGGTAGGCAAAGCGCAACAGTGTTTGCGGGCTTGTGCGCAACCTGGAGACCCGACTTTTACTTTTGGGTTAAAGTTAAAATTTTTAGTGGAGATTGCAGTATATAATGTCTTCAAACCCAACCAGACAGGCAAATCTGTCAAAATGTTTAGTTTTCAATAAATAACCTTTGATAATAGAACACATCAGGAAGCGCAATGCCATTATGCGGAGCCCTAGCCATCACAAGACTAACATTTGTTACTGCCATTTGTTGTTTAGTGTCTCTTATTACACAGCTTGAAGTTCAATTTTTTTAGTTTCTTTGGCTCTCTCTCACTCTAATATGACCCTACTTTTGCGGCTGCAGAGGTTAGCGAAATATTCACAATTCAAAAGGCATTGTGTAGTTGACTGCGCTTGTTAAAGCTTTGCTAAGTCAGTAAGATGTCTATATAGGAGGAACCGAGGGTGATAAGCTGCTGCAGTTGAGGTACACTAGCATGTTCCAAGCGGAGGGATTTTACGTATTGACAATTTAAGGAAGAACCAGTGGTACCATGACTGGTTTATCATGGCTGTGCTTGCGGTTGTCTTGGTGAATTGAATGACATTCCGGTGCTCATTAAATGGTTGATCAAGTGGTTCTCTTCCGGAGGAGAAAATTTCGAGCGTATAACTGCACAATTAACAAAATGCTTTTATACGCATTCTCTGGTGCTGGAGTGAGTTAACTTTGAAAGCAATATAATATTGAAGATGCAGGGGAATAAAGATAAATATAACTTCGTTATAGATTAGCATTAGATGTCGGGCAGGTGTTACGCTTAGTCACTAAAGCAAGTCGCCTTCCATCTAGTCAGAGGTTGGAGAAAGCCCACTACCGAGAGGGTTAATGGGAGGGGATCGAATTTGGACTTCAGGTGTTCTTGTAATCACTATTCAGAGAGGTCACTTGTGGTCACGATAGACATGAGTCCCAATAATTATGTGAAGACTAGTAACGACGTGGTTATCATAGTTAAAGCGCACACTGGATAGCGATAACCAATGAGAAGAAAGCCTAGACATCAATCTTGCGTGGAAATACTTGCGAACATCTTTGTGTAAGGAAGCCAATTGTGCATCAAGCATTCGTTGGGCGGAACTTAGCTCTGTACATATACACACCCGAAACCCCATGAGAATTGAAGTTTTTCCGCAGAAAATACGGACACCGCAATTTTTTTCCCAAACGTTTTTTTGCTAAATAGAAAACACAAAAACCCGACATGCAGATTTTGAATACTGAAGCAGTCTGCACAGGCTGCAAGCAACTGCAATATAGTTAACGAGAATATCGTGGAAACCTTGAATTTTATCTTCGTCATTATCAAATCTACGTGTGCATGCTCTTGCCCATAGAGACTGCGAATTTCCTTATGACGAAGTTGGTGTCGGTTGGTAGGGTTAACTTTTTTTTCACAGCTTTAAATTTTTACTCTTATAAGTGATGTTTATTCACAAATATGAATTTTACATGTTTGTAGTTCGTTTCTATACTTTTTTATGACTGTTTGGAAAGAGCCTATGGGGGCCGGTAGTTCTATCTGTCTGGCAGCTTCTTCCAAAGCCTCAAGAGTCATGCATTCGTTCTATCTGTCTGGCAGCTTCTTCCAAAGCCTCAAGAGTCATGCATTCGTTTTCAACGTGAAAAGTCATTAAGTCACTATTAAAGAATGCTTTTGAAATAATTAAGTGTTGTTTATGTGAAACATAGGCGGCTTCATGCTCGCCATATACACATGCTTCGTGTTCGTAAACGATTAGTGGGCTGCGTCGCCAGCGACGTGGAGTAGAGGTAAAAACGCAGCATGCTCACAATGCGCCAAGCGATGCTGGCTTCGAATCCAAGTCGCGTGTGCGAATATTTCAGAGCGTGCGCGTCGCTTGTGGTTATAGCCACTTGCTTATACTTTGTATACGCTTGTGAAGTAGTGCTGGAATTTTTAAACCTGTTCGCCACAAGAAATTACCAGGTGAACCGCTGCATCAGCTTCCTTCTCCCCTCCCATTTGGTAGCGAGTAACAGAGTGGCTACGGCGGGTAACTACGTTTGAGTGATTAAATGTAACAGAGGAAGCGCGAGGTACAGAGAGAAACGAATCGCCTACAGTTCCCACCCTCTGCGTTGATGCAGCATACTCAAATGGTAGTGCAATAAGTAGGAAAATACCATGTACGACACGAAGCAGTCATTTGACAACGGCCGTTGCGGTGGCTGAGTGGTTATGGCGCTCGGTTGCAGGCCCGAAAGACGCGGGTTCGATCCCGGCCGCGGCGGTCGAATTTCGATGGAGGCGAAACTCTAGAGGCCCGTGTACTGTGCGATGTCAGTGCGCGTAAAATAACCCCAGGTGGTCGAAATTCCCGGAGCCCTTCACTACGGCGTCTCTCATAGCCTGAGTCGCTTTGGGACGTCAAAATCCTATAAACCAAACCAAACCAGTTTTTAGACATGACGAACCTTGTGATGTGCTTCCCTCTCTTTATTCGAACTACTTCGCTTCGGAGATCGGGGAAATTACTTGACACATAAGCCATAGAGTAACTCTGAATAAGGCAAATGGAATCTGCGTTCTTTGGGAGTCTAGTGCGCAGGGAACTTAAGTGTTTATGCTCCTTTATGAAATACGCATCACTGGCAGGAGTCGAAGTATCATCCACCAGTAATGTCCGCAAGAATGCCTTCGCCCTGCTCTCTTGACTTTGGGAGAGCTGCAGCAGCGCATACCTAGACCTTTTCCTGGAGATTTAAACGTAATTCACATTATCTCTGTTCAGCTAAATAAGTCATTCTGGTTGTTTTTTTTTTAATCAGCGTTAAAAATTGCGCCTTCTGCTTGATAAGAGTGCCTTTTGGTATGGTATATAATGTGTTCGCAGCTTTTGGTCGACCTGCAGTAGAAGAATTCTGATATGAAAAAAAAATACTGGGTGACTTTACTTAGAACCTCTAGTCATTTAATCGCTTTCTAGGACCGCTATTGAAAGGACACAGTTGCTTAAGCACGCGATAGTGAAAATATAGAATAATCTGCGCGTCTTACATACTGCGAGCGCTGTGTTTAGCGGGTCGCTGTGAAAGCTGAAGGCGACTGGCAGCTGTTGTGCTGTTTTCTTTCTTGCGCGAAAACATGTTCGGGCTTTGGTCCGCATGACTGGAATCTGAAAATAACCCCCAACCCCTCCCACCAACACATGCGATGAACCTATGGTGAGCACAGACTATATCGCGTATGAACTGCTCACACTGAAAGCACGACAGCACGCGAACGAATTCCAAGCGTTGATGTCGGCACTTTTCGCCGCACGACCGAAGAACAACTATGAGCATTAAGAGACGGAAACCTAACTCATCAGAGTTTTAGCCAGAAATTCAATGCTAGCCGCGAAGCCGATCCGTTGCCGAACTTGTCCCGTTTCACAGACGCTGCCCAGCTCCCTGGGCGTCGCCATATTTCTCGCTGGGCAGTTGTGTGCACCTGGAATCAGCACAGTGGAGGCTGGAGAAGAACCTGTTTTCAACAACACAGAAAGGAGGCGCCACGGCTGCTTCCTTGCTTGATGGTGGTGGTGGTGAAAAACTTTATAAAGTAGAGCAAGCCTTAAATGTTACATCCTAGTGATGGGATTGCTCTTGGATGCGTGTCGTGGCCGGAAGGTGATGCTTCTCAGCGACTTCCAAATCCCAGTCCACTAGCTGCCGTTGGGCAGCCTAGTCAGAACTGGACACCGCAGCCTCCTATCGCTCGAAGTCTGTGAGTTGCCAATCGGCTGGTGGAAGGAGCTCAGAGCAAGAATAAAGAATGTGTGCAAAATCCGCTTTCGGAGCGCCACAGAGGGTGCATACTGGCGTGAACAGTCCCCGGTGAACCAGGGCTAAGTAGGCAGGGGAGAGGAAGGTGCGGGATTGTAGCTGTCACCACGTCACCTGCTGCAATTTAGTGAGAGACTTGTGCGGAGGGGGATACGTTATCCGTTGCTCACGGTAGTGTAGAGTGATCTCGTGATACGCGACCATTCGATCTCGAGCGTCTCCCCAGGCGTCGGCGGCTCCTGCTCGGCTGACGAAACCTCGAGCTAAAGAATGAGCCGCATCGTTACCTGGGTGGCCGGCGTGGGCCGGGACCCAGAGAAGCTGAATAGGTCGGGTAGGGGCGGGAGACCGGCTTAGAAGCCGGAAAGCGGGTTCGGAGATGCGGCCTATCGCAAAGTTACGGACCGCGGTCCGCTGAGAATGTGGGTCGCCGATGTAGTAGCGATGGCTAAGGCTACTGCCTCCTCCGCTTCCGCAGGAGTGGAGGCAATGACAGTGCCTGCCGTAATAGGGGTGTACGAATTGGACACTACCGCCAGGGCAAATGCGGAAGAGGAGGTGTAAGAGGCTGCGTCGACGTAGACGCTCTCCGGCTGTACGCCATGGTGTTTGTGTAGGGCTGCAGCCCGAGCAGCACGACGAGCCGCGTGATGCTCGGGATGCATGTTCTTGGGGAGGGGGTGAATGGTGATGAGGTCCCGTGTGCGGTTTGGGAGGGAGAAGGTGTGGATATAATAGCCAGGGGGCTGTTGGCCAATGGCGTCAAGAATGTGATGGCCGGCTAGGGTGGAGGAGAGCCGATCAAGTTGGGCAAATCGATGGGCCTCGGTGAGCTCGGCGAGGGTGTTGTGTACGCCCATCTTAAGAAGGCGTTCATTCGACGTGTGCTGGGGGAGGTTGAGGGCCGTCTTGTACGCCTGAGGGATGAGGCAGTTGACATTGTTCTCCTCTACTCGGAAGAGGAAAAGATAGGGCAGGGAGAATAATACCCGGCTAAGGACGAAAGCCTGGATCAGGCGGCGGAGGTCGTGTTCCCGCTTGCCTCGGTGTTTGTTAGCGATTCGTCTGATGAGGCGAACGGTTTGTTGAACGGTAGCAGTGAGCTTGGTGATTGTGGCAGTGCCATTGTTCTGGAGAACCATCCCCAGGATGCGGACTTTGTCTACCTCTGGTATGCGGGTGGCATCAATGGTGACATCGATGCTAGGTGGGGGAGTTTTGTCCAGTCTTCCCCGAGGGGGGCGAAGGGCGAGAAGTTCCGATATTGTAGGAGAGCATGCAAGGCCGACCTGATGGGCATAGTAGGTCACCACATCTGGCCCCGCTTGTAGTGTCTCTTCAGTGGTGCCTACATTACCCGTGGAGGTCCACAGGGTGATGTCGTCAGCATATAAAGAGTGCGAGAGGGCGGGAATGGCTGAAAGAGCGTTTGCCATGGGGATGAGAGTTATATTAAATAGAAGCGGGGAGAGTACCGATCCCTGAGGGGTACCTCGGCTACCGAGGGTGACAACAGGGGAGGAGAGTGAGCCAAAAGTGATTTCAGCTGTGCGATGGCGGAGGAAGGCTGAGATGTACTGATGGGTACGAGTGCCGACGTGTAGGGACGACAGGGCGTTCAAGATGGCCGAATGATGTACATAGTCGAATGCCTGTTTTAGATCCAGGGCCAGGACCGCGCGCGTGCGCCTCGTGTTTCGGGGGTGGAGGACGTCTTCTGAGAGCTGAAGCGTGATATCTTGGGTGGAGAGGTGGGGACGGAAAGCAACCATCGTTGGGGGGAAGAGGAGGTCGTCGTTCATGTGTTCCTGGAGGCGAACAAGGGCGACGTGGTCAAAGAGCTAGCCGATGCCAGACGTAAGAAAAATGGGACGGAGATTCCTTATCTCAAGAGGCTTTCCTGGCTTGGGGATGAAAGTTATGCGGGCATGAGTCCACTGCGCGAAGGGAGGGTTCCCGTTCGCCAGCAGTGATTGAACAATTCTGCAGCAGCCTCCACGGACTGGCCGTCGAGATTGCGAAGCGTCTTGTTGGTCACTCTGTCAGCGCCGGGGGCGGTCGTGGTCCGAAGTTTGTTAATGGCCGCCCTAAACTCCGCCGGAGAGATGTCCGCGTCGAGTTCCGGGTTGGGGTCTCCCGTGTACGGGGGGAGGGGATGAGAGGGGTGGTGGTGAGATATTGATCTTTGAGGGCTTGGAGGAGTGCATCGTCTGAGAAGGGGAGCTGGTGCAAGATGCGTGTGACATGCTTGCGTTGGGTGGCCTTCTTGTGACCCGGGTCCAGGAGATACCTGGGGACGGACCAGGTGTCTTTGAGGCCTAAATTGCCACTCATGCGATCGCAGACCTGTCCCCATTGTTGATGGGCCAGGTCGCGTGCATGTGTTTCAATCTCGCGTACGAGATGAGCGAAACGGCGTTTCAGGGGCCGATTGTGCTTTTGATTGAGCCAGCGCCAATGCAGGCTGACATGTGCTTCCCACATGTGGAGGAGCCAGCTGTCAGCAGCCGAGGTGTCCTCATGTTCGAGAATGGTATATGGAGGTAGCGCGGGCGACATCGCGGTTGAGACTGGCGGTCTATTCAGAGAGGTCCGTGATGGTGTTCGGGGTTAGGCGCTGAAGTTGGCGGAATTTGTCCCAATCCACCACCTGTGTCCCTCGTCGTTTTGGCGAGGTAATGGAAGGGATATTGACCTCTGTGGAAATACTATAATGGTCGCTGCTAAAGGAGTGTGTCGTGTTGATCCATCGGCTGTCGCGAATGTGTTTGCTAATTGTGAGGTCTGGGCTAGTGTTGTGCTGAAGACTGGAACCAATACGGGTGGGGATCGTGGTGTCATTCAAAAGGTAGAGGCCTTCGTCCTGAGTGAATGCCCACAGGGAGGTGCCTTTGCGAGAGTTCTTGCGGTACCCCCAACTGATGTCATTGGCTTTAGAGTCGCCCACTACCAACAGGGAGTTGTTCGAACTGATCGAGAGCGTCTTGCGGAAAGCCGCAAGAAGAGGGGCAGGAGGACCTTTTGGGGGGCTATAGAGATTGAGGATGAAGAGGCTAAGTGACTTGCGTGTGGGAGGGAGAAGCTCCAGCAGGAGACCGTCTATGTCGTCTACCTCTAATGGGTGCTCTGTCGCAGTGAGATTGCCATGTACGAGAGTGGCGACCCTGGTCTGTGGCTGGGCTGAAGGTTCGTATGCGGTGTAGTTTCGGAGCTTGACTGACGTCAGAGTTTCCTGGAGCGCAATGACCGCGGGGGCGTCGCGGCTAGAGAGGTTATGTGAGTAAAGCTGCAGGTTATCTAGCTTTCAGCGAAAACCCCTGCAGTTCCACTGCCACACCTTAATGCGTTGGGGTGTCGCAGCCGTGTTTGGCAATGACGGAGACAGCGGAAGATGCAGGGGGTGGCGTATGAGCTCTGGGGAGAGGCTCGTGAATCTTATTGCGCGACATTGGCCTCCAGATTGCTCTGGCGGGTTTCGAGCGCCGCCACGCGATCAGAAATGTTCTTCATCCACGTTTGAGTTTCGGACCGGAACGTGTTTAGCGTCGCCATCATGCGTTTCTCAAAATCTTGCATGAAAGACGTCACCTGGTGTACAAGGTTGTCAGTGACTGGTTGGGAGGGAGAATTGGCGTCATCGGCGGACTTGCGTTTAGCGGGGAGCCCACGTGCCAATGACGTGGCGCGCGATGAGGAGGCGGAGAGGGAAGAGACGGAGGAGGAACGGGGCACGTTTGGATGTGTCGGGGTTTGCACCACTGGGGGCAATGTCGGTGGGAAGTGTTCACGCTTTAAAAGGTTTTGCATTTGCTCTTTTAGGACAGCAATTTCGCGACTCTGGGAGGACAATTGTGGTGTTAGATTCTCTAGCGAGGAAGACTGCGGCCCCCAGCTCACCTGTTTCGAAGATTCCTGGGCCCGTTGGCCTGGAAGTGGTGGGAAGGACACGGAAAGGCTGCGACTGCGACCAGTTCTTGGGCGGCAGGTGGAGCGTTGGCGGCTTCGCTACGCCCTGGGACTCTTGGGTAGCGAAGACGGTGGTGGACACACCGGGGGTGTTGTCCGTAGTGCCGGAGCGTTCGAAGCGTACTTTGCACTTGCGCGTCCCGCTGAAGTGCGTTCCATTACACAGGATACATTTGGGAGTGCAATCTGGCGTTTCTTTGATTGGGATGTGACGCACCGCAGCGAGGACAAAGGTCGGTACGCTCTTTCGGACACACATCAGCACGATGGCCTGGCTTGCGGCAGTTGAAGCATGCTTCAACTTTCGCCTTGAAGGGATGACACATGTAGAGGGTGCCGTAGAAGACGAGCTGTCTTGGAACTTCTTTGGTGTCAATAAAGGTGACCAAGATGGACTTGGTGCGGCCTAGTTAGCGGGCGTCGGCGATCGTGAAGTGGCGGCTGGTGTTCAGCGCCACGAGGTCGGAGAAAATATCTTCTTGAGTCTGGTTATATACCGCATCGTAGAGTATCCCTTTGACGGCGTTGTCGGGGGCCGCAACGTATGTCTTCATCGGATACTGTTGGTCGTGGAACGTGAGTTCTTGAAGTTGGACATATCGTTTCATTCGGGCTTTCGAAGGCGTACTCACGTAAACGAGTTATTGTTAGGGTTGATTCGGAGCTTGTCCTGGCTCCTCGTTTGCGCGCAGTCGATTTATGCGCCAGTGCAGAGAAGCTGGAGAAGAGCTCCGCCGTTCATGGGCCGCAGGTCGAAACCACCGCCTGGGCGGAACACAATCTTGAGGTATGAAGCTGGTAGACGAGGAAGCGGAGCGTGTTTCTTGATTTTCGGTGGAGTAGACTTGCCTTGTGGTGGTTGAGCGGCCTTGCCTGGACCTGCCCGGGAACTGGACGCTGCTGACGCGTCATTGGACGATGACGGCTTCGTGATGGGGTAGAGATTGTTGTGGGCCCGGACGGCACGGGACCACCGTAGATAATTTTCGAATTCTTCTGGGGAAATCACTTCGCCATCCACGCGGTACTCCATCTGTGACAATGTAGACCCGGAGACGAACAGGGCGATGAGCAGCCGGCGGCGTTAGGCCTAACCGGTGACGGCGTTCCGCGCCTGGCGCGACAGGAAAATCTTCCAAAATCGGTTCCAATGAGCGAAAATGGCCGAAATATGGTGCGTAGAGGTGCACAACACCTTCCCTGACTGTGTCCGATGGAAAGCAGAACACTTCAGGTCGATATTCCGCCACCACGAGCAAACGTTGACGGAGCCCATGTGATGCACGTCCTCATGGCTCAGAGAGCCTGGTGTCTCTTGCTTGATAGAAACCTCCGTATGACGATAGTATACTCGTGGAAAGTTGTGCCGCTTCATTTCTTCTTCCTTGTGGCTCAAACAACAGCACCTCACCTTGACGGGAGGGGTCGATATATGTTCGAAAACAAGCAAGCTTGGTGCACCAAATGCGGACGTTTCCGCCTGTTGCCTAGGCAACGAAAGTTGATGCTTTAGCTCGAGCGCTGCCACATATGTTTGGCGTCCTCTCTTGACACTTGTCTCTAAAGTTAAATTTATTATGTCCATTTCAGGCTACTGAGAAAGTTTTATAAAAATATTTTATTTTCAGCAATTAATTTCTGTTCAAAGCCTAAAACTTGTGAAGTGTCTTCGATAGCATTTTTTTGGTTGGAAAGGTGAGGGTGCGATGTGGGATAGCGTGATGGTTTTATTTATTGAGTGTTCAAAAAAGTTCGTCGTCGTCACATTTGTCTCCCTGGTCGAGCCGGTGTGCTGCGCACATCCGAGAACGCTGCTACAGGCTTTAAACCAGAAACGAAATTTATCAAGCCTTCATGACGCTGGTCGATGTATACATATCGTCGAACGCCACGTGCCGCGCAGCGAGAACTCCACTGTGACACCAGTCACGTTCAGTGTTCGAGGAGGACAGGTTTCAATGGAGAGCGGCCGTGAATATGCCGGCGACATTCGTTGCAAATGCTATTTGGGAGCTCTCAGAAACTTGCTGACTCGGTTCTCGGGGACAGTTTCCTCGAACGTGCGCCATTCCGCTGTTGTGCGCCGAGGACTGCGCTGATTAGGTTAGTGTCGATGGCCTATCTCCTCAAGGCGAGTGGATCATGAACTGAAAAATCGCAGCCTACCGGCATCGCATGCCATAAAACTGCCGTCCTTTGCTTGTTGCGGTTTATCCAACAACGACGAGGTATGGATGGATCCCACGCTAAAACGCGTTTCTGCCCACGGCTTCTGATTGTTTCTTTTAATGTGAAAGAATTATATGGTTTTGTCGCGTCAGGAAAAAGTGCCCGCAAAGTTTGTCCTCACGATTATGTCGTTTTGTGAAGATAAATGTGAAATAGTTTGATTGTGTTAGGTATTGCGTGAGTAGATCTTGAAACGGGAAAGGTTTGGTTGAAGAACTGAAATCAGTTAATTAAAGTGAAATGATGAAAACAAAGGCTATGTTTGAAGCAGGTTTTGTGTGACTTACTCGATAAAAATGATGCAAATGCGTGAGAAGGCTTTTTCAGCATTAAAAAGGAACAAAAATAAAATAAAACTAATAAAAATAAATAAAATAAAACAACAAATTTTCAAATACTCATAAAAATTTAAGCATGAAAAATGGAGGAAGAAAGAGAGGAAACGGATAGGCCTTGGCATTTCCGCTGTTAAGCATACTTAAGTGCAATCCTGTAATTAGCCCGTATGATTAAAAACATCATTTATTCAAGCAACCGCAGATGTTCAATGGTTATTGCGCTCGGCTGCTGACCCGAAATAGGCTTGTTAGATCCCGGTCGCGGCCGTCGAATTTTGATGAAGGCGCCATTCTAGAGTCCCGTGTACTGTGCGACGTTAGCGCACGTTAAAGAACCCCAGCTGGTCGAGATTTCCGGAGCCCTTAACTACGGCGTCCTTCATTGCCTGAGCCGCTTTGGGACGTTAAATTCGTTCATTCATTTATTCGTGTTCCGAGTTCCTAGACAGCAATGCATATGAAAACAGTGATATTTCGAGCGGCAAGAAAATCAAACAACGCTTTTCTCGCAGTGGGACAGTGAGCAAACTTGAGAATGACATACATTTAATCAACATTTTCTTTGAAACCAAATTGCATGGATCCCAACTAGCTTTTAGCTAGGGATCCAGATGTTTTCACGAGCATGCCTTGTATGAATGTTGAGAAATAAAATTGAATCAATCAATCAATCAACATGCGTCAGGTCTGGCCCAATACAGCGACGTCGCCCTGCGTCATGTAGGGATGAAAAGATTAGGACGGAGCAGGAGAGATTTCAAAACGGAACGAAGGCAGGAAATGTGAAAGAGAAGAAGCGCCTTCGTATACATGCACCCCCCCCCCCCTCCTCACACTACTTGTCATGTCTCACGATTCCTTGGTGCGAGTTAATGAGCTTATCTTTATTTTCATATATATCTTGCCAATCTCCTTTCTTTTGATTTTCTTGGACAAGTTGTTTTCCCTATTCAGGGCAGCACCTGCGCAGAACCTGTTTTTGGTATTTTCCGGCGTGTGTTTGTCTTTGTCTAGCTTTTTTTGCTTTGTTTTTCACTTGTTTTTTGCTTCATTAGTTAGCGTTTTCTTCGGCATTATATATTTTTCTTGCTTGTTTGTGCCCGTCCAGAAATACGAAAGAGTCGTGCCCAAAATACGGCAGAAAGGTTTGTCGTCCTGTCGTGAGGACCGTTTTTTCTGCAGTAAGCCTCTGTAATACTGTAGTATATTTTCTGTAGCTTTGTCGCTACGACAAATAACAGAACAATGTTGCAGAAAGCTTTTTTCCTTTAAATAATGTCGTTATTGTAAAAGGTAAAAGGTGTAAACACAAAAAATAGTGTCTGTTGCGATGAGAGAAATTTGTTTTTTTGAGAGAGATTCTTGTTTAGTTGCTGAATTCTTCGCCTGCTTGTTTGCTTTCTTGTTGGTTTGTATCTTTGTTCAGCGCACCCCAGGTTTACTAAATAGGGCTTCAGGGACCCACTTCCTGTAGTTCTCTCACGTCAGCATTGGTTGCAGAAATTGGCCGCCTTTCTTGCTGTATATGGTGGCTGGTCCAGTACTCCTGGTTCCTAATGAGCGGTCAACACTAGTGCCCTGGGCAAACGCCCAACGCTCTAGACTAAAAAGATAAACTCTGTCAACGTGACCGCCGATTCGCTAGGCTCCATGGAAGTAAGTACGGTTCGTGAGTGATTGCAGGCAGAGGCCCACCCCACTTTTCACGGAATGGTCCGACGGTGCGTCATGAACAGATTAAGCGCTTGGCGTGCATACGAAAATCAGATTAGTTCCATTTGACTGTCGATGCAACCTTGCGCAAGCCTCGCGCTACATTTTTTCTGGCTCTTAATAATAATAATATTAATTAGTTTCCGGGGGAAGGAAATGGCGCAGTTAGGTCTCATATATCGTTGGACACCTCAACCGCTCCGTAAGGAAAGGAATAAAGGAAGGAGTGAAAGAAAAAAGGAAGAAAGAGGTGGCGTAGTGGAGAGCTCCGGAATAATTTCGGCCACCTGGCGATCTGAACGTGCACTGGCATTAAAGATCCCCAGGTGGTCGAAAATCCCGGAGCCCTCCACTTCTAAAACAGATACGGAAGCAAATTTAATCTGTTGTTGTAAACTTTGGTTAGATGGCGGGCAGCCAAGACGGACAAAAATAAAAATGGCACCACCGGCAGAGCACATGGCACAACGCGCATAACTGTCGAAGCTGGTAATAAAGAAAAGAAAAATGCGCTGATGGGATTGTAGTCTAATGAAGTGGCCAGCGAAGCTGATCTATAGGTGCAGCCGCGGCTTCCAGAGCCTCTCCTGGTAATGAAGTTTTTGATTTTATTTAGTAAGTTATCCGCCCGCCTCACACACTGACCCCCACTGCTACGCTTGCCCTCTTCGTTAGCGACATCGATACTGCCGCAGCCTCCCAGCTCCTCCGCTGGTAATAGATTTTAGATTTTGAATTTGGCACCAACGTGTCATGCGTTTCTTGATGTCACCTGACCCTGATTACGTCACTATTCTTTAGAACGATAACTGAATTTCGTCGCAGGGATTGCCAGGGTGGAACGATATCGCATTAATGAATTCCCAGTACTCAGGGTCATCCCATTCCGGGCAAGTGAATTTCATTCGCTGCCAGTCTACACAAAGAAGGAATTGTAAAAAAGGCCGCAGTGCTGAATGGCCGCTTTACCATGACCTTCATCTTGTAACGCGGAATATAATTGGGGCAGGTTCAAATAGGATGAGGATCTAACTGCGGTTTGGTTGCGATAAAGAGAGAAAAAACAATTTCAAACGGACAGCCCTATGGCATTTACACACTGAAACCCGGTACAGTTCCTTCTTCTTCTTTCCGGTACTAAGGAAGCGATTGTGCAAGCCAAAGACAAGTCGGCCATCATCAGACTGGATACGTTAAAGTATATCTACGTAGACACTGTAAAGCGATGGAACTCAGGACATGCATTGCAACTGGATTTAACATATGCTTTATTAGCCATATCAAGTATGTTCGCCAACACGCCTTAGTTTACACTGAAGGAAACTAAGGCATCTACATGCTTCACCGGCAACACGGTTAAAATGCGCCGACCATGTAAGGTCTTCAGAGAAAATAACACTCAGACATTTATGCGTGGTTTCTGACCTATTTCGCCTCAGAGAGCGTTGTCTCGGAGCAAGTCGAGTACAAACACCGCCGACAATGCGTGATGCGGGGTCGATGACAGCGTCAAACTCGCTTACCAAATCCATACCAGGAATAATGGCAGTCGAGCAGTGCTACAAGACGACGAATGTGACGGGGCACGCGAAACCGTTAATCTAATATGGATCGCAGCTCGCGGAGAAAGAAAGATCGTGTAGTGCACTGAGCCTGGCTGTTGCTGAGGCACGCGCCCCGAAAATTCAATGATTGCACAAATGTGGACTCTTTCTTGCGGCTGTCAGGCGCAGCGGTTTCGGAACGCCGCGCGTCTATTCGATATTGGTGCTCTGGTGCGCGTACACGTTCATGAGAGAACGACAGTGGTGACGACAGCTTCCCGTGGGCGAGACACAAACCCACGGACGTTCGAGAACATCCGCACTGCGAGACGAGTTCGGACCATCCATTGTTGCGCGGTTCGTTTTGTCTAGCAACCAAATGTTTCGTTTCTTCTTTGATGTAATGAGGCAGCAAGGTAACCAATGGTTGGTTAGTGTAGCGGAGTGGATCCCAAGAAAACGCAAACACTGTAGGAAAGGGCGGAGAGTCGGGTAGGGGGATTAGAGTGGAATGTTCGCGGGGATAATAAAGACGCGAACGGCGCCAGACAGGGCTAAACGAGGCTGGGAGAATGTCTTGCTTTGGACGTGTCAGGACTGATGGTGAAATTAATGAGAGTGATGAGCTCAAGCATTTCTTTAGAAATCATGCCTCTATGCAGTGGTTACCCTGGATTAGAGTCGGTGTCGACGACGTAGTATATCGTAGCCGGAAACTCTCTCGTCCACATTCTAGTCGAGAAGGATGTTAGTTAACAAAAGAAGGTCCTCTCTGATGTTCTCATCTCAGAATGGCCTGTATGATTTTGTGCGAGCGATCACTCTCTTGGAGCGAGTGAAAGAAAAGGAAAGAAGGGCTCAGGTTGGCTCTCAAGGCCGTATTGACTCAGTATTTCTGCTTGAGATTCCTTGAAATGAGTAAGGAAGTGTGTTTGCGAACAAGGAATGAGTGGTTTTAACGCGAGATAATACCGAAATAACGAAACAGTAGTTAGAGAGGAATGTGTTTCTGATGCCTGTCAGGTGGAACAACGAGGAAGAAAATGTTACGGGGGCACTGAACGTCGTAATGTGCTATGAATGTGAAAGCATCCTGTGACCTAAAGGACTTTACCCTAAACTCCTTTACTATAAAAGCCTTTGACATAAATGCTTTTAACATAAAAGCATTTGACCTAAAGTCTTTCAACATAAAAATATTTATCATTGCCATTAATGCCGCCGCGGTGGCTCAGTGGTTATGGTGCTCGGCTGCTGACCCGAAAGACACGGATTTGATCCCGGCCGCGGCGGTCGCATTTTGTTGGAGGCGAAGTGCTAGAGGCCTGTGTACTGTGCGATGTCAGCGCACATTCAAGAACCCCAGCTGGTCGATATTTCCGGAGCCCTTCACTACGGCGTCCCTCATAACCTTGTTCTCTTTGGGACGTTAAATCCCCCTAAGACCACAAATATTGTCATTAATGGCCCGCATCATTATTTACTAACATCCTTTATAATTCCAAAACTGCCACTATCACTATTACTACTATTGTCTCGTCTAATAGTTTTGCTTCATTGCCTACGATCACCCACTATTCTCTTCTCTTCTACTGCTGACATCATGCGAGTCTATGGTGGCGTCTTTGGAGTTTTCGGACATCTTCTGTACAACAACGCTCGCGTTTTTTTTTTGCTCATTAACAATGTAATGCTTTCGCATCAGTAGAAATAAGCACTTCTCAGAGAGCGCCGTAGTTCGACAACAGGAAAATTTGGCTAGAGAGCCGCAGTCGTGTAAACGATCTCTACCCTCTGAATAACGCTTGCTTCGTGACCTATTACGTCACTGAGCTAGCCAGCTGCTGCTCACTTGGAATAGCCAAAGGTATAACGCTCACGTTTTTTACTGGTTTCGTAGCGAAGAATTTAGGCCGCAAACATCGAGAGAGACGAAGAATGCAATCGCTGCTTCTGCGCGAGAATTCGAGCTTCTTCTGGATAATTAAGTAAGCCACCGCTCCGGTTTCCAGCAACTACCTTCGCTCAAAGACCCCGCCTTCCACCTTTCTTTCTTCTTCGCACACTGCTTGCTTACAAACAACTCTTATTCACAGCGGTTTTTATTGGCTTCTCTGCACTGACCTTGTAAATCTTCCTGTCTTTCGCAGCACTCATGTGCCTTGGTTTTAAACGAAAGCCATCAGAACCACACCTGTGAATGAAAGGTTCCTCTGATATTGCTATATTAAAAGCCTCAATTATGGCTTATGGGGTTTAACATCCCAGAGCGACTCAGGCTATGAGGGACGCCGTAGTTGAGAACTACGGATAAAAGGAACCACCTGGAGGTCTTTAACGTGCACTCATATCCAACAGAACACGAGCCCTTTAGCATTTCGCTTCTATCGAAATGCTACCGCCACGGCTGGAATCGAACCCGCGTCTTTCGGGCAAATAGGCGAGCATCATAACCATTGAGCCACCGCGGTGGTCCAAAAGCCTCATTTCGTTTCCTCATCATGGGTTGTACGCTGTCGGTTTGGCATTCTTTTGAGAAATGCTACGACCGAACAGTAACTGAATCCATTAAGGTTTAACAAGCGTCAAAGCCCCTGTCAAGGACCGATCGTGCTCGACTGAAGAACATTTTCTAACAGCGTGTTCTTCCCTCTCAACATGCACATTCACTTCCCGCAGTTCGGCGGCTTCGTCGTGATGCTCTTGATTGAATTTTATTGTGCACTTCTCGGGAACTATTTCACAGCATGCACTCGAGGTGAAAAAGAAAGCCTGCCTAGAACCATTTCTTTGTGCTTTTTTTGTCCTTTATATATATGGGTGTGCGGGAGAGGGGTTTCTTTATTCTCCCGCTGTTTCCTTACTGGAACCAACGATGGTTGTTGCAGAAGGGACGAGACAAGTACTTGACGTCCCGTAATGAGGGTAACGCGAGCAAGCAGCGTCGCGCTTAAGGCCATTGTCTCGCCTGGCTTCGCACGGCTCGAAAAAAAGCGGGCGACTGTCTTCCCATCAAGGTTGGTTCGATATGTGTATAAATAAGCAGAGGCGGCTGCCGCCTGCTCCCTCGCTTCCGGCGCCGATTCTCGCCTAACGATCTCGGCGATTCCACGCGATGTACTCCCCTCACCCTCGTCCCCATTTGATGCTTCTCGTCCCAACCGTGCTTCAAGTATTACCCGGCGACACTAATCGGGACATGTCGAATCGCAATCAGCCCTCTGAAACTGTCTTTTTTCGAGGTTGTAGAACACCGTAGCTTGAGCAGTGGTTATAGGTCCAATTGCTGCTCGGATGCTTACTGCGTTCTATAACACTCATTATGCCTGTTGCTTCCGTTATTTGTTATTGGTCGGGCTGTGGTTCACCACCGCATATTTTTATTTTCGGCGCTTCTGCGCGCGAGAGGCGCTTTTTCGAAAGCAAATAGCTGATAGAGAAACGATATCTTGGAGTCTGTTTGGGAAAGGGCAAGTAGGCCATTTACGAGAGTTTTGTAGCGATAGCTACATTACGGTCGCATTTCGATCCGTCAGCGTGGCGGTGGGACGTGACGGTGCACGGCGGCACAGCCACGGCTTGGCGGCGCCGCCACCGCCATGTGGTTGGTAACGTGACCAGGCACATGGTGCGGAACAGCTGTTGCTGCCGGCGGCGCGGCGCGCCGGTGAAACCGAGCTGCAACAGCTGAGCGCATGCGTCGTGTCTAGTGGGAGGAGGATGAAGAAAGAACGCCCAGCGAAACTGAGCGGCGAAAGACTGACTTTGCAACTCAACTGAGCAAGTTCCACCCGGCCAGCTGTAGCTATCGCGTCACTCTATGTTTAACCAGAGCTAAGCCACCGGAATTTTTTTTTTCGCGTAAGTGAATTCCTATTACCGGAGGAAAGCACCACGATGTAAATTCTTACTCGAAGTAAAGAACTAATGAAGGCCCGATTTTAAGCCAGCCTACATAGCCCCGTTGGGTTCTGTTGGTTCTGTTTGTTTCCAGGGGTTTTAGCCAGAACTCTCTTTAGTATATGTGGCTGCGTGTGTAACATGTAGGACTGAACGTAGCGTGCGTACAAAAACAGTCTTCTTTTCCATAACGTACAAGTTGTTCAATGAGGTTTTTGGTGTGACTGTGAACAAATACCCTCGACCGTTGGCCGCATGTGGTATTGCAGTAGAGAGTAGGACTCAGTCTTGTCTTTGCCAAAGGCCAGATTTTATATTATGACATCTTTTAGGACTGCACGACTTGAAAGACTTTCTGGCTCACGGAACTCTGCCTGTACCAGACAGGTTGCACGAAGCTATTGAAAACCCGCATTTAAGCACCTGACTAGATTTTCAAGCACAACAAGCAGCTGCAGTATGAAAAAAAAAAACGGCCAGTTTGCAGAAAAAAACGAATTCTGTTCCACCTTCAACACCGTGGCTAAAAATATCTCATGGGCATTATCGGTGCAAACGACTAATATTTAGAAGAAGGAAAAAGGTCAGATTTTCAGTCATACCTTTTGAATGTTCACTAGGTTCGGTAATCACCAAGTTCTTTTCTTATATATCATTGGAAGTCCCTCAGAATGTGATCGTGGTTGTATCCTTCTTCAAGAAAAGCCTAATTTGTACATTTGAACTCAAACGTAAAAATATTTTTCTTCATTAATCTACCAAGGGTCGCATTTCTTTAACCCAGGAGCCAGTAGTGACATAATGATTAAACTTTAAACCTTTTTTTCATAATTTATATTAGCTGATCATTAGAGCTAAGAAAATTAGACGTGATATCAGTATCACTCAGAAGTTTCTAATTCTGTAAAGCTCAAAATAAACACAGCGAGTCATGCGACAGAGAAGGTCCACTTCAGAGAATCAGTTTGTCGTCGGTTTACAAGGCTAGATAGCGGTGCTCGTCTCAATGTGCCTAGTTGCCATTTCAGCACACTTATTCCCTGTGCTTCGAGCACTATACCAGCCTCGACGACACAGCGTTTGATTACAAGACTTCGCTCTCGAGTAAGACGTCTGAAGAAGTTTCTGATTAGTATTGTATCTCGACAAGATAACCGTTCTTTGAAAGCGCTTGCCCGTCCCAAAGATCTCCGTTCTGTTCGTCTCATTCGCCGTCGTGTCTGCTGAAACGCGCAACTGAAGTTACCGTGTACGCGCCAACTTTTAAGCATAGATGCTAAAAGGTTAATTCTGAGGAAACTTGGCAAAGAGGATAGCCTAAAAGCAGTTTTCATCCAAATTCAGTGCAAAAGAGACCGCAACATTCATTTCATAATTATTAACTTTAGGGGTAGCGTTATCTCGGGTGGTGGTGTTATCTCTATACTTGAGGGTGATGTTATCATCTGCTGAGTGGTGTTCGTTCTTTTTTATGCAATCTTGGCATGTACATTAAAATATTTTTGAAATTCTATCCCCATTTCCCTTATTTGCAGGCTTATAATTTATGACAAAAGGGGTTTAATTTGTTGATAGCTCCTTCAATACGGCGCCGGATTGGTTCACATGTTGTCTGATTGCAGCAAAAGTGTCACCCGCTATGATCCATAATGCATGAACAAAAAGCGACGTTTTTCCTTTCGTCTAGGGCGAACACCGTTTCATCTTCAAGCGTATAGAGCGCGCGGCCGCTTATCTTCAGTGCTACGAAACCCTCCCATTGTCAATGTAGGTAGCGCTGCCAGCTTACGCAAGAGTTGTCCGCGTAATTTTTTCTTTTCCATGCTTTTACCTTGCCTCTCTCTTTCTATCTATCGCTCGAGCATAGCGTAACTTGGTCCATCAACGCCTTCACCGCACAAACGAGCAAAAATAGCAGCGTTCCAGCACAAAGGTATGTCACGGAAAGTACGCTCATTGTGCGGCAGACGAGGAGAAAAAGGCTTTCTGCGAAAGTTGAGCTATATACCCGAACACGTCGAGCCACAAGGGCGTCTATTCCGGCTGCTGAAGGTCACTGTGTAATACAAAGGTACACCGCTATCTGCTTGTCGGCGTGTCGACATCCGAAAAGTGTGCGTTGATGACGGAAAGCCCGGGTCGAAACTATCGCCATCCGGAGTAGTGCTAACATGTCGGAATGTGCCTGAGGAGGCGTATATGCAGCGCCGCTTGACATTTACCGCAGTTGTCGCCCGTGTACTTTTTGGGCACTCTACTCCGGTAGCTTCGTTTTTGAAAGCTGTACACATTTCCAGGACGAATGGCTTTTCCTCTGGTAGCACTCGTTTCTGCCATTCCATCTTGCCTATGATATACGTATTTTTTATTGACGCAATGCATTTAACGGCTATATTCGCACTTCATTTGGCACACAAATTCTGCCCGTCCGGTGGCCGTACAGGCTATCCTCAAGGACCTGCATAAGGCCACAAGCTGCTGAAACGGGGCTCAGAAATAACTGTTTCATGTTTCTTTTAAGCGTTAGATTATGGTATCGTCAATCTAAGCTGTGCCAACTACGAACAGTTTGAATTATCGCCTTCAATAACAACATTCGGACGCATATACGCATGGAATCAAAAAGGGGAATGTCGTAACAATAGACGGCGACAGTGGGAGGGGCTTCCAGCACGTGCGCACAAGTAGCGCCCAATACGGGAGGCCGTCCTAGGACGTCTGAATGCGCACGCCTTAGGCGCGCACATAGAGGCACCCTAGGCTGTCAAGGCCAGAAAATATGTCTGGCCGACAGATGGAGCCACGTGTCGGTGAGGTGGGTGCACGTCTGCCGCGTCGAGACCAATCAGCGCTTGCACACTGGCGGCGCAAAAGTCTCTGTCACCCGTTTCTCGAGATGGAGAGAACATTTTGAATCGCCTCTGAAACTTTAACTCGCTAACTGCGTTGCTATCACATAACACAGTGGCGTCGATATCATCGTAACCTTCCACAGGTACTGCTGCCGATCGCCGAGAATGCGATTGTCATCGCAAGTGACAGGCAAGATATTTGACCTCGGAAGAAGACCGACACCACAATCGCCTATGGCAGCAAAACGCGGGTCAACACGCATGCGTTCATGCAGAGAGCACGGATTACACAGCTACGTTTTAGACACGCTTTGGCGTCAGCTTCAGTTCAGACTATACGAAAACAGGCAACCAACAACGCCGGGGGTAGCACGCTCCGTTAGTCATACAAAACAAAATAAAAACGGCGCGAAGCATGTTGTCGAAATTCTTGGCTCATTATAGAAACACAGCGCTCAGGCAGAAATAACCGGACGTGTTACATCTTGTCTGTAGAGCAAGAGTTAATAGACAACTTCTGAGCCAGGATAATATAAATATTCTGTACAGATACCATCACCAGAACATTTTTTTGAAACTTGCACGAAACCAAAGTGAAGGAGGCCCGGCTGCGGCGGTCAAACTTTGAAGGATGCTGAAATTTTAGAGGCCCGTGTTCTGTGCGATGTCAGTGCACGCTAAAAAACCCCAGGTGGTCGAAATTTCCGGAACCCTTCTCTACGGAGTCGCTTTAAGACGCTAAACCCTCAGAAGCCAAACCAAAGTCAACAAGGCTCGCGCTTTTAGCCAGGGAAGCACGAAGTGATTCAAACACATTCGTAGAGTAGACAAAAAATCCTAAACCAACAGCAAGGTTCCAAATGTGAGCCCTTGTTGATTGCACTGAAACTATATTGTGATCTTGGTTACTAGATCAAGAAGGATTCGTGCGCGGAAACTCGTTGTTTGCTCCGCTGCCTTAGTGGTTCGCCGGAATTGAGGCCTTGCTCTCTACGTTTTGACGCAAAAAATGTCTTAAGAGCGCTGTTACATGGACACTCACTCGCTAACGGGATAGAGCACCCGCTGAGCGCCATTGCGTGAGTTGATGTTGCTACGCGAGAGTGGTACACTCAGGGACCTGACAGCGCAGTCGTTATCAGGCACCCAGCCTATATTTCTAAAAACGTAATTTGCCTGAACTAGAAGATCCAATCTAAATGAGCAGACCTATTCGTTATGAAAGGTCGCTGAGCACCCGTGACTATCCAGAACATTTCAAGCGCGACGAGTTTAGCACTACGTGACTGTCTGTAATAAGGAGTGTTATAACATGGTCCGTGAATGGCAGTTTGGTTTTGGTTTAATGGAGTTTAATATCTGAAAGAGACTTAGGCTATGAGGGACGCCGTAATGAAGGGCTCTGGAAATTTCAACCACCTGGTGTTCTTTAACGTGCGCTGACCTCGCACAGCACACGGGCCTTTAGAATTTCGCCTCCATCTAAATTCGACCGCCGCGGCCGGGATCGAACCCGTGTCTTTAGGGTCAGCAGCCGAGCGCCATAACCACAGGTCCACGGCGGCGGCATGTGAATGATGATATGGCCATTTGTTAACCACAGAGAATCGGGGGAAGGTGAAGTCGTGACTTCTTTCAATTCGATTTCAATATGAATCTTTTATCTCATTTTCTCACTGTCACTGAAATTTGTCCGACAGACGAGCGGATGCAAAAAGAGAATATATTCTGGCAAAAATCTTGTAACATAGCAGAAACTAAAATCCGCGAAGAACATTCATTGGATGGCCATCATGCACTGCTCAAGAACAAACTGAGAGCACGATGCTCAGTTAATTTCTTCGAAAAGACATTGCGCGGGAAAAGGCGCCTTCAGTATTCTTTCTTTCCACATGAAGACATGATTATTGTCCTATATTCGTATTTAAAGTAGAATTTAGTTAGCGAAGTTTAAAGGTGTAAAAAGTTAAAAAAGAGCACCTTTATCATTTAACACGGAAGCAATAGTGACTGGCAAATTTCTCTACCTTGTTTTCTGCAAAGCAGCATAAAAAATTGTCAATCGCTGCATCTTCCTAACTTCAACTTCTCGATTTGTTATCCACGTGTTGTTAAAAGGCCTTCATTAGCGATGCCATGGATCTTCAATTATCTGCAAAGTGCACGTCTACCACCTACCGCTCCTCTCACGCCAGCCGTTTTCAAAAGCAACAGAGCAATTTTTGCCTTGTCTTTCCGAATTATTTCACACACGAGAGCAAACAGGCTGTGTGCTCCACATGATGCTCCCGACGTTGAGTAAACTAAAAAGCGCGAGATTATTCTGAAAATTAAAAAAAAACGTGATTCTATTAATGTGACCGTTGGTGCATCCCACCGTAACGCCGTCATATGGAATTTTTTGAAGCGCCTCCTCTAGGTCGGGAAAATCGGTATTATACTACAATATGCCGCTCAAGCCAAGCATGTGACTTTTTGCACATTCCCCCTATGCAGCATACTGTGCAATGTACTTGAAAATGTCTGCGTTCGATTGCAAGGTCGTAAAGTTTACTTTGCCACATACACTTAATTATGAAGGCGATGCATACTTAACAGGGGCAACACAACATGCAAATTCAAACGCTCTATCCGCTGACACTCGCGCCATGCCTGTGTCTACGCACGTTTGCAAGAGCCGGTCTGCGCATTCGCGCGGCACAAGGCACAGGCAGCGTGAGCTCCTACTCTCTGGTCTGTTCTTGCCAGATATTTGATGCGTGCGCTACACGCGCCGTATTGCGTCAAAAGTGGGGTCCGATTTACAACAATCGGAAAGCCGCAGAGCGCTCCCCGACCCTTTTCTTCGCGGCTCGAAGTTATTTCCGCTCCCCTCGCTTCATTTGTTAGGGGCCTACAATTTTTCAGTCGTCGCGAGATGGGGAGCGAGCCAGCCCTGGGAACATGGAGACGCATGCCTGTTTTCGAAGCCTGGCATTAGGTGGCTATTGCGCATGTACGTCCGGCACGTGGCGCAACGTATATATCGAGTAGGGGCTTTAGTTGATGTTGCGTACAGCTTCCAAATCCTACCGCAAGGGGCCTCCCGATCGCGACAGCACCTTCGGGAATGCGTTCCTGTGTATGAGGCCAGATGTTCAAGCAAGGCTGGAAATTAGGCAACGGGGAGTAGGGAGGTTAGCTTTGGGAGCACATGGCAATACACCAAATCAGGGGTACAGGGTGATATGGGATGGGCGTCTTTCGAAAGCAGAGAGGCTAGCAGTAAGATAGCATTTGAGGAACGATTGAGAAGGATGGAGGAAAAGCGGTGGGCTAGGAAAGTTTTCAGATACCTGTATATAAAGAATGTTGACACGAAATGGTGAAAGCGAACTAGAAAATTGACAAGCAAATATCTGGACAGCAGTAAGGGGGCAAATCAGCAATTATCGGTTAAGAAAAAGGTTAAAGGAACAGAGAGAGCTTTGTGGAAAACAGGGATGCTGACGAAATCGGCACTGGAAACATACCGGACCTTTAAACAGGAAATTGTCAAAGAAAATATCTATGATAATTGTAGGGGAAGTTCTTTGTTGTTTGAGGCCAGGACTGGAGTTTTGGGGACTAAGACGTATAGAGTCAGGTACCAGGAGATAGACACTTTGTGCATTGCGTGCGGAGAGGAGAAGGAAACAGCTGAACACTTGATACTTTTCTGTAAAGGGCTTCACCCTACAGTGGAAGGCAGCGGGGCTGACTTACCCAAGGCATTGGGGTTTAGGGATAGTGAAGGGAAAGTGGATTTTAAGAGGTTAGATGTAACCAAGCAAAGGTTATCTGATTGGTGGCTAAAAGCAAGACAGGAGTAAAATTTCACAAGACATGGCTAGGTGGCTTGAGCCACCGCCCGATGTAAAGGGTTCAGCCGTATCCATCCATCCATCCATCCATCCATCCAACCATTTCGATGGAGGCGAAATGCAAGAACATTGGTGTGGTGCAGGATGTCTCGCCAGCATCAAAAAACTTTGGAGGCTGCCTGGTAATTTTTTTGCGTGGGGCACTAATGATGAAGCTAAAGTACAGTGTTATTGGGCAGTAATAAGAGTGGCAAATATATTAGCATGACTAACTATGACAAGAACGCTGACGTTAACGAGCCTTAGTAATAACGAGGCCAACTGATATCTATGTTGCTGATTGCCCTCAACAAATTAGCATAATAGTGTTCTCTAAGGCAGAATGAAATCAACGCAGAACCAAATGAAATGTCTTAAGTTAACGCCTACGTTCGCTTATTTCATGCAGAATTTTAAGGATTAAAATTTATTCAGCTTCGACGTTCAAGTATCTCAGGATACCAGTTAATGGCAATTTAACACAAAACGATCACATGTTTAAAACAAGGTCGCTTTGCTCAAGCGTTCTCTTCCCCTCGTCAGCCGCGGGAGCACTAGACTTCATGGGCATAATTCGCTCATGCGGCCTTAATTATAGTACGCCTGTATCAGTTGGCATCCCCATCATGTCCGTTTGACAATACACCTCGAAGCGTTTCAAAATAAAGCAGTTCGGCTAATTTTGGCATCTTATTCTCGAATCCAGCGCTTCGCCACACTTAGAAATACCTAGAGAATGTCATCGCTCTCCCTGCGCAAAGCCTCTTACCGACTACGTTTATTCCAAACCCTAGATAAGACGACAGAAGATGGGAGACGGATGAGTGGATCTTTACCACAACGCTGCGTTCGTATCTCTGCTGTTTTTTTTTATTTGTGGGAGGCGGCGCTTCGTGCACTAACGTCTGTCTTCAATGACAGACGTTAGTGCACGAGCGCAGAATTCTCCAAGAAATACTTTCCTGCTTGATTATTTTGCGTTCGGCGACAACAACGAACAACAACAAGAAGAAAAATGATAAATGTAACGTTAGGAGACCGGAAGCGGGCAGAGTGGGTGAGGGAACAAACGCGGGTTAATGACATCCTAGTCGAAATCAAGAGGAAGAAATGGGCTTGGGCAGGACACGTGAGGCGAAGGCAAGACAACCGCTTATCCTTAAGGGTAACGGAGTGGATTCCAAGAAAAGGCAAGCGTAGCTTTGAGCGGCAGAAAGTTAGGTGGGCGGATGAGATTAAGAACTTTGCAGGCAAAGGGTGGCTGACGCTGGCAAAGGACAGGGTTAAATGGAGAGACATGGGAGAGGCCTTTGCCCTGTAGTGGGTGTAGTCAGGTATATGATGATGATGATGATGATGATGATGATGATGACAACCAGCACATTCGCCTCAGTGTTCAAGAGGCTTCGTTGCTGAGCGTGGGGTTGAATCCCGACCATGGTGATTGCTTTTCACTGGGGGTGGGGGGCAAAACACAAAAAGTGCTGCATGATTTCAGTGTGCATTGTAGAACCTTTAAACTACTCCAGATGGTTTCCACTACGATGAATCTCACAGCCTAAAGGATGTTGTGTGTAGCGGGTGTCCTGCCTTGTTCTTTGTAGTGTTCTACATAGTGTGCATTGTGTTTTTAGCGCGTAGCGTTTGCTAGAAAACAACAATGTCAGGAAGCCAATACCAACGCAGTAAACTAAAAGCGTTAGTAAGTGGCCCAGCTTAAATGCGAAAACAAAAAATTATTTCCTGCAGCAAACAACACTGTAAAAACCTTCCCAAAATTCCTCTTAGGCAGGCCGTCTTAAAATACTGACATGTACGCGTAAAGTTCAACCAGTCACGGCGGCTTGGTCACTTGGGCGCCAGGCTGCTGATCCCAGAGTCACGGCTTCCATCCTGACCACGGCAGCCGTACATCGATGGAGACGAAATAGAAAAGAACGCATCTGTGCTGTGCAATACCAGAGCACTCGAGAGCACCACAGGTAGTCTAAATTATTCGAGATCCCTGCACTACGGCCTCCTTCATAGTGCATGTGTTGCTTCGGTTTACTGAAGCCCATATTCAAAATTCAATCATTAATTTGCATAAAGATGGCAAAATAAACGTGTTATGAGTGCCACTTCTCCAAGAATAAAAATAATAAAAAGTGCCTGAGTGTAAAACTTACGTAAATCATTACTAACGACGACTCATTCACAAAATACAGAGCTCCAAAGCATGTAGTTGCCACAATATGCTACTGTGTCATTTCTGTGAGATGCGGTGTGTAATAAGAGCATGATTCGGCAATAGCCATTTTCTCGGTGAACTAAGAACATTTTGAAGCAATACTGCAACCTAGGCGGCAAAATACAATGAAAAGAATCAATCTCTAACAAAATCAACAGTCACTATGCATCGCTCAAAAAACCCGTCGGTAGGTAAACAAAAGCTAACAAAGAAACGTTTTGTCGACACGACTGTCCTCGTTTCAGGGAGATGGAACATTTTCGGGTGCCTATTTTTCGTGTCTGTTTCTTTTCGCTTTCTAACAGAGGCTGTTAGGCACAGAACTTACCAGAACCACTACCGCAGTGATCAGGATTATAGGATGACGGCCATTTGACTTCGATACAAATACACAGGCCGGCGTTCCTTCCATACCCCTGCTCTATAAGGAACGGCAGTGTTCCGCCTGAGAACAAAAGAAGTGCGAATTTTACAGTGCATTTCATGTGAATAGTCTATTATTCTTGTGCTATGCAATAATTGCAGTACTTTGACATGGGAATGAAAGAATAAGCACAATGGTCATTCTTTCCCTTTGTCATTTAAATAAAGGAAGCGTTTTATTATTTTTTGGCACCCACCAGGATTTAAGGATAGTTTGCGCATCTCAGGAAGACCACCGTGATGTATGTGTTTAAATTTGGCGCTAAAATGCGTTCTGCATTTCTATACGAAGGAAACAGTCAAATGAAAATAAAAATAGCAAGCATGTGGACCAGTGCATTTATAATTAATTGAATAATAAACGAAGTAAAACACGTGTGAAAGAATTTTCCTAATAATGAAGCCAAGATATTACTTTGGAATAACAAATAGCCAGACACGAACTATTCTGAAAAAAAGAAGCACCTTCAGAAACATTTTAGCAGTTTAATCACTAAGTGACGGCAGACAGATTCATTGACCGTGGCAACAGCCTCTCGAGGTCGAATCAATCTAAGGTTCAACGGCTGCGCTTTTCTTGAATACAGCCACCGATTCGAAATTCGCGGCCCCCTAAACGACTCCAAATATTGGCGGCAAAAATACCATGCCCTTTACAATGCATTATCTCTACCCTAAAGGCACTTACAATGTTACGACTAGTGGCTATCGACTATATATTAGACTTCATAGCCTATACTCGTATCTCAGATTACGGGAAATATCCTTGAATCGCCTGCTTATGAAAATGATGTTTTCCCAACGACTAAAAAATGACCCCACGAACCTCATGAAGACTTTGTGACGTGTGTATGAAACTGTATCAGGGCAGCACAGATTTTGCGTTTTTTGTGTTTTCTTTCATTAATTTCTCATCTTTCAGGTGAAAGAGCGAAGCCCCCACTGAATACCTCGCAGTAGCTTCGGAACCAGTGTCTGACAATCAATGGAATCTATTATCGTCGGTTCGAACCTCCTTTTAAAACAAAAGAGAAACAAGACTTCATGAAAGTAATAAATGAACTTGCTGGCTGTACTTGTGCATCAAATGAAGAGCGTTTTGTCTTCGCGAGTTTTTATACCGACAGATTGAGGACGTCAACATCTCTCGGTGTTGTTTTCGGGAACGGCATTCATTATCTTAGTACGTCGGTAGCAAGGATATTTATCAAAACTTTCCGTAGTTCATTACTACGACCAAAATTCAATGCTCGATAATTGCCCTGAAAATGGCTTGGAGGGGAATAAGCTTTATGGCATTCCTAGAGGAACAAAGTGAATGAAATATTCCTTCTCTAAAAGCAGTCTTTATGTACATTGACCGTCACACCTAACTGCTATTTATCTTTTGCGTCCACTTTGGAAAATAAACCAGAAAAGCCGTGAAAGTAACAATCAGTTGGTAACGTGCATACTTAATGCTGCAGCTTCAATACCGGTGAACTGCGTGCGCAAAAAATAAAGAAAAAGAAAGCAACTCGACAGGTTTGCTGTATTTTCGAATTGACACTCTCAATTTTTTAATTTATTAGCTCCTCACAAACTTACAATTTTGTTTAAGCTTGTGTTCGTTTCTAAAATCGCTCCGGCTCCCGCGGGTTCTGAAATGATGTTTTACGACCGAGATCAGCTGGCCTGAGACATGTCTTATTGAAGACAACGCGAATTCACATCTAAGATCGATTCGCGTTGGCTCTCAGTTTTTGAGGCCCAGAAAGGGTTACACTGGATTAAGCTTTGCTCCCCGTTTACTGTATTTCTTCTTCCACCCGCGCGTCATGTCACCGCTATTGCTTCCGTTGCAACGTACCTTAACGAAACTGTATTTGTTTTGAGCAGATAACGGAAGGGAACGAAAAGAGAGGGTAGTTATGAGATACCTGAAGGAAGCCAGCGGTCACCGAAACCAAGATGCAGAGAGGATGGTTTCCTTTTTTCTCAATTTCAGGCGTTCATCAAGGGGAGATTTTAAGTGAAATTACTTCTTCGCTTAAAGATAATTTATTAGAAAGCAGAAAAAATCAACCACATCTCGTCGGTGGGATCTAAACACACGACCAGCGAATTTCGCGTCGGGTGCTTTTCTTCTACCGCCGCCGCGGTGGCTCAGTGGTTATTGCGCTCGGCTGCTGGCTAGAAAGACGCGGGTTCGATCCCGATTTCGATGGAGGCAAAATTCTAGAGACCCGTGTACTGTGCGATGTCAGGGCAGGCTAAAGAACCCCAGGTGGTCGAAATTTCCGGAGCCCTGTACAACGGCATCTCTTATAGCCTTAAACCCTATAAACTGAACTAAACTAACTTTCTCGTCTGGTTTGGACCTACAACAGCAAAGCACTGAGGTAAAGAATGATCTGCATAGGCGTTCTTATGAAATATGTAAACCAATTCCATGCAAGCGTTACTAGCGCACGAAACGATCGCCTTGGGCTCAGCTCACGAATAAAAGCTCTATAAATAAGTGATACTGAAGCCAGCGCAAAGAAGATTCACTAAATTCAAGGTCAGAAAAGGTCATCAATTTAAGTCTCAAATATAAGCGCACCTTCGGTGCTTCCCAAATCATTGATTACGTTCTGTTCTCAGTAACTGTGTTCTATTGCTTGCATTCTAAAAATAGACGCGGTAAATGTAAGAGGACCGTGAACGATCGTGCTGTGGCAACGAAAAATTCACGTACTGCTTTTAGGTTTGTTCGTTTGATTCTAGTTTGCTTTATACTGCATGACGTGTGTCAACTTGCGAAACGCTGCGCTGTGCGTTTTTCTGTTTTGTTTACATAGGTCCGTTCGGCTGCGGAGCGATTGCATTGATCTATGGGATTGGTTGCTTGTATTCAGCACCCGTTCTTCCTATGCATCGCTTCAGAAAAGTGTCGCGCAGCCAATTCAATTTGAGACCTATTCGCACCGAGTGGAGAAATAAAGACCGTTGAGAGAAGATAGTCTTCTGTTTTTCCAGGTTTCTTTTCTTTGTTCTGATATGCGATAGATTAATAAAGCATCCAAATGACTTGAGTAATAGCAAAGCTGTTGCTATTCTCACACATGTGACTAAATGTGGTTTAATTCCTCATTGCGGGCAGTGCAAAGTGCTTCGCATGTACAGGAGCCAGATTCAATGGGAGACCTATGAAGTCTTTATCATCCACAACAGAGAAGGTGATTGCTTGAGCGAACCATCTCCTTACTTTTCAGAGAAAGAATCAGCTTTCTTAAATACAAGCAAATGATATCAGCAGTGTGTTGTGTGTTTTCTTGTCCTTGCTTTCTGTATTTAATGCTTTCTCGCACGAAATACAGCCAGTTGTAAGTCGGCGGTCTGTCTGTGTGTTTTTCCTTTCTGTATTCCTGTGTTCTCGCACCGTTTCGTTCCAGTATAATGAACCAAATAGCCCAACAATTTTTCCTTTTGATATGAATTGTTCAACACGGTTCACCCCCTGCTCAAAATGCAGGCGTTTGTCGTCTTTATATCAACGCGTTTTGTTTTCTAGGAGCCGCACATTTACATGTCTCCTTTAGAAACTCAGCTTATTGTTTCAATTGGCCTCGGAACGCATCTTTGTGCGCTTAGAAAGAAAAGATGTAGTTCTTGAGGTAGTAACTTATCAATGCGTTTCAGTTGGCCACCTTCGTCACAATGTAAACCTTTCGAGCTTCTGAGAATGTGAACACAAAAATAATGCCCTGAATAAATGATTATTTCAAAGCGATTGACTGCTGAATGATCTGCACCTATTGAAGGTATGTAAGCGGTTAAGGAGGTAGAGAAGTAAGTCGTCCTCCTCAGAACTTCCAATCCATCTGTACATTTGGAATTTCAGCTCAATACTATATTTCTTCCCAGACTCCATTATCACTTTTTGTAACCTCTCTATTTACCCGGGGGAAAGTTCAGGTAGTTATATAGTTAAGCGCATAATGTCATAAAAAATTCAAGTCATATCATTCATTGCTTGTTAAAAAAGGTAAAATTTAGGTACTACTCTTCTGCGCTAGTTTCTTAGGACACGTATGTGTAATGGATTGTGCCGATGTCCTTTCAGATATGGCGCAGTGGCCTCTAATCGACAGGCAACAGGTGCGCGGTCATTCCACGTAATATGTGAAGCTTTGCGATAGCGCTCCGATTAAACTATCCGACCCCTAGGAAAGTATGAAAGGCCGTAGTAGAGGCCTGGTTAACATACCATTGGATATCGCGACGTCAAATTTGCGGCGATGGCCGAATACATACGAAGGGCACTGAAGACTAGTTACGAGGTTTGAATGCGAAAAGACTTTGCTTTTTATTTTTATTTCATTTTTAATTATATAATTTTTCTTTCATTCTAACGAGACACCTGCTCATTAGCATACAGTCGCAAGACAACGCATACACTAGGTTCACCTTTATTCGCCGAAATACAACGCGATTTCTAGACCTATGGGTTCCGTGCTGGAGTCGCAGTCTGAAGATCCTAGGTTCAACTGCCCGCACCTTGGAGACAATTTTATTTTTCTTTGATACCACGGTGGCATCATCTGCTTTTTTTGGGAGAACTACTGCTGGACAGAACGCCGTCCGCCAGGTTTTGTTTCTGATTAACCATATAATGCTTCCGCACTAATAACCGGAGATGCCAAGATGCGGAGATGTACTTCTTCCACTCATTCCACATTATAGCCGAGGGCAACTCAAGTGCGCGAATACTCCTTTCTTTTAGCGAAGCGCTGTCTAGCCTGCTTAGCAAACAATATTGCAAACGAGTTTCTGACCATAATGTTCTGTGCCTCCTGCGCTGACTACGGCGAGCCCTCACTTACTTCTGGTCACGTGGCACGTGTCAGAGCATGCTTCCACACGCTCACCATAGCCCGAAGGCCACCGTTCATTCATACGCGTTGAGGCACAGGAAGCGCCTGAATTGTGACACAGGCACGCATCTTTTGAATACCGATTATACTCAAGGACAACATTCTGTGGCCCGGCACCAGAGGTTAGGCAGGAAATGGGGAAGGAAACGGACCTTTGAGAGCGTGTCGGGGGGATCTGGTTGTTCGTTGTTCTGACTAGGGATGCGGAGCACTGAATAGTGGAAAGTTCGAGGGACAGCGCGGGGTTGCTACCACTGAGCTAGCCCAGTGTTCTTGTACCTGGCATGCTTTTTAGCAGGTCCAAATTTTTTTTAATACGGCTTTTAATGTAAAGAGGAGCATTTTGCCGCATAGTAACACAAGTTTTGATAGGTGTAGAGTAACTAACTAGTAGCTAACTAGTTGAGTTATAAACAAAACTCTACCATTTGAAACGCTAAAAATCTACTTTAGTTAATCGCTTCACTAGTGAAAATGATTAACATTTTTTTACACAGGTGTGAATATGCCACAAAAAGCTCCTCTTTACCTCAAGAATCTTATTTTAAAAATAATTTGGACTTTCTAAAACAAATCACCTGGTATATGCTCCCGCAGGGAGCGGAGTTGCACGACTGTTTTCCGCGTCGTGTCACTCGTAACACAAGTCGCGGTGTGGCGGTCCCATCAGCCCGCCGACGTCGAATTTTCCAAATTATTTCGGCTCATACTCAACATATGAGCCAGAGAATGCTAGCGGTTTCCTTCTTGAGCGCAGTCTGTTCTGTTATTCGACGGAGGAGGTATTGTATAGCCACCTATGCGACAAAGAGGGATATCTCATTCGTCTCAGCCGACTTCACAGGTGCTGCGCAGTGTCTTCGCATGCACAGATTTCTCCGAATATCATGGCTCCTGCCAAAAACGAAGCGTCTTTCTCGCAGAGCTTGTAATATAATGGCGGACCTCCGTCCAACTCCGCTCCCTGCGGGTGCGTATACACTAACACTAAGGTAGCCCGCTGCCCCACGCACGGGGACAAAGGCCCGCCTCCGTCCCTTTCCTACCTAGCTTCTCCTGCAGTGCGACAGAAAGTTGGCCGTGAGAATAATGCAACTCTTCTCGCAAATTGCGGTTGTTGCCACGCGTGAGCGAGAACTCCGCCAAGCCGAGAAGACAACGTTGGCTACCCCTTCGTGAGGCCAGGCGGTCCGGGTTAGCGGACGCTGCTGTTGCGCTCTTTGCAATTTCAGGTAGTCACCAATATTGAGCACGGGTTCGCTCTATAATCGTGTAACAGGAGAGAAACACGCGATAAACTTGTTAACTATCTGACGGAAATGAAAATGGATAGTGAGAAATAAAACTTGGAGGGGACACCTAAACTGCAACTTAATAGTATGAGGCGATAGCGGAAAGGGGGTTATTACCATACATAAAGAAGGTCATTCTCTATTTACATTGATAAATTTCTAAGAGTCCTTATACCACTCCTGGCGCTGTAGTGCATGGGTTAAGCTATGCGAAACTGCCCTGCGATGGCAAGCGCTCCCAGCGATGTTCTTTGTGCGGTTCAGGTGGCCCCTCCCGAGCGACCAGTCATTAATTTATCTGCCACCTGCCACGGTGGGCAGTTTGCTCACAATCTGGTTGGCAGGTTGCGATGACGCCGCAGGGTCACGTGACCCAAGTGCCCACCTGCCTCCTAGGTTACTCTCTAGCGGACCACCTGCCAGAGCCATGGTTGATTTTTTGCTCACAACGCCGACGGTGACAACGTCGACCCCGGATTTTCTGGTGAACGTGGCCTTTAGCGCTATTGCATTAAAATCAGTCTATGAAATCTATAATAAATCCTTCACGCGCAAGAAAAAGGTCTTGCAGATAAAATCAACGCCCGATTGAGGGAACAGGTCATAGCTTGAAACCAAATATGGAAGTTTGAGTTCGACATACAATACCTGCTGCTATTTTTGCCTAAAATATAGACCTCTAGGTTATACGGTGTGGTTCAATCACGACCTGGGCAATTCTTCCAGCGTGGTGTATCGGATGAGGCAGATGGCTAGGTGAACCGGCTAATGTCTTAGATATTTTTGAACTATTCAGTAGCATGAAATGTTGACTTTGGTTGGGTTTGGTTCTAGGTATACTTGATATATAGTGATAAAACAATTCGACAATGAGCGATTTCAAGCGCTTAGATAGGCTCATGGTTCATTATTTATACAAAAACGGCCCATTGATAACAAAAAGTCGCAGTCAAAATGAACAAGCTTTGTTGCGTCCACTCAATACTAAGCTGGAAGACCGTTTGCAGGCATAGCTCAGTGAGTGATCACTGTAAATGTGTTCTCTCAATGACGGGGCTAACGCCTATAGAAAAATACGCTATAGCTTCTAGCTTTGAAATCAATGCCCTTGATACGGCTGAATATCTGTTAGCACTGTGGCTGCGATCGTCTGATTGTCTGACATTAACGACAATTGTGATCGATTACATTTATTTGAACGTTGTTTATTTTTTCACATCAGATGTACAGCAGCCACCAACTTTACTCTTCGGTAATGGTTCCGAGCTGCTTTCATTCACTTAAACCAAGTCTTCGAATCGCCAACAACGCCAGGTTTCGCATATCGCGACCCTGCTGATGCTATCGCTTTAAAACTAGACCCTGTTTTCCACTTTTCTCATCACTGCGCTGTTGATGGTGCCAACAGAAAATTTGGACAGTGACCTCGCATTTTTTTCCTTTTAATTTTTCATTATCTCACCCTGCCCTTTCACATGCCGATGGTCACTTTTTGCGATCATGGTAATACTAATACTAAAGCATTCTACAAAGCATTCGTTTTTGCTCGGCAAGCCCAGCGTTAGATTGCATTCGCTGCGGTCGCAGACTTCATGACAAGAGCTACACCTCCCTGAGGAGCAATAAGTGTTTTTCAATAAATGAAAAGACCTACCCGGCGACCACATGGGGCGCCAACTCCGACAGAAAGGCTGGAATAAGAAACAGCAGGTGTCTGGAATAGTAAGGTACACGAAGGAAAAATGTTCGAATAGGAAGCACGCGCTTAAGAGATGGGTCATGCCAGTTGCCTGTGTATGCTAGTTGTTTCGAGATCATTTTCGCTATATGCACCACTGCGATGTCCCACTGATTAGAGCCCTCGGCTGCAGACCCCGAGGATGCGGGTGCGATCCTAGCAGTAGCAGCAAACATCAAAAATATTGGCAGTGGCTTAACTTGGCTAAACCTGGAATTCAGCGAAAAGAAGCACGCTTGCTAAGCGCCTCAGCCTCGTGCATGGCATCTCGGCTGCACGCTCGCGACAGCCTTTCTGTATTTACCCACACGACCACGTAGCTATGACGTGGTATCACATGGCATTACGACACCCCCATCGTATGCCATCACGTGGCTTCATGTCACTCCATAGGATGTTCTGGAGGTCAAACGTCAAATGTCAACCCAAAGGTCACCCAGTGTCAAAGGTCAACTCAAGATCAAAGGTCAAAAGTCACGCATTGTCAGATGTCAACTAAAGGTCACGGGTCAAGGGTTCGACACCATAACTATGCCACATATGGTCATACACGGCTAACGTGTTTGGGCTGAAGGTCATTCAAGGCCATTCTCCGGCCTAAGCGACAACTGCTTCACCTAGCGTAGTGAAGCTTTTCGTTTCAAATGTTTTGCTCGTGATTGTATGCGTCGCAAGGGCTTGCCCTGAATATGCTCAGCTTGCATGTCTTTCAGAAATCCTTCACTCCGCCTTATATCGCCGTGCCCTCGAATAAGACGACGACCACGCTTGGCAGTGGAGCTCGCTGTCTCACGCGCTCAGATTCGAGGCGTCATTACTGACAGGCAGCTCGGCTTAATTAAAGCTCCCTTCTCTCTCTCCCATTCTTGAGTTCATGCTTTAGCCGCCGACATTTGGCTTACAGCTTCAACAAATGGAAGCTTGCACCTTTGTGTGCTCAGGAAGCAAACCACAACTGCAGCGCAACTTGAGAAACAGCCTCTTCGCATCAATGATTCGCCGTATTTAGCCGCAAACGCGCGTCTCAGCTCAACTCTATACTCTGTCCTTGACACTGAAAGGCTTCTACAACGGTCAAGGGGTAGGTCAAAACACGCTTTGTTGTACATTTCAACCGTACTGTTCTCGACTCCCGTGTTTCCCACGCCTTGTCGTGTTGCGTCTCTATTACCTTGAAGAACGAAAGGCATCAATCTTTCTTCTTGCTCGCTTTTTCTGAGGCATGGGTGTAGAGAGCAGCTGTCAAACGAAACATCCGGCACTTCCTATTGTTGGAGCTGTATCGTGAGCGGAAAAGAAAATATTGTTGCAAGGAGTCGAACGCAGCACATGGACGCAATGGACAATCGAAGCGTTGGTGTTAAAGCACAAACAAAAGGGTTGAACGATCTGAGTGGGAAGAGGAAGCGATTAACGGTCGATACCTGCGCGTCCGCCGCAAGCTGAGGTCGCAGCAGGACACACATAGAGCTAAAATTTCCACAAAAAGAAGCATGATCAGAATTAAAATAAATACCTTCTGCTGGCAGGCACACTGTTGCAATAAAAAAGAAGAATATCACTGAGAGAAGCATAAGGCACATAGGCTCAACGCGAGGCTGAGAAATTGTGGCTCGTTAGGCTGATGATTGCCAACAGGAAACATGCGCCTCACTTTGCTCGGGTTTCGATGGAAAAGCAATTACTTCGGCGAGAAAAGTATAAAACGCAACATTTATTTCAAACAGCGCCTCTGTCTTCTCGAATTGCAGTCTTTGAAAGCAACGAATTCTTTTAGTCACGTCCCTTCGCATTTTTATTTTTACCAGGCCGACATGTAAAAAATATATAGTTGCACCAAAAGTAAAACTGAGCACGCGAGTGGTGACAATACTGCTTTCCAGCGCACTCTGCCGTCGGCAGCGCAAGCAGAAAGCGAGGTTCCAGTGGCCAGCGGCCGGCTTTAACTCATGTGGGTGAAAAGCTTTTAAAGAACTTCTTTTTTTATAAAGGTCTGTTATTCAGTTCGCCTTAAAAGAACCAAAATCCACTTTGTGCGGCAAATCCAACTGCGGCGGCAACCTCTTGGCCAAAGCCAATACCTCGTCATAGAGCCTCCGCCTATAATGTGCAAGCTGCTTGGTTTGAATCTTAGTAACTGCGCCAGCTTTCCGAAAGATCCACTGATTCTCTAATGAGAGCAGGCATTCCCTGCTAAACGCCTGATTTCTGCTATTGCACGAAACCGTGGTGTCCAGCATGTAGCCTATGCCGGTTCCAAACCAAACAGCAAAAAAAAACCATTCGGCCATCAGAGGGTCACATTATTTACAAGTCCAAATTATAGAGGCTACAAAACAACATCCGACTACGTTGCTTTCTCTTCGTACCACGCTCGCTCGCGTGCGCGCGCGCACACACAGAACACGCGCAACCCGCACATGCAACACGGACACGCAACACGCAACACACACGCGCACAAACATAAGAGCACACACAAGCGAACACCGACGCACACACGCGCACAACCATCTCAAGCCCTCACCAGCTACAGATAGATAGATAGGTGAAGAGGAGGAGGGAAAGGCAGGGATGTTAACCAGAAAGGGGTTCCGGTTGGCTATCCTGCACTGGGAAAGAGGGATTAGGGGACTAAAAGGAGGAAGAGGCAATGGGTAAAAAGGCATAAGACACACACACGCACAACGCTGTCACAATTTGCCACTCAATCCAGTCGCTCTCAAGTAGGCAAAGAGTGCCTTGTATGCCTTGAGGGTAGTCGACTCCTGTGGCCACGGACCGAGGATCTTTTGCTCTCTTAATGGGCGAGGATCGAGGCCAAAGCCCTGCAAGCTGCGCTACGCCGCGGGTCGCAGGAACATCTTGTTGCTGAGATCCGTCTACTGTACCACGGAACCGTTTCTTAAGGTCATGACATCATTTTTCAATGGCGGCCAGGACACTGTGGTGTTAACGGTAATCACCAGGCCGATGCGGCTGCGCGTTCGGCTCACAACGACGGACTTCCAGTGAGGACCCTAATCTCAAGACCTGACGCGTGGAACACAGGAGAGTTTTGCAACCTCCGCCTCAAGGCACTGGACCCTGGACTGCGCCTTCGTCTTCCACGTAACTTAGCACGTCGCAAAGCAACATTGCTATGCCGTTTGTGGATCGGTGTTGCTTTTACCAACCACTATGCTTTCCGGATGGGGATGGTCGACAGTCCTGCCTGTGAAAGCTGCGGTTGTGAGGAGACCATCGCTCATCTTCTCTTTGAGTGCCCAGCATTTGCGAGTGCAAGACATACACTGTGTTGTGCCCTGGACACCAGCTGCAAAATGCGCGAAAAGTCTGCTGCTCGAAAATGGTAATCCCGCGAGACCTAGCGGCAGTGGAAAGAATTGGCAGTGGCTTAACTTGGATGGCTCTGCAATTCAACGAAAAACAAGCACGCTTGCTAAGCGTCTGAGGCGCATACTTGGCAGCTCCGCTACACCCTCGCGACAGCCGTTCTATAAAGTACATCCACACGACCACGCGGCTATGACGTGGTATCACATGCTCTTACGACACCCCGATCGGATGTCATCACGTGGCTTCATATCACCCCATCGGATGATCTTAAGGTCAAAGATCAGAGGTCAAAGGACAAAGGTCAACTAAATGTCATGGGTCAAGGTCAGGGGTCAAGGGTTCGACACCATAATCGTACCATATATGGTAATACACGGCTAACATGATTGGGCTGAAGGTCATTCAAGGTCATTCTCCGGCCTACGCGACGACTGCTTTACTTAGCGTACGCTTCAAAAACTGGTGCTTAAGAAAAATGCTTCCCACACAAGCTATTTAAGACAATCTTGCAGAAAGCATCCACTTTTCACGGTCGCACTTTCAGAAGCGTTTTGAAGCAGCTGTTATAGAGAACGGCCGGCTGTATGCCAACATCGTTTAAGAAACTCTTTAAGTAGAATTCCTTTGTTATTCATTTATTGAAAAAAATCACAGACTCTACATGGGAGCACTGTCAGTTACTCTGGTCAGCCAATTTAGGCTGACCGGAATTGACCCAGATACAAATGGGAGATGCCACTTTTGTGGAGTTTCTTTACACAGGACATGGTTTCGCAGAGCTCATTAGCCCAATAATGCTCTCTCAATCCTTGTGTGTGTCGTGTTGTAAGACTGTAATGATCCTACATAGCAAAATCTGTGACGAAAATGTATCCTGCACTCAGTTAATTTTTTCATAAAAGCCTTAAACGAAGGTGCCTTATGATATCTTAGACAGACGGCACCGATGTTGTCCCGAAACCAATAGGGGTGAGCAGGGGCCCACGGTAGTGCAGCCCTATGTACGCCGGTGCTATTTATCGAAAATAAAATTGCTCACCGTTGCGCACCAGTGCATTCCGGTGATTATATTCTGAAAGTGAACAAAATCACTACTTCAGCCGTTCTAAAAGGTAGCGTTGGCGAGATAAGCATTGCCTATATCGAATTTAAAACCTTCCTACACGGGGCATTTGTTTATGGCTTACTTTCTTTGCCAGTTTCCAGTATTACGTTCTTTCCTGATACTGCGCAAGCAGACTGTGCGCTTGGTCCTGAAAGCTGATATTGTTTAGCTTTTTTTTGCGTCTGCGAAACAATTGGTAATCGATAGCATGCTGTCTAGTGTTTGTTGAACTTTCCCGCTATACTATGGACGGAAACACCGGCTTTGTAACTTTATGTTTCCGAACGCGCAACTTTACTGCCTGTTTTACTTGCGCCCCATAAACATCATAGAGAGCTTCCAACTCATCCAGCTATTTGTTCTAGTTTGGTTTGGTTTATGGGGGTTTAACGTCCCAAAGCGACTCGGGCTATGAGAGACGCCGTAGTGAAGGGCTCCGGAAATTTCAACCGTCTGGGGTTCTTTAACGTGCACTGACATCGCGCAGCACACGGGCCTCTGGAATTTCGCCTCCATCGAAATTCGACCACCGCGGCCGGGATCGAACCCGCGTCTTTCGGGCCAGCAGCCGATCGCCATAACCACTCGGCCATCGCGGCAGCCTCTTTTTATTCTGTTCAAAAAACAAGCCTTAAAAAAAGAAATTTCTTCGCATTTGCTTTTGTTAATATACTTTGCTTAACAGCTACTTTGGCGAAGTGTCTTTGCTCGGAAGATTTACTTCCCAACAGTCCCTTCAACGCCACACACGCACAAAAAGACGCGTTTTTCTTATTCTACACGAGAAAATACAAAACATCACTTACATTCATTATTCTGCATGCGCTTCAGTGAAATGAGCTCTTTGCATTAATGCACCAGGGAATAGACAGGACGTCGCATAATATGCAGGCAAACAGCGCTGCTGGAAGCAAAAGGCGAAGCCATCACCTTGCACCCACCGACGAAAACATTGCCATAAGCCGCGAAAGAACATGCGCTACTACTTTGCAGTGATTCTTAACGGACACTGTCTTAAAAGTCTAATGCGTTTGAACATAGCTGCGACATCAAAACGTGTTCCCCGACTGCAGCAGTGCGTCCTCCACTTTAAAAGTACGCCCCTTTCATGATTCAAAAACCGCCGTTGTCGGATACTTGCATAAATATCAAATTCACGTAATAGGGATTCACTCAACGCAGCCCAATGGCACCGGAACTACTCGCGAAAAACATTCCGCTTTATCGCTTGCTCTTTGCCCAGAGAACTAGAGGGTCTTTGTTGGACGATGATGATTGTTACAACCAGATTCATCCACCATCTGATCACCTTTAGTGAAAAAATATCGCCCGACACGACAGACAACACAAATAACTAAAAGTGACAATTAACGTTCAAGGCTTTATTCGAACCTTGCTTTAGCAATGCGATCTCCCCGATCCCTAAAGTAGTGCCATTCAAACAAACAAGGCCTGGCCGTTTCTTTCTCTCCACGAGATCGCTGTCACAGCGATGGTAGGCGTCTCTACTGCAGCTCGAGTGTGAGCCCAACTTGCAAATGACGTTGACTAGGCACAAGCGTGACTTTAAATTTTGCGCTTTTTTTACTTTTCTCGCAGGTTATGACTGGCTGTGTTGTAGTTGAAAAAAAAATTGAAAATTGGTTTTGAGAAAACGAAATCGCGCAGTAACTGTCTCACATATGTCGGTGGACACCCGAATCGCGCCGAAAGGGAAATGAAGAAGGTGCGAGTGAAAGAAGAAAGGAAGTAAGGAGGTCTCCGGAATTTCGACCACCTGGGGTCTCTAACGTGAAGGTCTCCAGAAAAATTTCAACCACGTGGAGATCTTTAACTTCTAGTTGTGCTGCTAACTGAATATTTGTTTGTATTTTGGCCACAGACTTGTGTCGTATTTTCTACTATTTTTCACCCCCCCCCCGCCCTCTCTGTCATTTTGTAATGCCAGAAATGGTGCTGTGGGTAAATAGATAAATAAGTAAAAACGACTACTTCATGAATGTTTAACGTGCCTCGGAAGGTAATGTCACTATCCGCTGCCTCTTTTATCTTGACATGCGAAATAAAGTAGGCCTCTGCTGTCACGTGTACTTTTTGCAGCTCACAATAAAAAAGAAAAGAATGCACGCAGGCTCGCTTTCCCGAGTGTGTGCAGGAAGAATGAAAGCGCTGATTGTGCCAGACATCCGGGAGTCTCGCAAATTATAAAAGCTGTCCTCTGTGGCATACTTCTTCCCGGCGGGCTGAACAAGACGGAGTGGCTTAGCGACTGCCGAGAATGTCAAACTAGTGCTGTGTTGCTTTCTATAAGGCAAGCTAGCATGGCGGCCCCAAAGTGAAAGCTTTCTGGAGGGTGAAATAGCGCTAGGGCAACAACAAAGAACGCAACATCGCTGAGTTAAACTTAATTGTTTATTCGGTTACATTTCTTATTGTGTAAATAGTTTTTGTTTATATTACCTTTCCCCCTATCACTCTCTTCTTGCCTCTCACTTCTTTCAATTCATTTCTCCATTCTGCCTGCTATCCTTTATTTCCGCTGCCCCAGCTCAGGTGCTTCAGTGTCAATGGCAGATCGCTGGGCTAGCAAACATCTTTTCCTTCCTTTTTATTATTTTAATAAAACCCCTTACTACTTGTTTATTCGGATGGGAACAAGCCAGGATCTTCCAAGCAGAACAGAAAAAAAACAAAGAATCACAAAGGACGAAAAACTTACCGCGAAGGACATAAACGCGCTGGCAATTAACATCAACGAAAAGACAAAAAACAGAAGTCAAAAACAAATATTCTTGGCCCGGCATAGAGTTATATGGCTGCCTACGAAAAATTGTGTCAAGAATTTTGATTGTAGTTCTTTCGATAATTTTTCTTGTGGGGCTTGTCTTCATAGGTTAACGCTTCGGAAGTTCCAAAATGCACACCTGTTGCGTTGAGGAAAAGTATATTAGCACTGCGTCTGTCTTCTAATAATACAATTATATTGCTTTTTTCTTACACAACAAAAAGCAAGAGTTGAATCAGGAAATTTAGTAGCATTTACTGTGCTCACTTCCAGTTATACGAAGTCATTGTCACGGATAAAAAGGTGTATTAATATTTTTCATCTTTGTGCACGCATTCATACACATGTGATTCTCAACGTATTCTTCCGTGCTGTTTAAAAGCGGTGTCATATTAACCCGTCCAGTCATCTGCACTAAAAACATTCCCTATACCCGAGCACTTTACTGCACAATCTGAAGTTATAGAATTTGTCCATGCGTGTCCATTCTTAAAAAAAAAAACACAGCGTCAAGACGCACAATAGGCAACAACGCCCTATAGTATTTTTTTATTCATAAAATAAACCGCTGCTCAGTTCAGACTCTTATTTTAAAGGCTTTTCAAGTAATTAGGAGCATTCCCAGCAGGAGAGTCATCAGGAGACACCTGTGCGGCCGGTGCCCGTGGCATTTTGCCGCGCCGTTTTAGTTAGCATTGGCGGAACTGTCCTCCTTCCGTTTGTGACCTTTTGTACTCGAACAGTGATTTGTGACGCTTATCAGTGATAAGCGCAGGTCCTGCGCAGAGGAAAAGGGTGCGTCAAGTGCGTGTTTACGCGCGAGAGAAATAATATTCGCAGATATTGTTAATCAACAATTGGAATTTACAACCCGTTGGTGAGTGAAATACGCCGAAAGCCCGCAGCGAATGGGCCCTGCCAGGCCAGTGGCGCATCGCTTAACCGCTGCATCACTGGGGCAGGAGTGATATGAGGTCTCCCAGGGCCATGTGAATGTAAAGTAGTGACTGCCCCAATCCGTACATACAGGCATTAACCCACTGACGCTATCGCGTCGTACCCCTACAATGAAGCTTAATTCCGATTTCGCCGATCTTTGTGTGGAGGCTGCTCTACATTAAAAATCGAAGCTTTGCACCGCAATCGAAGTGTAAACTGAAGTTCTAGCGCACTTAAATCGCATTTGCTCTAACCACGCTAAATATGAGGTCTCCCAGGGCCATGTGAACGTAAAGTGGGGACTGACCCAATCCGTACATACAGGCATTAACCCACTGACGCTGTCGCGTAGTACCCCTACAATGAAGCTTAATTCCGATTTCGCCAATCTTTGTGTGGAGCCGGCTCTACGTTAAAAATCGAAGCTTTGCACCGCAATCGGAGTGAAAACTGAAGTTTTAACGCACTTAAATCGCATTTGCTCTAACCACGCTAAATATGAGGTCTCCCAGGGCCATGTGAACGTAAAGTGGGGACTGACCCAATCCGTACATACAGGCATTAACCCACTGACGCTATCGCGTCGTACCCCTACAATGAAGCTTAATTCCGATTTCGCCGATCTTTGTGTGGAGGCTGCTCTACATTAAAATCGAAGCTTTGCACCGCAATCGGAGTGAAAACTGAAGTTTTAACGCACTTAAATCGCATTTGCTCTAACCACGCTAAATATGAGGTCTCCCAGGGCCATGTGAACGTAAAGTGGGGACTGACCCAATCCGTACATACAGGCATTAACCCACTGACGCTGTCGCGTAGTACCCCTACAATGAAGCTTAATTCCGATTTCGCCAATCTTTGTGTGGAGCCGGCTCTACGTTAAAAATCGAAGCTTTGCACCGCAATCGGAGTGAAAACTGAAGTTTTAACGCACTTAAATCGCATTTGCTCTAACCACGCTAAATATGAGGTCTCCCAGGGCCATGTGAACGTAAAGTGGGGACTGACCCAATCCGTACATACAGGCATTAACCCACTGACGCTATCGCGTCGTACCCCTACGATGGAGCTTAATTCCGATTTCGCCGATCTTTGTGTAGAGCCTGCTCTACATTAAAAATCGAAGCTTTGCACCGCAATCGAAGTGTAAACTGAAGTGAAGTGGGGACTGACCCAATCCGTACATACAGGCATTAACACACTGACGCTATCGCGTCGTACCCCTACCATGAAGCTTAATTCCGATTTCGCCAATCTTTGTGTGGAGCCGGCTCTACGTTAAAAATCGAAGCTTTGCACCGCAATCGGAGTGAAAACTGAAGTTTTAGCGCACTTAAATTGCATTTGCCCTAACCATGCTAAATCGTCCGCAATTTCTTTGGCCCATCATGTATCCCTCTCAAGTGTCACGTCAAGACCATTCAGTAATTTCCCCAGCCTACTACGCTGCGCAAGTTACGCGAATTCCTGGGGCTGGTTGTTGCTTGTGCATTTCGCATCACCGGTGGGTACCCGGTGGCAATGGCGATCGAACTCTAGACCTCCCGCATGCCAGGCGGATGCTCAACCACTAGGCCACCACTGCTATTGTCGAATTGATTTGCACTACTGGCAGTCCCTCTACTACCATATCCTCGTCAACAGAAGCCCAAGCAGCCTTCGTCGCTACCGAACAGCGTGGTAGGGGAGCCAGACTGCTGATACATCCTAGAACCAACGCCTCGGCTAGGGTGATGGTGGATGCCTGCAGCGTGGCCGTAGGAGCGATCGTACAGCAGTACAATAACTCCAAGTGGCAGCCTTTGTCATTTTACTTCCCCTTACATTTATTGAAGTCTCATTCATCCTCGGTGGTAAGAACACTGGAGTGTCCCATGTTAGTATCGCGCCAACCTCATTTTTGTTTATCTTTTCCCATTCCTTACCACCATTCTCTCCCGCCATAATGTGTTCAGCGTCATTTCTATGATTGAAGAGCATGTTCAGCGAGTTGATTGTTCACGCCAAATAACCAGCTGGAACCAGGGCGGCACAAAAAAGAGGCACACATAAACTCAAGCACTGGCTTCTATCTGCTTATTTCTTGCTATATGTGAGCAATTTTTTTTAAGTTCTTAGATGGCGCAAATAGCACTAGCGAAAAGCAGCCCAGCCAATCTCACTTACGCACTCCGCCGTGGAAGCAGTCCACTTCTGTCGGAGGAAAAATTGGGTGGTCACAGCAGGAGCCTTCAACTTTTTGCCGTTCTTCTCTAGCTTCACTTCTTGTTTCATTCTTTCTTCCATTAAATCACTTTTATTTATATCATTATTTAAGTGCTGCCTTTGTTTAAGCGTTGCTTTCTTACACTTTTTCTTTTGTTTATTTACTAAGCCATATTTCTTTGTTTCTTCTCCTTCCATCTTTTCTCTCTTGCTTTCTTCCTGACCTCTTTCTTCTTTTATTTCTTTTTTTCGTACTTAATTTCCTGTTGATAGCCTTCAGACCACGGGAAATTGTCCAGGAGATGGGACGGCTTAGTTGGGGGCAAATTGAAGCCCACCCCTTCAGCGCACATATGCTGGTAGAGAGCCAAGGTGTTTGGTGCGGTAGGAAAAGAAATAGCAACGCGAAACCTGAATTGTGCCGTACCCGAGATATCCGCTTTCTCGTCACCCGCAGGTACCCAACAACGAGAGAGGTCTATCAGCGCCCGGCGGCAATTCTGCGTGAGGCAAAGGACGGTAGTGTTTTCTCTTCCAGAAAGGACACACTGTGCCAGCCAAATCAGAAACGGCTTCAAGCTTCTGGCGTAAACTGGACCGCAATCTAAGTGAGAGCAGCAGATGTGAGCAAAGGGACTTGCGAATAACTTCCGGCCCTGTTTGCAAAGCTAACACAATGGACGGCTACAAATTGCTACCGTCCGTCGCATAATCTTCGTTTCCTCGTTGTCACTAAACGCGGTTACGAGTTTGAAATACAGGTGCCAGGTATATAAAATAAAGACTTGGTGCGCGTAAAGCTCTAAATTAATTCTTTTTTCATGCATCCAGAGTATAAGCTACAAAGAAAACAATAACATAATCACGGCTTGTAATTGCAGTCATTGACTGCATTATATTAAACTGGTTGCTCCCCAACCCATGCTGTTTTTTTACTGTTCCGTCCTTATTTCCTGCATCTCTCGGTACTATGCGACTTCTTGAATGCTTACAACTTTTAAATCAATATTAAAAGCACTACATCGCGCATTGCGAGCCTCAAACCCGTGCTTACCTTATGCTTTAAATATTCTAATCTCAACTTTGTCCGTCAGGAAGAACCTTATTTGACTCTGTGCCACTCCAATAGATTAACACAATGACATTCATTAAATGCTGTCCTTCCGTTGTCCCTAACTATTTCAATTTTGCCTTCGTTGAGTCACGCGCACTCCTTCGGACGAGCGATCCGGCCGCGCTCAGATAACGAGTAATTAGTTTCCGAAATTAGAAGAGAACCTGATAAACGCGGAAACGAGAACAACAAAAAACACAGGGGCTAAAAACAACCGGAGCAAACTTTCCTTCATGACGCAAAGTGTGAGTTCGAGGCTGGCGTGGGGAAACACCGAGACAAACTGAAAGAAACAGCCTCCATCAACGACTCACTACGGCTCGACCCTCTTTCTCAAAACTTTGTCGCAACTAAGGGCTCAGCATTGTTTCTTTTTTCTTTTTGCAAGAGCAAGTAGGCTCTCTCGTTAGCATACTCCCCGAATTAAATTTGACTACTCACCAAATTCGGCAGGGCTGCGCAAATGTGGCCTGACTTAAAAAGACCGTACTGCGCTAGGGAGGTTAAACGGGCACCCTATGCCATCTGCGGAATTTTTAGCGCTCGTAAATCATTAAAAATACAACTACAATAAATAATTACTAAATTAACGATGTTCCCTGGCCGCCCTTCTTATATGTGTTTCGCCGCGAAAGATAAAATAAGGCTCTGAAAATAAGTCACCTTGTTTGTTTTTTGTTTTGAGTTTAAAAAAATTTTCGCCGGCTGGTGCTCGAAAGAACAAAAGAACCCTCCGCATCCAATTCCACCTCATTGTTATTCGTTTCGCTGACTTTTTGATCCCCACCATCGCGAGGGCCATGGAGCACCTCAGCAAATAAAGAATGGTGGTACGTTAATGTTACTGGAATGGAATTGTTATACTGTGACCGGTCTGCCCAATTAAACTTTTTATATGACGATTAAAATAATTCTTTAGGTCTTTCGCATGGCGCATATAACCGTACTGAACATAAGGAGTCCACTGGGATAATGCGAGTAACGAGCTCAAAAAAAACTTGAGTTTTTGCGCATTCTGTATAATGTCATGCTCATAATAAGGGAAACGCATGAAAACTATCGACGAACAAAGTGTGTTAAAAAGTGCTTATGGCTTAGCTCCGGTTAAACCTAGTGTAAACGCGATAGCTTTATACACATGGTTACACGTAGTAAAACTCTTTATTCCGCAGAAGGTGTTTTCTTGGTTATAGCTATGAAGACATTGCGGAAGACGCGCATGCAGACGCGCATCTGTTGCCCCATTACGCATGCGGAGCACGCTACGGCGCATGCGCGACGGCTGCCGTGAGGTTCCAGAGTCGGCGGCGGCAGTGGCAGCGGCGCAACTCTGACCTCAAGTGCGGCGCATCTGTTGCTTGTCGCATGCGCATTGACGGCTCCAGCTCAGCCCGGTTACCTTGGCTTTACATGGTGTACTGAAGCTATCGCTTGTAAAACCAGGGAACGTTCAAGGAGGTAGCTACGAGTATCGTCTGCGCTGTCTTCTGATAGTTTGTGTGGGTTCGCTTATCACGCCGTTCGAGAACTACCTTCCATTTAGAGCTACGTTGAACGACTGTATTTCACAGCACGTTTAACGTACGCAGATGCATGTAGGACTGGACGTGAAGATTGCGCAATTCGGAGGGAAACACTAGACGTTGCGGGAGGTATATCCGACATTACCAGGCACCTTTATTCCGTTGTTTAAAAAGATGTTCCTAAATTACCTGCGAACTTATTTGTGCTATTTTTAAATTTAGTGAGCAACGATTAACGACCGACCACTTCCATGGGCGCAGTGTGAATTGTGAAAATAATTTCGGATGTTTTGATTCCATCTGCTGCTATAGGCCACGTTCACCCCCATGCCAGGTAATTCCTGTGTTTTAAAAATACATCTTCAAAATTACATTCTATACGTTAACATACTTTTTCTGAGATTTAGAGGGCAATTTTTTTTAAATCACCTCCCGGCTGCACTGTGGAATAAAAATATGCCTCAAAAATTTTTGTTCACAAGCATTGCTTAGGGGTCTGCACCCAGCTTTTACATCCAGCTGTCGAGAGCCGCGCCACCACACCTTGTTCATCGGTTTTTGGTCTATACGGATATGTAGAAATCATATAAAAAACATTAAAAATCATATGAACTTTGAATTATTTTTATATTATGTTGACTCTGTATTAGAATAATTTTATACGAACCACTGATACTGTGCGTTTCAGTAGCGCTGCTCTAACCCCCTCGAACACTTTAACTCGCAGAATGAGTGAAAACTACGCAGCCGGATTCGACCTATAGAGCTCACGGAAACAAACCAGGAGCCATAATATTTAGCAATTTTTTCATTTCACTGCATTTCAGTCCCGTCTTTAATGCCATAACCACGGCTTAAAATGCTTACCGGTTGACAGGCCTGAAAGCTTGTGATGTAAATAACAAACAGAATGAATCAAGAAAACATTGAAAAATTCAGCTAGGGGTCTCAGATTGTCGAAGTCGTTGGTCCGCAAACTAAGATGCATTTGGAATTGGCGCGGCCTTGCGGCTATCATACTAGTATTGGTTAAAGCGTCTGGCCAAAGCTTGCTTGGTTATAGTGAGTTCCCATTCACTGATCACTCACGCTTGCTAATAGATCGAAAAATCTTGATCCTTAGGGCCACATTTTTCAAATAATTTCTTCACCCGATTTACTCATGCGCCGCTGAAGAATAGCTAGTTTCCGCCAGTAACACCAGGAATGTCCGTCACTTGCTCTGGTATGTGATGCGTGGCTGATCAATAGAGAACCTACGATAAAGTTTGACCCGTTTATCGCATAGCCGTAGTACACAGCCTACCTAGAGGATGGGCAAGTGCGGAGGCGTAGGCATCGAGGAACTCTAGCCGCGGTTGCGCTTTTCAACGCCACATTCCCGCACTTAGAGGCTCTGTCGAAGCCACTAGCGGTATGCGCCAGCCATCTGAGTTGTGTTGAAAGCCTCCAGGAAAGCAATGTTATCAGCAAAACTCGCACCTATAATCTTTCAGAACAGTGTCTCGTGTTCGTCGCGAACCAAACGACTGACAGCAATAGTTTTTGGAAGCACATTGCAACAAATGCAGCACCACCTGGGCACTGCAGGTAGAAACAAAAATAAGTATTGGAAAAGAAATTATTATGCAGTGGCACACTGGTGAGCTGAATTTGATAAATTTTCCTGTCTTCGTTTCCTTCATCTCTTCCTTCAGAGTGCAGTTAGTGTGCTCACCTACAGCAAGACAGTTGCACCGTATTTCCTTTCACAAAAAACGTCCTCCTCCTTCTCATCCTCCTGCACGGATTTGGTGAAAAATGTTGGTAAATCAACTGTAAGCACAATCTAATTCCTTTCCAATTATTGCTTGCAGCTGGCGCCACCATGATGCATTTCTCTGATATTTTTTTTTCATGTCAGGAAAAACAAGTTTTCCTTTGCGTGGCCTCGGCAGAACGAACATGCCGCAAAGCTCACCAGAACTAATTGCACCCGCCTTGGCTGCGCCACGAACAAGCACGTGAGAAAGAAACAGCCCCCGTTAACGACCCTGTATCCGAAACGGCTGCGCAATCCCGAGCACAACACCAAAGGCGGCGAAAAAGGAAAAATATTGAAAGCAGGCACGGCGCTCTTTACTCTTTTTTTTGTTGCGTTTCTCAGAACGCTGGGGCTGGCTACAGAGCAAGGCTGCACCAGATCGCCGGGAAAGATAAGCACATTAAACACGACACTCCAGCACCGGAAGGAACAAAAAACATCAACAAAACAAAGCCGATAGAAGAGCGCTCGTCTTCCGAAGAAGTTTCTTTACAGCGAGAGCTGTAAGGCGCCCGTCCCAGGCTTTCTCGTCATCGTCGACGCCGGCGTAACCGATGGAGCGTAACTGGGGAGGATATACGGGTGGTCTTGTTTGAAACAGCCACCTGCCGGTGCTGGGGTGCATCACGTGACCACTGCACGAGTGCGACAGGACTATACACCCAAAACTAAACGCCTAAACAGCTATCGCTGAATCTCGCGTTACACACCCGAAATCATCCTGTGAGTGTTTTTTCCTTTTCTTTTCTTGTTATCTCTGTTGTTTTTAGCAGCCTTCCTTCCATTCGCGCTCGCTGGAAACTGTCTAGACAAGAAGCCATACCTCTGTGCACTTTACTGCGCGCTAGTCTAGTGCAAATCATTCTTGAGCTTCGTTTTTTTAATTTTGTTTATTACACTTAACAGCTCACACTGGTAACCATTTCAAAACATATTGCTGTTTTATGCATTTTTTAGTTGTCGTCAGGTTGTTCCGTTCTATCCTTCCAGTAATGTGTGCGCATTCAGCTCATAACATTGTAAAATCTCTCACAGAGGCAAGCAACGGATAGCATTGATGAGATCTCCGTGAATTTTTTTTGCGATGTAGTCTGTTACACCACGTTTTGGTGCGTGCCAGAGGGACCTGTTACACCACTCACCACATTGCTCAAAAATAAAAATATCAAGCTTCACTATTCCGCCATGTTCATCAAATCTCCTGAGTTAACGTGCGCAAGCCAAGCATGAAAGAAAACTCCGGGAGTTTAGGCACTGCGCGTCCGCCGCAAGCATTACAGTCAAAACAGCGCAAGCACTGAAAAAGAGGGAACATATAAAAGAAGAAGCCGCAATTAAGTCCACAGCACTCTGACAGAGAGGGCTCAGATGCTACGCTATACTGTGGACCAAAAACGAAAATCCAGAAAGTACAGTCTGCCAACGTCTTGATTTTTCCTCGCACTGAAACGGGTTGTTTCGAGAAGAGAGATGTTTGCTTCGTTTTCGTCCATCTCTGTTAGGCTTGGCTGCACCCGTTGCATCTGCAGCCAGGCCTCACACACAAAGTGCACGCACCAAGCGGACGACCGTTGCTACCGCTGCTAAAGTGCACCGGAGCTAGGCGTAAGTTCACTGATTAGAGAATTGATTGATTGATCAGGCACGCGAGTTTGCCCACAACATTGGTTTTTGCTTTTCACAAGATGTCGATAAAGAGTTCGAAAACTGCATTGAACTATACCAAGCGGCTTTTTGTAACACGGTGCTAATAACAATGTTGAGTGATAAACAAAAACATTGAGCTTCAGTGCAACGCAGCAGCAATAAAAAGTCATCAAATGCTCAGGAACCTGTGGTTGTCGAATTCTTAATCGGTTGAAACATCATATGTAAATAGATATCACATAATATACCCGGCACGGTCAATCATAAATTAATGTTTTTACTTACGCAAACTTCACTTCAGAGTGTCGCAGCCATCGAAAATGTAAATTTAGCCAAGAGAACGAAAGTCAACTTTAATATCTGCAAAAATAAACGACGAAATTTTATCACCACTGGAGTATCCGCACTCTATTACACTAAAAAAATGCGAATAGTGTGAAAGAAAACATATCAAATCTACTTTTCTGCCTCGAAAATCTTTTATGGTTTCATCTTCGGCTCCATCCTACGCCTTTAGAGCCTTCAAGTACTCGTCAACTCGACATTCCTTTAGAGTGCAATATGAGACACACAGAAATAATAATAAAAAGATACTGTGCTTCCAAGCTTCATACAGCGTAATTTGCTTTAATCTTTACAAATTTTTATTTTAAACTGCGAGAGATACGAAGGTGCCGTCGTTTGGGCTGGATTTTACAAGGCTGCCAATACGTACCAAAAATGAAGCAATGATTACAAGATTTTTTAATTTAAATCAGCCAAGAAGCCTTGCTATTTTTATTCTAGGCCGCAAGGTTATATTGAGAATTTAATGGCCATCAACATCGAAGGTGAGCCCTGTTTTAAAGTATTTGGCAATGTTGTTGGCAACATCAACCCTAAAAAATGCGCATTTTAAAACTGGTTTAGTTGACTACCCCGCATTACCTAAATATTGCTAAGCTACTAACTACTCTAGTGGCGCCATACAGCAGCTAAACTGCATTTCCTGGCAGTTGGCAAGCCTTGAGCCATCTCGGGGCTAGATGCTTCGTCTTCATCTCTCGTGCTGCCTGCTGCCCTGCGCGTTCCAACGTCTTGCGCGTCTAATTAAAGCAAGTAAACCAGCCCTGCTTACGTCAACCGTTTCTCGGTGACAGTTTCTCAATGTCTGGCGTGTGGTGTAGACACGCGCGAGGGGCAAGCGGGCGTGGTACGCCTTCATACGAGCGACGTGGACAACTTCGGAGGTCGGCCGTCTAGAAGAGCGAACTGTTCCTTGAGGGAGAACTTCGTAGGTAACTTGACTGAGCTGGCGGAGCACCTCGTGGGGGCCAAATTATCTGCGTAGAAGCTTCTCAGAGCGTCCCCGCATGCGGATTGGGCTCCACACCCAGACTTGTTCGCCGGGCAGGTAACGCACATTTCGGTGGCGGAGGTTGCATCGCTGAGCGTCGAGAACTTGCTGGTGCCGGATGCGCTGTCGAGCGAGTTGGCGGGCGGCCTCAGCGTAACGAACAAATTGGGCAGCACCCATAATAGAGGGGTTAGCGCTAGCTGGAAGCTGCACTGCATCCAGCATGGCTGTGGCTTCGCGACCATGTACTAAACGAAATGGAGTGAAGCGTGTCGTTTCCTGGACCGCAGTATTACAAGCAAAGGTGACGTAAGGGAGTATGGCGTCCCAGTTCCGGTGATCTGCGTCGACATACATAGAAATTATGTCGGCGATCGTCTTGTTGAGCCGTTCGGTGGGGCCGTTCGTTTGAGAGTGGTAAGCGGTTTTTTTGCGGTGACTGGTGCCGCTTAGGCGCATAACCTCCTGCGTAAGGGCCGAGGTGAACGCTGTTCCCCTGTCAGTTAAAACGATGGTGGGTGCACCGTGACGAAGCACAATTTTTTGAATGAAAAAGTTCGCAATTTCGTCCACAGTACCACGAGGAAGAGCTTTAGTCTCACAGTATCGGCTGAGGAGATCGGTGGCGACCACAATGTAGCGGTTACCCAGAGAGGACTCCGGAAATGGGCCGAGTATGTCCATGCCAACTGGGTGAAAGGGAACCTGAGGCGGATCAATAGGCTGGAGTAGGCCGGCTGGCTTAGTCGGCGGCGTCTTGCGACGCTGGCACTCGCGGCAAGTTCTTATGTATTGTTTCACAACTGCAGCAACCCTTGGCCAGTAGTATTTTTGCCGTATTCGCGCTAAAGTTCGTAAAAAACCCAGGTGACCAGAAGATGGGTCATCATGGCTCGCCTGCAGGACTTCGTCGCGAAGGGCCGTAGGCACGACTAGTAGATAGGCAGCTTCTGTTGGACTGTAGTTTATCTTATATAGGACGCCGTCACGTAAACAGAACGACGACAGCCCGCGCGAAATGATTCGCGGGGGAGACTAAGCGCTTCTTTATAGATACTCAATGAGGGGCCGAAGTTCGCTGTCGTCCCTTTGGTGTTGATTGAGGATGGACGTGGAGATGGCACCAAGAAAAACAGAATCATCGTCTGGGTCAGCTCGGTTGTCCTCGATAGGAGCACGAGACAAACAGTCGGCATCACTGTGCTTCCTACCAGACTTATAGACGATGGTGACATCGAATTCCTGAAGTCGAAGGCTCCAGCGTGCAAGCCGTCCCGAGGGATCTTTGAGGTTCACCAGCCAACACAGCGAGTGGTGGTCGCTGACGACCGTGAAAGGGCGGCCATATAGGTACGGGCGAAATTTTGTTACTGCCCACACAATCGCCAGGCATTCTTTTTTGGTGGTGGAATAGTTCGCCTCAAATCGTGACAAGGTGCGGCTCCCGTATGCGATTACGCGTTCGAGACCATCCTGCCTCTGCACAAGGACCGCACCGAGGCCGATGTTGCTGGTGTCTGTTCAGTGTCGGCTGACTCGTCGAAGTGTCCAAGGATGGGCGTACATTGGAGACGAGTGCGGAGGTCTTCAGAGGCTTGCTGTTGCTCCAGGCCCCAGAAGAATGTTTCGGAATCTTTCGTGAGTCGCGTGAGGGGCTCAGCGATCTGGGAGAAGTTTTGCACAAAACGCCGATAATAGGCGCAGAGACCCAGAAAGCGGCGCACACTGCGCTTATCGGTGGGCACAGGAAAACCAGCCACGGCAGCAGTCTTATCGGGGTCTGGGCTAACCCCTTTAGCGCTCACGATGTGGCCCAGAAACTTCAACTCTTCGAAAGCGAAGTGACAATTTTCGGGCTTCAGGGAAAGACCGGCCGACCGAATTGCTTCGAACACAGTGCGCAGGCGTCTCGGGTGCTCTTCGAACGTGTCAGAAAAGATGACATCGTCATCCCAGTACACGAGACAGGACTGTCATTTGAGATCGGCAAGAACGGTGTCCATCATCCTCTGGAAGGTTGCAGCAGCTGAGCACAGGCCGAAAGGGAGCACCCGGAATTCGTACAGACCGTCCGGTGTAATAAAGGCGGTCTTTTCCCGGTCGCGTTCGTCCACCTCGATTTGCCAATAGCCGCTTCGTATATCTAGCGATTGAGAAGTACTTGGCGTGGCGCAGCCGGTCCAGGGAGTCATCAATACGCGGGAGAGGATAAACATCCTTTTTAGTGACTTTGTTTAAACGTCTAATCAACGCAGAACCATGGAGTTTCATCTTTCTTTGCCACTAGAACAACAGGCGACGCCCACGGGCTCGTCGACGACTGTATTACGTCGTCCTTGAGCATTTATTGAACTTGGCGGCGAATGGCATCGCGCTCCTTCGAAGAGATGCGGTAGGGCGGCTGACATAACGGCCGTAGGTTGGCGTCAACTATAATTCGGTGCTTTGTGAGCGGTGTCTGCCTAACCTTGGAGGTCGAGGCAAAGCAGTCGCAGAAAGATTGGATAACGCTTTCCAAGCAGCGTTTCTGGTTAGTTGGGAGGTTTTGGTTCACGTCAGTGTTTATGGGAGTGGTCGGTTCCACCACTGATTCCGGGGCTCCGGGCAATGCGTGCTGTCCCGCGAATTCGCTTATTTCCTCGAAATACGCAATAGTTGTTCTGCCAGGCAAACACTGAGGTTCACAATCAAAATTGGTCACCAAGAGCTCGGTTCGGCCCTTGTTCAGTTCAGCAATTCCGCAGGCACAGCAGTACACACAGCAACCGAAATAATTAACCGGGCTTTAAATTCAAACAAGATTATTAAAGGCATATTCCTTGACATTAGAAAAGCATTCGACACTGTTAAACATGACATTTTGTTACAGAAACTTGAAAGTTATGGATTTCGAGGACCAGCAAGCAAGCAATTTTTTCCGTAGCTACCTAACTAACCGCATGCAATTCGTGCAAATCTCAGATCAAAGATCTTCAATGGGGGAAGTTAGGACAGGAGTTCCGCAAGGGTCAGTACTTGGCCCCCTGCTTTTTTCCCTCTTTATAAATAATTTTTTTCGTTTCATTGAGCATGGACAAGCAGTCATGTACGCAGATGACACCTCATCAGTCGGCAGAAAAGGCTGAATCACTTGCAAATGATAGCCTCCAAAAAGCAGCAAATTGGTTTAGCACTAACAAACTAGCGCTAAATGTTAAAAAAACAAATTTCATTGCTTTCACCTCCCGTCGTAAATCTACCCCCGTAGAATGTAGTCTGCATCTCGATGGATTACCAATTGAACGGGTTCAAAGCAACAAATATTTAGGAGTAACTCTTGATGAGAATCTACACTGGGCACCTCATATAGAAAACTTATGCAAAAAGTTAACCTCTGGGTGCTATGCACTAATTAAAGCACAAAAACATTTTGACAAGAACACACTACGAATGATATATTTCAGCGTTTTCCATAACCATTTAATATACTGCATTGAATCCTGGGGTTTCACCTTCGCATCTTACTTAGCAAAAGTTAGCACTCTCCAGAAAAGGGCTGTCAGAAGAATATCATATGCACCGAGAGCAATACCATCCAAACCTCTTTTTGATGAATTAAACATAATGCCCTTCACCAATGTACGTGAGTACAAAACGGCCATTTTAGTCCGCCAGATAATTAGCACGAACTCTCCACATCCTTCTTCCATATTCATCTCTCCCAAACGTGACACTAGGCAGGCACAGCACAATAATTTTAATTTACCCATAGCTCACAACATATACGGGCGGCGCTCAATTTCTTTTATCGGGGCTAAAATATGGAATACCGTGCCGTGTTACATGAAATACACGTCCAACTTTGTTTCTAAACTAAAACGCCACTACCTTAACAAGCAATCTGATACACCAAGCTAAACACGTGTTGTTGCTTATAGCAATGCTCCATATAGTGATTGTTTACTCTGACAATGTTTGTAATGGATCCATCACTAGCCATAGCGGCTAAGGATCCAGATGACTACACAGCATTTTGTGTATCAATTTCTGCGTGAATAAACGTTCTGATTCTGATTCTGAGCAACACAGACTTGCCGACGAAAGAGCAGCGACATGTTGGTTTCAGCGATGCCACGAATTTTGGTGCTGTTTTCGCACTCTACAATACCAAACATGCTGGATCTTGATGGGATCAAAACGTGGTCGTCACAGACGCATAACTTAGCCCTGCGTGGCTCGGTATCGTCGTCGACAGGACCTTGGGTGGAAAACGACACGATTAGCTCATGGAGGTTGATAACGGCACCATACTCTTGAAGGAAATCCAAACCGAGTATGAGGTCTTTGGAGCACTCGGGTAACATAGCAAAGCAACCAGGGAAAGTAACACCGCGGATCTGGATTCGCGAAGTGCAGACACCGATCGGAGTTACCACGTGGCCACAAGCTGTCCGGATCTGAGGCCCAGACCAAGGGGTCAGAACCTTCCTCGAGACCATGCCTAACCGCCTGCTCATTACCGAAAAATCGGCGCCGGTATCCACGAGTGCGGCCACGTCGTGGTTGTCGGCGGATACCGGAATTTCGGCGGAGGCCAGTCGGTCGCAGCGCGTCGTCGAAGTCGTCGGGTCAGGTCGTCGTCGGTCGGAGCGTCGCGGCGAATGGTCGGGTGGAGGCTCTTGACTCGGTCCAGTAGCAACAGCCCTACCCCCGGAGGACGCCGTCTTCAGTTTTCCCGACGTGGGGACGTAACTCTGAACTGGCCAGAGGATGACGGGCGGCCGGGCGAAGAGAACCGCCTTGGGGATGGCGATCGGGACTGGCGTCGCTGCGAGGTCGAAGATTGCACGTTTTCAGCCAAGTACTGTTCGATATCCCGTGGTCTTTTACCGTAGCGTGGTCGAGGTGCGTCAGGTGAAAACCCCCTTAAACCCATCCTGCGGTAGGGGCACTGGCGGAGGATGTGGCCAGGTTCCCCGCAGTGGTAACAGAGCGGCCGATTGTTTGGCGTACGCCAAAAGTGCGCTTTGCTCACGGGGGGCCTGAACTCCTGCGGCACGGAGGGTGCTGTTGCGATTGGCTCCTGCAGGTATTGCACAGGAGCGATGGGGGAACAGGCTCGCATCGCTGGCCCGGGACTTCGTAGCGCCTCGCTGTACGTCATAACGGAGGGCACCGGGTGTGGAACTGGGGGTGGCTGCACAACTCGTCTGATTTCTTCGCGGACCACGTCCGTATTGGCAGCGACGCTGACCTGTAGAGCTTCAAAGCGAAGTTTCACCAGTTCCTCGCGCACAAGGCTTCTTACAAGCTCCCGAATGTCCTCGGCGGGCAGCGACGTAGGCGTGTACTGGGACTGGGAAGCGGCTGCTACAGTAGCCTGACGTCCGTAGTGGGCGCCCCGTTCCTGTGAAGAGCGCTCGATACCCATTGCCTCCTTGGTGAAGTCGGACACTGTTCGTGGCGGGTCACGGACCAGTCCGGCAAACAGCTGCTCTTTTACGCCACACATTAAGTGGCGTACCTTCTGGGCTTCGGGCATAGCAGGGTCGGCCCGATTGAACAGTCGGGTCATGTCCTCGATGAACATCGCGACGCCCTTGTTCGGCTGCTGTGATCTCGAGCGCAGGGCGATTTCAGCTTTCTCTTTTCTTTCGCTGCTGGTAAATGTCGCTAGCAGCTCTTGACGAAAAGCCTCCCAGGTGGTAAAGGAAGCTTCTTGGTTCTCAAACCACGTTTTGGCCGAGTCCTGCAGCGCAAAGTAGACGTTGCGCAGCTTGCGCTCGCCGTCCCACTCATTGAAACCCGCCACTCGGTCAAAGCTGGCCAACCAGTCTTCGACGTCTTCGAACCTCTCTCCATGGAACGGTGGCGGTGATCGAGGTGCGTGAAGGACAAACGGCGGGGCATTCCCGGAGTGCTGACTTGTCTGGCTAGCCGCGGTGGATGTCATGGCCCTTACCGGCGCTGTTAGGTGGCCGAACTCGGGTTGTAGGCCTCGCAGGTGGCGGCTCGCCTTGTGGACTGGTGTTGTAGCCACGCGTTGAGAGCTAACGTCAAAGGTGTCCTCGAGGTCAGCGTACATGGGCCGTTACCCAGCACCTCCATCAAATTTGTCACTGAGAAACGGTTGACGTAAGCAGGGCTGGTTTACTTGCTTTAATTAGACGTGCAAGACGTTGGAACGCGCAGGGTAGCAGGCAGCACGAGAGATGATGAAGACGAAGCATCTAGCCCCGAGATGGCTCAAGGCTTGCCAACTGCCAGGAAATGCAGTTTAGCCACTGTATGGCGCCACTAGAGTATTTAGTAGCGTAGCAATATAAAATGCCGTCTATACGCTTCTTATCGTCGCCAAAATGAGTCCAATTTCTTCTACATAATCAAGTGCACCAATTGCGCCTGTATCTGATGCATAAGTGGGGGAGACGCCTTTTCATAAACTTTTTAATACAGAAATCCAGCTCAACGAGCTTTCAAAAACATATTTTTAGCGTTCAATACTTAGTACTTCGTTGCCGATTAAGAAAATTTAAAAACAAGGATCATCGTCGCTGTTGACGGCCATCAATTTCTGAATATATTTGTCCCATAAGATCAAAAATCGAATGTTCTTTAGTTAATTGTTTTTTTAATAATTGATACATATGAGGTACATAATGTCCGCCTTGCTGTTCAATCAAGCTCAACCGACATTACCGACGTTTCTCTCGCATTTTAAGGCAGATGCGTTAAAGGCTCCGTTCCCAAGAAAATCCAGTGTCTGCGTCGGCGTTGTGAGCGAAAAATCAGGGGCATAGCTCTGGCAACTGATCCCTAGACAGCAACCTAGGAGGTAAGTGTGCCATCTAGGTCACGAGACCATAAGGCGTCATCACAGCCTGCCAACTGAATAGTGAGAAAACTGCCCACCTTGACAGGTGGCAGTTAAATTAATGGTTGGTTGTTTGGAAAGACCAACCGGGCACGCACATGACCTATCGGTGGCAGCACCTGCCATCGCAGAGCAGTGGCGCATCGCTTAACCGCTGCAACACTGCGCCAGGAGTGTTGTGAGGACTCCCAGGGATGTGTGAATGTAAAGTAGAGAACGACGTTCTGCATACACTAGAATTAACCCATTAAGCTATCGCGTCATACCCTTCAGGTGGAACTTAAGCGTCTCCTCCAATGTTTAAAAAGAAAAATTTGTAAATTTTAAGAAAAATCACCGTCTATTTACCGCCCTGTATTTGTGTTTTTTTTACGTATCGTCTGCTTCAGGTACGTTTAAGGTTAATAAATAGTATCTCATATAAACTGTTCCAGAACTGCGCATTAGCGGAAACAGTCCTTACTGGCTCTTCCTTAAATTGTTCCTGTGTTTCTGAACATATTTTTTTTGCGGGTAAAGTTGAAGCAAAAGAGTGAAAAGCAAGAAAAGAAAAGGAGAATTTCCAATTGCTGCGCCACACATAGGAAAACTGATGAATGAACAAATGTTTTTTTTATCATTAAGTAGACGTGAAGCCGAAGGTTAGAAAGATGAGGTGAAAGTTTGTGGAACTGGTGATGATCAAACTTTCGATTTGCTTGGGTCGTTGAAGTCCGTTTGATGTGTTTGTCACGAGGTGGAGCTTGCAGTCGTAAGGGAATATCTGCGAGTCGGTAGGCTTCTGCGAATCCTACTCACGTGAGCAATGTGATAGGGACTGAGGTTTGAGAAATTATTTATTGATTAATGCTTAATTATTTAAGAGAAGCACCATTTTTTTACTTCTCTCACTAGTTATCATCTTGGCATATAATGCACAACAGTCATTCTCAAATTTAGTTGAAAAATGACAAGAAAATTGGAAATTTTATTACAAAATATTTTTCTCTGCCATACTGCTCACAACTGCACATGCAATGCTCGTAGAAGTGGACGCGTGGATGACTGCAGAATATTTTATTGGGTGGAAAAGCCGGAACATTTCCACACTATGTCCAGCATGTCCGTTGGCGCACAGTGGTGACTGTGTCTGTGTGACAGAGGCGGGGGGAGAGTTCTCTGGGGTTTATTTTATCAATCTGTTGTACGCCTCCAATTAGAGCAGTACGTCCTCTGTGGAATAAAGGAAGTAAATGATAAGGGCGAAAATGAAAGTCAAGTTCAATCTGACCTTTCCCCGGAGCATTACTATGATGATTTTTGTGTCGTCACCAGCAATGCAAAAAAAAAATTGACAAGAAGCCCACAGTCTGTCTGCAGCCTTTCTCTCGAGTACGCGAACTTTTTAAGACCTGGATGCCTCTGACATCCTCCAGAAACCAAGGTCGATCGGAAGCACTGGTATTAGTCAAGTGTTGTAAGCCCCAGCTGGACTTCGGACACTGATGAACGCCACACCAACGTAGTTTCAAAAAGCATTATGCGCTTTTCTTGCGTAAGATAGGAGTATCGTTAGATATGCCTCCTGCCTTCGCACTTCATCTGCCACATGCAACAGTTGCTCATAAGTCCCCTCAACCTTGTTGCAGGAAGCACTTAATTTAAACATGGCTGGTAAGATTCCATATGTAACATCACCAGGGTATCTGTGCGTCGCAGAATCGACAGTGTGCGAGTGCATCTTCCAAGAGCAATCTAGTCTCATATGGAAAACACAAGAAAGATAATGAGCCTTTCATAGCGAATGAACATATGAAAGTCTTGCACAGATCACAATAAAACACTTTAGAAAGTAAGAGCAAAAAGCAGCGTGGTATAACGACGGTATTGCCTTTGTACTTAATTTTTTATCATGTTCGATCTTGACTACATCTAACGACGTGACGCTCGTTTGATCTCCAAGGTTTACCATTACCAGCTGCGGCGGCTCGTAAGGAAACGAATTAATCAGAATAAAATTGTTCTTCATATTCTGTAAATTGCTGTGTGTTTATGTCGCCATGCACAGTATATAATGGAAAACTCATGACTACCTCCCTAACCTTTATACACCCTCATCCCTTCCACCAGTGCAGGGCAGCAAACTTGTTTCATCTACCGGTTAACCGCCCCGTCTTTCCTCGTCCTCTTCCTCCTCCTCCTCCTCCTTCCAACATAAGAATTGTGAGTGTCAAAGCGCCGTGAGGACCACCCCAGTTCCTTCCCTAGCATAAACAGAGTGTCAATCTACTCATTAGGTAGTCGCTTTAATTCTTATTTACTCCGTTATTACACATTGATGATGACATAAAGCCTTAATAAATAATGCGATACGAGTAATCGTTACTTGCATGTACCGTCCCTGATCTCAATGCGTCGCATCGTGGAACATATCATGGATTATTTGTCTGGCGACAACGTGAACAGCACAAAAGCGCTATAATGTATAAGTTGGGACGCCCGTGCGTACTGCGGCGCTGTGCATTAAGGGATCAGCCGATCGTCTGGGGCGACTTTCTTCACTTTTGATCCGTCTCTTTTAACAACGAAGTACTCTTGCGTCAACTAAACTTTTCTCCTGCCTTTATTTTTATTGTCCTTTCTTTGTGCTCCATTAACTTTGCTCTGAGCACAATATAAAATCCTCCCTTATGGCAGCTGAAGTGCATTAGAAGCGTCGCAACAACCTCGGATGCACTATAGAAGCAGCCTCGTACAGAGTGCTTGAGAGGATGCACTCTGAGTCGAAAAAAGTGAAAACTAGCTCTGTTTTCTGAGTTTTTCAAGAGATCGCCCGAAGACAAATCCTCTGCTTTCCATTCGGATGGTCTTTTTATTATTTTTGTTGACTTAATCTATTTTTTTTGCAGTTTGCTTCTCTACACGAGAACGACTACACGTTTGCAATTTAGCAGCATAGCAAGGCATCGCTTTGCTCTAGTATTAGCAACTCAAGTTCTACTTGAGCCGCTACGGTGGACAGGTGGTTATGACACTCGGCTGCTTACCCGAAAGACGCGGGTTTTATGCCGGCCACGGAGGTCGATATTCGATGGAGGCGAAATTATAGAGGCCCGTGTACTGTGCGATGTCAGTGCACGTAAAGGGCGTCAGGTGGCCGAAATTTCCGAAGCCCTTTACTAAGGCGTCCCTCATAGCCTGAGTCTTTTTGGAACATCAATCCCCTGTAAACGAAACAAAATAAAACCAGTTCAACTTGTTACTTTTTTTAGTCTTTACCGGGTTACAGACGGCGAGGAACTCAATGCCGTTGTTGTCAACTAGTTCAGTTTCATGGCGGTGATTCTACGCAGATGGACTAAGGAGCTGGGGCAGCATTACGAAAAGTGCCTTGTAGTGAACGGCGATTTCGCGAAAAAGTGAGTTAAGATGATATGAAACTATAGCCATCTAAACAAAACTAACCCATATGACCAAGCAGGCCTTACTTTTCTAATTTGCCTCGTATCAGGCGACCTTTCAGTTAAAACAGGAACTCTTCAGCCATTCTATTCAAACTTGTGACGTGAGTTACGAAAACTACTCCGTGATCACAGTTTGATTGTCGATGTCAGTGTCGCCTAGCCTAAGAGATTCTACAAAGTGTGCTGACGTCATCGAAGTTACTTCGTGAAGTCGGCTTGTGGTGGCAATACCTGCATCACATATTAAGGACTTTTATGGCTAACAAAGGCTTTATTTTCAACTTACGTATCTCGGTCAATATAACATGGTAATATATCAATACAAAACAGCTTTAATTTGTTCTAAATGTTCTTTCAATACCAGACAGGGGAAGTTTGCTTTGCCACATTCCTAAACTAAAAAAGCGCTGCATGCATTACAGGGGCAACATAACAGCAAATTTTTTCGTGGCGACAACAACGCTTTACAAAGCTCTGTAAGCTATTTTACAAAATCAGCTGTGGATGCGACATGACCTGGACAAAAGTTAGCTCTTTCTTTTTATGTGGTCAGTATTACGTTATCTGTTGGTCGTGACCTTCTAAATAAATTACAAGGATTAAAAGATCTGAGTGCTAATGTCTCCAAAAACAGGCTCAGAACTCTACTGCTGGAAAAAAACCTTAGAACTCACATAATCTGCAATGTTTCTGTCCCTAATTGCTATTTTTTAGGAGTGGATTTTTTTTATCTTGCTGTTGTTTTTGTTATTATGATGTTGCAATTTTTGTTGTTCCAAAGCTTGCAACAACCATGTTCAGAATTTTGTTATATTTGCAATCTTTGTGCCAAATACTTTGAGCCGGCATGTAAGAAATATTGTTTGTCTTATACTGTTATGTTTTTTGTTACATGATTTATTTACCTTTTTTTCTCTTCTTATTTCCCCCAGAAGATTTTGGTGTGAAACTTTGTTTCAAGCTACGTTTAACGTTTGTGCCAAACTGTATGCGGGGCAAGAGCCATCGTCAAGCGTTTCGCCTTTTGCTCTTGCTCCTCTTTCTGCATCAGAAAGGAACAAATAAAACAAAATCAAATCAAAATCAAATCTGGAGGGTTTGCGGGCTTGTGAAAGCGTCATAACTCATTCACTGGCTACGATGGCCGCGAGGATTGGTCTGCCGAAAACGTACACTAGACACATTTGCGAACTCGTCACCGTCGCGAGCGTTAGAGATGACTGCTGGAGACATAATATCGTGTACCAGTCAAGATGAGCGGATCTGATTCCGGATATTTCGTATACGTATATGGAATGCCATATATGAGGATTCCGTAAACGCGCGAGCCCACGATGCCGAGAAGATGAGATAATGACGCCATGATCCGGAAGCACACGCTAGCGAAGCCAAAGCCGCAGCACGCAAAAGATACTCTTGCGGTGGAGCGTCATTTACACGTCACTCGGACGCCTTCGTGTGTTTGGATTCGTCTACGGCTCAATTCGCGGCACCCCGATATGCTCAGAATTTCAATAGCAGCTACGTTTAACTTCATCATTCTGCTGTAGCAACGTGTTAGAGAAACGCGGTCAAGCGGCCAGCTAACACTGAATCTTTGATTGTCTTCGACAGTGGCCTTCGTCTTTGCCATTATTTTGAGTATACATTACAATCCCCTCGGGGCTCAGAGGGTATTTTAGATAGCCTTGACGGAAACAACAAACGATAAAAAAAACGAAATTAACCTATCACGTTTGAAGGAAGGAAAAGTGTGAACATAAAAACATGTAGCAGGATTTTCAATGCACATATATTTGGTGAGAGCTGAAAGGTGCTCATAGATTGCAGTCAATACAGGGCATATAGTGGCCCCAGTCTGTTTCAGTTTCAAATAAAAGAGAATTGAACAGCTTATTTCTATGCAAATAGGGCGAGCAATTTTTCGCTTACAGAGCATACACGCATATACGTAGGATTAATTTAAAATAAAATTTTTTGAGTGCTTAAATGCGAAAAAATAAGTACTATAAAAGAAACAAAAATCAAGGCGATATATCTTTTTATCAACGTGCAAAATGAGTACTTCGGCAGGCGCGTATATTTATTCTATTATAGTGAATCAATTGCTCATCGAAGAAATACTAGGAATGGACTCAACTGATCTCTATTGAAGTCGTTCAACTGCATCGACTAATTCAAGTTCGAAAAAACAATAATTGTTTGTGAGACTTGTTTCGTGCGCTTGGTTCATCATAAAAAGCGCGGAAGAGACTGGACGAACAGGGAGCAGTAAAAAATACGCCAGTCTCCACGCTATTGGTGGTGGTGGTGTTTTTGTACGGGCGAAATTTAGCCTACGGTGGTCCCTCGAAAACTGCTCCACCTGAGTCAGTTAATGGAATGAAGGCGTTTCTACCTATTTCTCATAAATCTAGTGTCGTCACAAATATTCGAAAGTATTGTCGTCACTGATCGCCGCTCTAAACTTGAACCGGCAGGGTACACGGTGCGAGAGGCGTCAAAATGTGGGCGGTATGCCAGTCGATGTTCACAATGCTCAAGTTTAAAGGGACACAGACTCGATATTCTGAAAACACACATACAATAATATTTCTTTAAAAGGCTCTAAGAAGTGGCCTTCTAGGAAGTTTAGTCGCAGGCAAGCAATGGCTGAGGCATAATTTAACATCATTTTCAATATTGTCCGAGGATCCGCTCAGCATTTCCACCTGCATCCTATGAGGTCAAAGTGCACTTGCCCCAACTATTGTGACGTCATCGAACCCAGTGTTTGCTCACAGCAGCAACCAGCGCTTGCCAGGAACGGCGATGTCGTCAAGAATGTGGTAGTTCAGGTTGGCCAGTCGACCTGACGTCAACGTTCGCTCCAGAACTGGCGCCTACCGAGACCGGAATCGAGACCGGACCAGAACGAATACCACAAAACTCTGTATTTGTACGTTTTTAAGCGAATTACGCTGAGAATGGCCTTAAATAACCTTCAGCACAACCACTTAGCCGGTAAATTTATGGTGTTGAACCCTTTTCCTCTGACATTGACCCATGAACTTTAGTTGTCCTTTGATCTCTTACTTTTTTATTTATTTATTATGATAGATACCTCAAGGGCCCTTGAGGGCTTTACATGAGGGGTGAGCTAACAACCTGGTGTTAATAGAACATAGTTTCGATGGCTTTCTTGAAATGGTCCGGGTTTGTAAGAAGGATGGTACTGGTGGGAAGACTGTTCCAGTCACGCGCAGTTTGGATGAAGAAGGAATGAAGATGGGTCACGGTGCGAGCAGGAGGTGGGTGGACTTTTGACCTCTAACATTTGACACTGGGGGAGCGTCTCAGACGCTTAGCAAGCGTGCTTGCTTTTAACTGAATTCCAGGGTTAGCCAAGTTTACCCACTGGAAATTAATACTGAGTTGCATTGCATACAGGAATATGCTGAGACTTTAGAGGAGGTGTGCGAAGAGCTCTACAAAGACCTGTTGCTACCTTACATACAATACATAGGTCTCCGTTAAAGATCTTATACTAGGGCGCACAAAAAATTAAATGACCATGTACATATACCATGACTATCCGCCCATCACAATTGCATATGTACACAAGCATATTAGTATAACAGTCGAGATCGCGGTCGTTTAAACGACTGCTTCCCCGAAATCTTAGCAAAGTTCGTTCCAACTCGCTTTCAGGCCCTTCGTTTTCTTTCCGACTCCTGGAGCTTTATTCTTTCATGTCTTCACTCCTTTTGCCCGAAAAATGGGCTCCCAGGCGAGCGATTATCAGGCATTAGCGAAGCAAATTTTTGTAGTGCACTCCGCCCACGGTCACTCTCGGGTGGGGAACGAGGGGGTAGGGGGCAGGGCAGGGACCGAGTTGAGACTCCTGAGCCGTAACTAACAACAGCGTGGGCTTGCCTTTAGAGCGCTTTCACTCGCTTTCAATGTGAAGATGAACGCTGCTCTAGAATAGCTCAGAAAGTCTTTCCGAACGCCCCCGCTTGCCCAAGATCCGGAGCTTTATTTTAGCTCTCCTTCGGGGCCCAGACTAAAAATTTGAAGTTGATACAAGTAGGCCTTGTTCAACTATACACGTCACCCTGGATTAAATTTTGCTTATATTAGTGTCGATTGCTTGTATAAGTGTCAAATGTTTTTCGCTGTTCTCTCGGGCAAAATTTGCTTATAGCTCTGCTGTGACAGATGCGCAACAGCCTTCACGACAAACAGCAAAAATGTAAGCGCCTTACATGCACTATCAGGAACAAATGAAATGAAAACAAGACATCGAAAATACCAACAGAGAAACACAAACATATGAGCTCATGAAGAAGAAATACAAGCGAGATTGATTAACACTTCTAAGGTAGAGTATTCGAGGGTTTGAATTCAAATTACCATGATTATACAGTATTTAGCTTTCTACAGCTAAGGTCTTCTCACATTGCTGTTCGCGTTTCATGTGTTGCTTACTGTAAATTTGAAAATTGATTTACGTTGTGAGAATAAAATATTCAAAGAACTTGATCATACAGAAAGAGGTCACAAAATGGCCCGTTCAAAAAGCATTCGGTTTGGCTGCCGACGTTTAAGTACAAAGCGGATCCCGAACATTACTGACGAGAAAATAAACTCACTGGGTGGCTGCATCCAGCTGTAGGGACGGCAGCGGCTTCTTCATTTTGCTTTGACATGGCACCTATCGCCATCATCGCTTTGTTTGAGACGCCTCGCGGCAAATAATACGAAGTGCAGAAGACCAACGGAGGATGACAAGCCAGCATGACATACTCGATATGGACAATCACTGCCTTCATTTTAGCGTAAGATGATAGCGTCTTAACATTAATTTCGTAAGAGGCAGCAAAGTAAATAGGAAACCACTGAAACCACGTAACAAACATCAGTTGCCAGGAATTTTTGCCGCAGGGGCGCACGTAAACACTGCTGGCTAGCAGGCGACGTGAGCGGGCGTGTATGCAGGGTTCGCAGCTACGCCGCAAGATGACGACTTTGCTCGATGGCACACGACAGTTGCAACCAAAGTCGCGCACCGCTATAACTAAGCAATGAGTATAAAGAAAAAATCGCGAGGCACCTTGCGCTTCGGTAAACAAGGTTAAACTTATTTGCGGTGCGTTTAATAGAGGGCGCTTCTTCTTGCGTGCCGTAGTGTCCCATTCACTGGGAATTATTGTTGCCCCGCCGTTACTCGCACGTACCAAAGGAAAATCTAGCAAGTGACAGTCTTGATCACAGGCAGCTGAAAACGCAGGACAGCCTGCGATTTTAAAGGGCAACTGAAAATCATTTGGAATTCGGGGAGCGTAAAGGGTTCGAATGTGTGAAACTAGCAGACAAAATATGTGGTCTTTCTCTGCTAGCATTTGAAGTGGTGACATAATCAGTGTATGAAGGAAGCCGCGACGGTGTTCGGGTTTCTCTGAAATTAGCGGCGCAATTTAGGGGGCCTCAATGTGACGTCATCTATGGCGGTGGTACATTTTCAATGCGGAAATGTTTCCTCAAAGAATCAAAGCCAATGCCATCGAAGGTAATGCCGTCTAAGCGTTGTCGGAGCGTTCTAAGGCTCTGGACGAAGGCAGAGAAAATCTGAAATTGTTGCATTTCTTGTACAATCAGTACAGTGCGACCCTGCCCCTGTCTTTTCTTTTTATCGCTCTCCCCTTTCTTGCCCCCTCTCTGTCCCCTCCCTCCCCCCTTTTATTCCTACTAGGCGCAGCTCAGGTACTACTTCAGGCTTCAATAGCACATGCCACGGCTAGCAACATGATGACGATGAATTTTTATGACGCAAGGGCACCTACCTATGGCTTAAGAGCGCCATGGCACACGGATGTTTCGTCTATTCAAGGTAGGGTAAAAGACCGATTTTCCAACCATTTCACACTAAAGAAGCCTTGCAGCACGCAGGAGAAAGCTTCTACCCGCTTTATCATCGGTGGATACCCAGCGGCAATGCAGATCAATCGGCGCACCTCCCGAATGCGAGGCGTAGCTCGTACGGCTAGGCCACCGCAGGGGTCGCGGCTAGCAACATATATTTCTTCCGTTTTTATTTTATTATCAATCATTACTACAAATAATGCCATAATTCTCTCACTTTGACCTTCTCCCCACTTCTGTGGCGCTATGAAAGAACCCTAAGGTTTTTGGAGGTTAAATCGGTGATTTGTTCATATTTTAAATGTTAGAGCTTCACGTGCAAGCTTCATACATTCGATTTCTTAAATCTCATCCAATTCTTAACAAATTTTCTAGGTTCTCTTTATATCAAGACACTATGACGATTGATTGCGGAGCATAGAAAAAGATATAAGCATCCGCGAAAGCATTGGGAAGATGTCTAACTGAAGAAGTTCATAACCCAGTCGCCACAAATTGAAGTGTTATTCTAGAAAACAAAAAAAAAGCTAGAAGTGGGGCGATGAAATATATCGATGCAGAGGAAATGCGATAGCGTTATTTTTTCGCTGCCAGTCTCTTCCAATTCTGAGTCTATTGTATTTCAGTCCACAGTCCAGTTCAATTCCAACAGCGCAATGACGCAAAATGTGTCACTTGATAGACTGCGCCGAGACCTCGTACAACAACCGGCAAAATGACGCTGAGGTTTGCGATGCACCACTGCATCGACAGGTGGCTGTTTCACTGATACCGAAGGAGCCTCTGAGGCTCAGGTTGGTCTTTCCAAGGAGTGCGGTAAGCGATTTCTCCGGCAAGCTTCATTTTTGCACTGATACTTCTTCGGAAAGCCGCCTATGTTACACGTAGACCTGCTGTTGTTCGAGTCATTTTCTCCTTACTTCTTTTCCTTTCTGCAGTCATTTTTTGTCCGACCTCTCCCTCCTTTCCCCGAAAAGTTATGAGGTGCAGGGGAGAGAGGCGGAGGAGGGCCGGGGGGAGAGCAGGACATTTGGCAGGTGACAGGTGGAGAGAGGGCAATACCTTAAAGAGCACCTTCGCCGACGCCTCCATCAGACAATTTCGCCTTCATAACCCTCCTAATTCTATTGCAATAAAAAATTGAAAGGATTAGCTTAAAACATCTTAAATAGATGCGAAAGTTGCGGTCACCATCTCATGATGTCGCGCCATAGTCCTGCCAAGGTAAGTGGACGAAATTTTCTTCAATGGAAGTTAGTTCGCAGATGATTGAGCCTAGAATCACGGTACGCGTGGGCGCCGGGCTCAATTCCCAGTGCGGCAGAGTACATAGTGATACAACCGATGCAAGTTTTCTCCTGGCCTTGTGCTCGGCCTACCTGCGGTTAGATGCTGGGGCAAATGGGTCTCTGACCACACCTGGAATAAACAAAAATACCTTGTGACATGGCCCTTTTTGGTCGAATATGCTCTTGGCCAACAACATTAGTCAGCATTCACCCACCTCCTCTCTCCAGAAGACCACGCAGCACCGGACCTCTTTACATACCTGTACATTCCCTCACTACCGCATTCTCGACACTCATCATCATCATCATTATCATCAGCCTTACTACACCCACTGCAGGGCAAAGGCCTCTCTCATGTCTCTCCAATTAACCCTATCCTTTGCCAGCTGCATCCACCCTTTTCCTGCAAACTTCTTAATCTCATCCGCCCACCTAACCTTCTGCCGCCCCCTGCTACGCTTACTTTCTCTTGGAACCCACTCCGTTACCCTTAAGGACCACCGGTTATCGGGCCTTCGCATTACATGCCCTTCCCAAGCCCATTTCTTTCTCTTTATTTCGACATAGGATGTCATTAACCCGTGTTTGTTCCATCACCCACTCTGCCCGCTTACGGTCTCTTAACGTTACACCTATCATTTTTCTTTCCATGGCTCGCTGCGTTGTCCTTAACTTAAGCTGAACTCTTTTCGTTAGCTTCCACGTTTCTGCCCCGTAGGTGAGTACCGGTAAGAATATGCTGTTGTACACTTTCCTCTTGAGGGAAATTGGTAAACTGCCACTCATGATCTGTGAGAATTTTCCATATGCGCTCCACCCCATTCTTATCCTTCTAGTTATCTCCCTCTCATGATCCGGATTAGCTGTCACTACCTGCCCTAAGTAGACGTATTCCGTCACAATTTCTGGGCTCTCGCTGCCAATTGTGAACTGTTGTTCCCTTACTAGGCTGTTGAACATTACATTGGTTTTCTGCACGATAATTTTTAGACCCATCGATCTGCTCTGCCTGTCTAACTCATTGATCATGATTTGCAGTTCACCTCCTGAGTGACTCAGCAAGGCAATGTCATCAGCAAATCGCAGATTATTTAGGTATTCTCCATTTATTCTTATTCCCAACTGTTCCCAATTCAGGCCTCGAAATACCTCCTGTAAACATGCGGTGAACAGCATTGCCGAGATCGTGTCTCCTTGCCTGACGCCCTTCCTTATTGGAATTTTATTGCTGACTTTATGGAGGACTATAGTAGCTGTGCAGTTGCTATATATATCTTCCAGTATTTTGACATAAGTCTCTTCTACCCCCTGGTTACGCAATGCCTGTATGACTGCTGAGGTTTCTACTGAGTCGAATGCTTTCTCGTAATCAATGAAAGCTATATATAGAGGTTGGTTATATTCTTCGCATTTCTATATCACCTGATTGATAGTGTGAATATGATCTATTGTGGAATATCCTTTACAAAAGCCTGCCTGATCATTTGGTTGATTAAAGTCTAGCGTTGCCCTGACTATTAGCGATTACCTTAGTAAATACTTTGTAGGCAACGGATAGTAAGCTGATCGGCCTGTAATTTTCCAAGTCCTTTTCGTCTCCCTTCTTATGAATTAAGATAATGTTTGCATTCTTCCAAGCTTCTGGTACAGCCGTGGTGATAAGGCATTGCGTATACAGGGTGGCTAGTTTTTCTAGCACGATGTCCCCTCCATCCTTCAACAGATCTGCTGTTACCTGATCCTCCCCAGCTGCATTTCCCCTTTTCATTGCTTCTAAGGCTTTCTTTACTTCATCTTTCGTTACTGGCGGGAGAACGCATTGCTGTGCACTGCTGTCTTTCTCATTAGCGCTCTGATTACATTGGCTACCATGCAGGTCTGTGTAGAACTCTTCGGCTACGTTAACTATCTTATCCATATTGCTAATGACATTGCCCTGCTTGTCTCTTAATGCATACATCTGGTTTTTACCTATGCCTAGTTTCCTCTTCACCGATCTTAGGCTACCTCCGTTCTTTATAGCATGATCGATTCTCTCCATATTAAACTTCCTTATGTCGGCTACCTTGCGCTTATTTATTAACTTTGATAGCTCCGTTAGTTCTATTCTATCGGTAGTGTTAGATGCCCTCATGTTTTGGCGCTTCTTAATCAGATCTTTCGTCACCTGAGATAGCTTCCCGGTATCCTTTCGAATTGTCCTACCGCCTACTTCTACTGCGCACTCCGTAAATATTGATGTCAGATTATCGTGCATTGAATGAACATCAAGATCATCTTCCTCAGTTAAAGCCGAATATCTGTTTTGCAGCGCTATCTTAAACTCCAGTGCTTTCCCTCTTACGGCTAATTCGTTAATGGCCTTCTTCTTCGCTAGCTTCTTCCGTTCTCTCTTCAAGTCTAAGCTAATTCTAGACCTTACCATTCTATGGTGGCTACAACACACCCTTCCGAGGACGGCCACATCCTGAATGATGCCAGGTGTAGCGCATAGTATGAAGTCGATTTCATTTTTAATCTCACCATTGGGGCTCTTCCAGGTCCACTTCCTGTTTTCTCGTTTGCGGAAGAAGGTATTCATGATCCGTAAATTATTTCTATCCGCGAATTCGACTAATAACTCTCCCCTGCTATTTCTAGAGCCTATCCCATAGTCACCTACGGCGTGGTCGTCAGCCTGCTTCTTGCCCACCTTCGCATTGAAGTCGCCCATCAGTACAGTGTACTGCGATTTTACTTTATTCATTGCTGATTCTACGTCCTCATAGAAACTTTCAACGGTCTGGTCATCATGGCTGGATGTGGGTGCGTAGGCCTGCACCACTTTCAGCTTGTACCTCCTATTCAGCCTAATTACTATAGCTGCTACCCTCTCGTTAATACAGTAGAGCTCCTCTACGTTGCCAGCTATATCCTTATTAATGAGGAATCCCACACCTAGTTCTCGTCTATCCTCTAACCCGCGATAGCACAGTTTGTGTCCGTCCTTTAGTACTGTATACGCCTCACCTGTCCTCCTAAGTTCGCTAAGCCCTATCACATCCCATTTAATTCCCGCTAGTTCCTCGAACAGCACTGCTAGGCTAGCCTCACTAGCTAAAGTTCTAGCGTTAAACGTTGCCAGGTTCAGATTCCAATGGCGGCCTGTCCGGAGCCAGAGATTCTTAGCACCCTCCGCTGCGTCACAGGTCTGACCACCGCCGTGGTCAGTTGCTTTGCAGCCGCTGGGGACTGAGGGCCGAGGGTTAATTGGTTTGATTATAGAAGGTTGTGGCCATGTACTACACCAAGGTGGCCAAATCCTGCTCTGGTGAGAGTACGTTTTCGGTTCTGGTCACCGAGATAAGGCCGCACTCCAGGCCTGGTTATACAATTCCATCGACACGGGGATTTTTTTTTAAACCCAGTGGAGAATGGCGCGGCACCAGGATTTGAACCCCGATCCTCTTGCACGCGAGGCGGATGTTCTACCTCTACGCCATCTCGACACTCACCCGCCACTTAATACCCACTGACATCCTCAAGAAGGCGCACCTGACCGTTTATCCCTCCAGACGGTACAACCTCCCAGCGGCACATGCCCCTCACTCACCCGCCTACGCCTTCCAGGAGCACCACCTTTCTAAAGGCTCTTCCCATCAGAAGACGACCCAGAAGGCTCCGCCACCACCTGCCTAACTTCGTCCTTAGAGCAGCTTAACTCACCAGAAGATCACTTAACACCGGAACAAAAAGGCAGCGGCAAAATATAGTCTAGACATACAGTGGCGTGGTGATCAGTGTGAAATCTAAATTAGCAAACAATACTGACCAGTTGACTCGTTACAGCATTGGATCGCCTCAGCGTCTTTTCAGTTTTTTCTTCAGCGTGTGCTAAGTGCATGTTCTTTACGTTTCTCCTCTTTTTGAAATACTGTGCATTGTGTGCGAAATATTCACTGCAGGCATCTGTGATCAATGCAGCCTTCAGTTGTCTGCCCACTCCACACTTTCAGGACAACCGAAGACAAATTGGGGCCGGTTGGTCTACATCAGCTTCGTTGAGTGGACGAGGAAAAAATGGGTCTGTCGTCGGGTGTCCGCCAGTCGTTAGGGTTACGGCGACGTGTAGCGAAGTAGGAAGGTCGTTCAGGAGCAATCGAAGTGATGTCGAGTGGTGATGGACGCACAGGGCTGACGGGCTGGAGACCAAGGTTTGCAAGCTCTTGACGGACGACGGCTTGTACCATCGAGATGGTGGGCAAGTGGTTGTCGCCATCACGTAGAGGCAGGGAGGCAGGGGACATAGCTTCGAGTTCGCGTCGAATGATGCGGGTCACATTTTCTGAAGGCGCAGGAGTTTTCCGGTGGAGCAGGTCTTCACATGAGCAACTCGCTGCCGTGTTGGGGAGGCGTGTGTACGGCTGACTAATACGTCTTCTTTTAGCTTCCTCGAAGCGGCGACATTCCTTAATAATGCTGTCGACTGTAGTGAAGTTCTTGCAGACGAGCAGGTTGAAGGCGTTGTCGGCGATCCCCTTCAACACGTGACCCACTTTGTCAGAATCGGGCATGTTATTGTCAACTTTGTGGCAGAGGGCCAACACGTCGTGAATGTAGGAAACATAGGATTCCGTAGACGTTTGAGATCTGGACGCAAGCACCCTCTTAGCGGCGAGTGCTCGGCCGAGCGGCCGTCCAAACAGCTCGCGCAGTTTCTGCTTGCAGACTCCCAGCTGGTCAAATCATCTTCGTGAGTCTCGTACCAGACGCGGGTGGTGTCTTTTAAATAGATGATGACATTCGCGAGCATAAGAGTCGGATCCCTGCGGTTGTACGTACTCACGCGTTCATACATGTTGATCCAGTCGTCCACGTCAACGTTGTCGGTGCCAGAAAATGTCCCAGGGTCACGAGGGGAAGAAAGAACGAGCGATGGCATTGCCGATTGTGATGTTTGCTGGGAGGCGTCTTGGGTCATGGTGAGCGAAGTCAGCTGGCGGCCGCTGCGGAGCTCCGTCTTCGGTAGGCGTAGAGGAAAGCCGCACCTCCACCAAATATGTTGCGGGAAAGAGTATATTTACAGTTATTTACAAAAACGAATGAACAGCTATGGGCGGCACTCAGAACACAGCCAGAGATGAGTTCTCGTCTTCTTCCTCGTCCACTCGTTCACTCGCTCAATGTCGTCGTCGTCGTCTACCCGCTGCAATATATCACCGCGTTTTAATAAAAAAGAGGCAACTCTTACTGAATAATGAGCTTTCATAAGCTTGAAAATATAAAAAAATGAAATGCGCGTCTCGCTACCGCCAGGTGTATGCACAAGCAAACTACGATGACATCAATACCCCTTTGCATTGTTTTAAGATTCGCCCACGAAATGCAAGAAGACAAGATGCACGGAAAGCTTTTTCTCTTATTCGATATCTTGGTCTCTTTCTCAAGCCCCACTTTCTGTAAGATAATGAACAACCAAATATCCTAGATTACCGCACTGGCTGTATACGCGCTTAATTGAAGATACTTAACTTCGCCGTTTACTTCGAGACAGCAATAACGGAACCCATAATAGTCTCGACTTCATCAATCGGGTTACGAGCTTGAATCCAGTGACAGAATAAAATAATTCTTCTTGAACTCCTAATTTCTGAGTCATACATATGTATATGGCTGCCGAGGGAACATCAGGAGAGCCGCGAAAAGATAAACAACGGAAACTTTTGAGAAACAAACAATTAAATGAACTTGTGTTTATCGTACCTTCGCGGTGCCATTAAGGACAGTTAAATGGTGATGACGGCCTCGTTGAGCTTCTCGATGACGCACCGCTATTGAATCCCGCAACTCAATCAGAAACTGCAGAGAACTTGCAGAAAAAAACCACATGCCGCCGGTGGATTACGACTCGGGGGAAAAAATATAGTACAAGAAGCAGGCATTGTCATAGTAGGCTACTATGTTAAAAGATTCAGAGAAGACATCGTCAAGTTCCCAAAGTAATCGTAAATGCCATCAATGTCTGTGGGTTTCCTGTAAATCATAACAGCATACCGCCCCCATTCTGCCCTACACACGCCCCTCTCTTCTGTGTCTTACTCTAGGCCATGTGCGATTTATACACACACATAAAATACAGAATATGTGGTAAGAGGTGAGGCTTAAATATCTGCACATTCACCGATTCGTAAAAGACAAGCACAACAACCAAAGAATGTCCAGCGCATCACTGTACCGGACGCGGCTCATTCCTTCAGAAAAACACAAAGCACTGCTATATTACCAACTAAAACCTTGGGGAAAATGAATAATGAATCCAAACAGCGCCACTGGACATCCCCAGGTGCCCAGGTGGTAACTCAAATGGCAGCTTACATGCACCATTCAGGCGTAGCGAACCGGAAGTCATGTGCTTCGGCGAATTGAACTTCGCTCCCGGGACTATTTATTAATTCAGGGGTAAGTGCCCTCCTCTGCCTGTGTTTCCACTTCCGCAGACGAAAATAGGATAGAAACATAGAATAAATGGGAAAACGAAACATAAGAATATTCTATATTCTACTCTCATCCTTTTTCAACCAGCCCTTCTCCGTGACAACATACGCACTACCACTTCCTTCTCCCATAGTCCAACGAGCGAACGCGCCTTTGTTTGAAAGTTTTCAAAGTTTGTTTGAAAGTTTATTGAAAAAGATGCATAGGTAAGATGTACATAAATTGCTTATTACAGAAGGAGGTCCCAAAGTGGAAACTGTCAGGGGGACCTCCTCTAATTAATTGCATATTTGATGTAGGATAAATATATGGCAGATAGCAATTACATAGCGAAACACAGGTGCAATGAAAAGTAAGATCTGAAATAACAGTTTAGTCATGCTAAATTTTAAAAACACATTTTAAAAACACAAAAAGAGAATATAGAACAAGCACTCAGGCAATAGAAGTCGTACACAATACTAACAGGTTTCACTGGCGTGACAATTGAAGGCAATTATGCAGTACATAGTTTTTCAAGTTTTTATGGAATTTTGCATCGGTGTGGAATGATTTGATGGTTACGGGTAGCGAGTTCCAGACAGTGATTGCTGAAAATAAAGCGGACTGTTTGCCATAATTAGTTTTGACATTCGGAAGCAAAAGATTATGTTGTTCAGCGAATCTAGTATTATTAACGTTACACAAACAGGAACCTGTAAATATAGGGACAGTAGTGCTATTGTGACGGGCGCGATAAATTAATAAACCTAGTTTCAGTTGGAGTGAACAAAGGAGAGGTAAGATATTGAGCCGGCGGTAAAGGGGAGCACTGGATGCGGTGTATGAGCTGAATGTCATTATTCTAGCAGATTGGTTTTGAAGATGACACAAAGAAGAAAGATGGGTATAGTCCGTGTTACCCCACGATGATAAAAAGTAATTGAGGTGGCTATCAATGAATGCATAATAAAGTGAGTTAAGAATATGCTGTTGGAAATAATGACGCGTTCTAATTAGTATACGTATACCGAGTGCAACTTTTTTGCTAATAGATTTAGTGTTAAGGTTAAATTTTAAATGTGAATCAAGCGTCACACCGAGAAATGTTACAGAACTTGATGGGAGAATAATGTGATTATTTAGGTACACATCTGGAACGCTGACAAGTCGTTTGTGTTCTGAGTAAAATATTATTAGCTTTGTTTTAATTGGGTTTATTTGTAAAAGATTGCTGTGGCACCATTCCATTACATTTATAAGGCCGGCATTAATTTTTGATGTTAGGTCACTTAAGTTATCGCTAGAAGAAAATATGGTAGTGTCATCTGCATACAGAATGCAGTCAGTGTTATTGAGGCATTTTTGCAGATGATTAATGTGAATTAAGAATAGAAGGGGGCCTAAAACAGATCCTTGCGGAACTCCTTGATTAATTGTAATTGGTTGGGATAAAGTATTCGATATTTGTGCAAACTGAGTTCTGTTAGCGAGGTAATTACGTATAAACTAAGAGTGGGCCCACAAATTGCCAGCGCTTCTAGTTTTAAAAGGAGTAGGGGATGATTGATTGTATCAAATGCCTTCGTAAAATCAATGAATATAGCTGCCGCCCAAAGTCCGTTATCAATGAAGTGTTTAATTATGTCAGTAAATTGTATCAGTGCGAGCTCAGTGGAATAGTTAGGGCGAAAACCAAATTGATGAGGTATCAGGAGGCTGAATTTTAGAAGGTAGTTCATTAGACGGTTAACAACGAGCTTTTCGATTACTTTACTGAAAAATGGAAGAATAGTTATCGGACGATAATTATCCAAACTGTATTTATTGCCTCTCCTGTGTATAGGAATAACTTTGCCGTTTTTAAGTTGATCTGGAAAGTCACCAGACTTAAACATCTTATTGATAACATTAGTGAGAACGGGCGACAGTTCGTGTGCAACAAGTTTAATTTTAGATGGAAGGATAGAATCTAAGCCACACCCGGTATTTTTTACGAAGGTTATTATTACGTTTATAACTTCATCAAGGGATGTTGGACGCAAATAGAAAGAGAAAGGACAACGAGTGGGTCGCGTGATTTCAGCGGTAGGCGTTTTGACAAGCTGTGAAAAAAATGAGTTAACGCGTTTGCTATGTCCGTAGGGTTAGTTAAACTTCGCGTACCATTAATTTCTGTAATGTTGCCGCTTTGGTCCGAGAGATTTAAAAACTCCTTGATCAATTACCAGTTCTTATGAGTGTTGTGTTTATTTTTAAGTATTTCGTTTTCATAGTAACTCCTTTTACGATGTTTAATTAGAGATTATAGCGTTTTTGAGTAGATTTTGAATCTTTGTTTTAAAGCGAGGTTGAACGGTTGCGCTTTCACTTTGTTGTGAAGGTTACTTTTTTTTCTAATAGAGCGTAGTATTCCGTTAGTCATCCATGGATTTCGCGGTGCAGAATACCATTTTACCAGTGACGTTACTGTTGTGCATGCGTCAACTGCATCGATTAATTTCTTCGAAAAAATGTTTTACTAAGCGTTAGCGCAGTTTTCTTGCAACACATCTGTCCAGTCAACATTGGCTATCAAATCAATAAATCTGTTTTTGTCGAAGGAGTATCTATTTGATTTTTTCGATGCGCTTTCATTTGAGCTGTCTATAAGCAAGAATACCGGGTAGTGATCAGTTATATTGAATCTAATGACTCCGGAGGTTTGAGGTAAAAGGACATTAGACAACACATGGTCGATGAGCGTACCATGTGAATCAGATGCACAAAGAGTTGGAACGTCTAATAATGATTCAATGCCATAACCGAGAAGAATGTTCATATATTCAGAGCAAGCATGATCAGCGGTATCAATAATGTTTATGTTCATATCCCCTACAATAATTATTTCTTTGTTTTCTTTGTTTAAAGAAGTTAGAATGCTGTACAGTTCTCTGCAAAAGTCGGTGTAAGATGAGGACGGCGAACGATAAATGGAAGCAATGATAGTGTTCTTGGAACGGGAAAGAAAACTTCGGTCTAATTCAATCCAAACTGGCTCACACTTATCTGTGCTAAAATTGATGTCAGAGCGACGTTTGTACGAGATGGCGTTTGATATGAACATTGCTGAACCACCATGACGGTCTGATGAACGGTGGTAGTATTCAGCTTGATAATTTGGTATCGAAAATATTTTGTCATCCGAAGCTGACAACCATGTTTCCGATAAACAAATAAGGAAGAAGGAATGGTTGGCGAGGGTTAGAAAGTTTATCATATCGTCATAGTGCTTCGGCAGGCTGCGAGTGTTGAAATGGATGATAGATTTCTGCGATGATACTGAGTTTGCAAGAAAGTACTTTAACTGGTCAAGATCGTAATACATTGCAATGTGGAGCGGGACCCGCGTGCAGTGAAGATTAGATTATGTGAACATAGCGAGGTCATCGACTCCGGAAATTCGGTACACGCGGCTGTCTTCGGTCTTGCGAGCCTTGATACGGCAGTTATCAACCCAAATGAATTTCCAGCCTTTTTTCCTTTTTTAGAGCCAGTGCTTTTGCGAACAGGCGCTTGTTTTCCGGAGTCAGGTGGTCATTAACGTATACGGACTTGTCAAGAATGGGTGCTGTGAAACCTATGGAACTTGTTGTAATGCGTCCTTTTTTGCCTTCTTAACAAACTCGGTTTTTTTTTCGCGGGAGTAAAAGCGAACGATAATGTTCTCATCTTCCTTAGCTGGAACACGGTGGGCAACATCAATGTCTTCAGTGGTGACAGGGCACTCAAATTTTTTTCCAATTTCCTCAATGATGCCGACACAGTTCTCGCCCTGAGTGGTAGGGACCCCTTTGACTTCTACATTGTTGATTCGGGAGTATTGCTCCAAATCGGACATTCTTTGAGCTAGTTGCTTGTTTGCTCGGTTTAGGTCATTATTCTCGTTTACGAGGTGGGCTTGCTCGTCCTTCATCTTTTCATACAATTCATTAAAAAGCTCAAGGCTGCTGCGCAGCTCGCCTACTTCCTTTCGCAACGCGTCGACATCCTTCGAAAGCTCAACATTTGTAGGCATCAAGACATTCGCCGGTTGTATGGGTGCGGGTTTTGTGCGCCCTCTGACGTCACTGCCGTTATTCGCCGCGTCTTCCTAATTGGTGCGACAAATTCCTGCGCTGTTTGTCTCGGCCACGGTGCATTTGTACACTCTTTGGGCGCCATTGCTGCAATAACCTCACAGCGTTTTCAATATACTGCTGGCAAATGTTTCGCGAAAGCCAGCAAGGAACATAGGAAGAAAGCAAAGGACAGGGCGTTTCTGAAGCGAGACTTTAAAGTGCACTGCGCAAACACGGGAAGATTGGTAGACTTGTTTATATAGAAAGCTCGGAGAATAAACAGCGGCGAATCTCGACCCTCGGGGCATGTCTGATAGGCACCCAGTTTAGAAGAGGAGAAAATTATATTGTTTCCAGGAAAAACAGCAAGAGTATTACACAATGAATTGTCACACGAGAAACACAAGGAAGCAAGAAAAGCTCTTTACGTTATTTTTTTTACATAGATTGTAGTGAGTGTTTTGGCACAAAATGTTTTTTAGCTTACAAGGAGGTCCTCTGTGTGTGGAGGGACTCTTATTCCAGGGCTCCTATGGCTCTCACTGTCAGCCGGGCCCAGTGCACCAGCTCCCGTTTGTTTTACAGGCTAAAGCTTGTTATCGCGGCCTCCCTCGGGTCAGGGTTGTGGTTGGGTATTACGGGGGTTGGTAAGGAAGTCCATGGGGTGTGACATATTCTGAGAAAGGCGTCACAGGTGTGCATTTCGTGGGGTAGGGTGTGTGATGTATGTCTGCATAAAACCGCTTCCTCCCTGGTGAGGACTGTGTGGCGGGGGCAGGTCTGGCGGTTGAGCCTATGGTGTCGAAGAATAGCGCTATAGTGTCGGAGCACCGTTTCTGGGGATCGTGAGCCGTAATGAGAGACTCGGTTCCCGTAAGCTAGGGCGATAGCTTGCGTTCGCTGTTTCCACAGAGAGACGCGTGACCAGTTGTTCAAGGAAGAACCACGTCGAATAATTACTGTTGCCTGCTCTTCAGGATGTGATGTGCGGCGGTGGAAACTGTTTCCTTGCTTCTTGGGAGTCGGCGACGGGGTAGGCTCGTTCTCCCTCCATTTTGGAGACAAATGTGAGCGCAATAGCTTCCTCTTCGGCCTCAAAAGTGCTCGTGGTGCGTATGGTGGCTGCGGTTACTTCCTGCAGTGTATGAGTAGCTACACTGGCCTTTTGTGCCGACCGCGACGCGTAGTGCGCCGCGTCGGTGTATCTCACATTGAGTAGATTCCCGCGCCCTCGCATAAAAAGTGTTGCTCGCGAGCCTCTCCGGCTTGCGCGGATTTTATGGTCCATGTTTCGGGGGCGATTGTATGCGCTTGAGTGTATCCTGCCAATTTAGTGCTAATGCAGAGTAGGCCTACTTTCTTTCGTGTTCCACAGTTCTAAACGCGATCGCGGTCGAAACAAAGTGTCGTACAATTCCGTAGCGTTTCGTGTCGCATGGTGCGTAATCGGTTATCAGGTAAAGAAGAATCGGAAATCATGCGTGGCAGGTGTTAAAGAAATAAAATAACCGATATTTATATTCAAACACTGCCTTCTTGGTAACTCAACAATAAGTTAACAGGATTTAATGTTTTCTTTCATCGTGATATTTGTTGCTGTGAGAAGCGTTTTGTGGTTAAGAACAAAAACGTTACCATGATGCTGACATCAGATTCAAGTGATGAGACACCACAAAATCCGGCAGCCTTCCTGCGCACTTAGAGCGAGGAAATGATCATAAAACCCTGTAAGAAAGAGCACCAGTCCGATATCTAGTTAATGCAGTCGCACGGATCACTCAAAGTAAACAGTCATCATGCTTAAATGTCACTTTGGTTAAGCGCTAGATCAACGGACTCTTCCCCAACATGCGGGTTTCCTTTACTCTCAGCGGATCACTAATGAACATCATGTGAAAGGGTGTGTCGTCCGAGCGAAGCGCAGTGAGGTATTACTCTGTCACTTAGTTCAAATAAATATCTTCCTTCAACTTCTTTTGTAAAACATCAGAGAATACAACGACACTTTTACAAGATATAAACAGTACTCTACAGTCTCCTGAACATTACGCATGTATACTACGATATATACTTTACTAAGGGACAAACCTTTATCTCGATTTTCGCTGTGTAGCTCTTACACAAAAGCAGCAATTTTCAAGTAATTTCTTGCTGCTATATTCTGGGACAAATGCCTTATTGTACAACAGAGTCTTATGCTATGCGTGACACTTTGTAGTGGATAAGTTCAAGGGTCATCGTCGCTTTCGCTCTCGAAGGTGGTCGGACCGGGTCCCTCACCACCCTAGCAAATGATGTCACATTCGGTTAGATCCATTTTATTCTAAATTACAGTAAACCATAGAAGCTTTAAAAACAGTATCCGGGAATACCGCACGATAGTAATTCAAAATCGAGGAGCAGACGAGCTGAATGAATGGTATTCTTAGCCGTCCTGTCAGAGTTACTTCGAGGTCGACATTCGCCGTCCACGCCAACTGGAATCACCTGAAATCCACTTTAAAGAGCACACAGCTGCCCAACTGCGCATACTGGAAAATGATAATAATTATAGCAGAAGGTATCGGTCCTCATCTAGCCGCTGAAGCAGAGAAATTGGGGCTGGCTGCTTGTTTATATGTGTGTTGGACGGGCTACCGCTAGGAAGCTACAAAGGAAAAAAAAACTAAGACCTTATGTGAAGCGCGCTTGACTTGTAGTCTTCGTTTTCGTCCTGCGCTGTTTCCTAGAGGTAGCGCATCCAATCCACCAGTATGTAAAACCAACTAGCCCTATTATCGTATTGCAGCGGCTAGATGACGAGAGCTGCCTGCTGCTATCTTTATTATCATATTCCAGCATGCAGCGATGAGAAACTGTGTGCCATTGAAGCAGAATTCAGATTCCTGCACTCGGCGCGGATGACAACGGTGGATTGTATGTGATGTCGGACCCCTCTCTCAAAAAAGGGGGACCCAAATATTTTGGACACAAGCGCAAGGAAATCCGTGAAACAAACCTTGGGGTTACATACGCACACCTCAAACGGCCGACTAATGAGGCTTACTGTCCGCCACACTGATGAGGAGTTAACAAAGACACACTGAAGTCAAGTCTATAAATTCTCATCCACTACCACAATAATAAGGCTTGTTGCGATACTCGGAATACCATTCCTCCGGTTAAGAGGTTGACAGCGGATATACAGCCAGAAATGAGAAAAAAAAAATCACGTTGGCCCCATCCCTAAGAATATGCATCCTACTTACAACAAGGGCAGAAGAGAAGCTAGAGCAAAATGCAATTGAAAGAACTGGAATTAATCTCCACGAACAATGTACACTAACGCACGCGGACCAGATGATGGCATTTTTACTACTGAAGCATCCTAACAAGAAGGCAGACTACTGCGGGTTGATCCTGAGGCAGTCGTGCCATCACTACGCTCAAACCGTGTGCAGAAACTACATCAAGGGCTGGGTCCATGAGTGGGCCAATCGGATCATCAAGGACACGAACTTGGAATCAGCACTCATAATGAGGCTCCTGGACAACAAGCGGTATGGAGCAATGAACTGGCCTATGACCTCGGGCGTGAAGTACTGTTCCGATCACTATTGCACAGTGAACAGAAACATGATGTATCACTCTACAATAATGCATTAATCCTACATCACCAGAGCTTAGAACGAACAGAATGTCCCAAATCCTCTGCAGAGTTAAAGAAGGACGTGAAAATAACAAAAACATGAAAAGAAACCAACGCGTATCACACCCCAAAATCACAACACAACTGGTATCCAGAAGTTGACTGGGGAGCAGGTCGGCTCTGTGGAGATATTATGGATATCTAACATAAGCTACGGGCCTACATTACCAGTGGGAGGTCACGCCGCTCAACGTAGGCACAGCGGGATAGAAATGGCTCGTAAACAGCGCTGCTCTAGAAGCTTCGACCAATAGAAACCTGAAGCAGGGGATCCAAGCATGGGGTTAAAAATTAGTTCGGTAAATAATAACTTCAAACAACAGCATTGTATTGTAGTCTTAATTTCTCCTCTTGTAGTTTAACAATAGTAGTGCGTCAAATATATTAGCATCAACAGGCGTTTGCTTTGCTCGAGAGTACACGCCCAATAAAACATGAGGTGTCAGGTAGAGAGACTCGATCTCTCCAGTAATACTCGCAGCGTATTTCCACGAGGTATCCAGGGAACAGGACTGAGGAAAGTTGGGGATAAAAGCTAGGGGTAGCGGGACAAAACACGACGCAAATTTGCTCTTCATGGTTTCATTTGTATTATTCGCAGCTATTTAAAACAAATATCGCCGAGTTATTTCCAGCCGTCCTGGCCCTACCCCCCCATGAAATGTGAAAACGCTTGTTGGAAGGTAATAGAGGTAAACTTATTCATTTCGAATCTTTCAACACGACCCATTTTGTACCACCCCGTGGACAAAATGGAGCATGGCTCAGTCAAAAATCAGACGGAGATCAAAACTAACTCATCCTCTCAATGAAGGCACATGAACTTCTCTATCCAGAGATATCTAGGCAATCTTTTCAGACTATTTAGATTGATAAACACACTGCCCATCCGGACTCGGCACTGTTTTCTTCTATGACCCGTAACATACTAGGCAGTTCCACAGCCAAGCTACCCGATATTTTTTGATTTCCTGGATCAGTCGAATTTTTTTGTTTTGCTGGATAATCTATTCGTCTTCCAATAATGCCTGTTGGATGGACAAGTGAATTGTTTAGACTTGCAGCGCGTCAACTTAAGGTTTTGTGATTGTAGGCCAGACCGAAAAAAGCTTCCCACATTGTAAGTAGCTGTTCTGGGTGGCAGGAAAGACTACGACGCTGAGGTTTGCAAGACGTTTTATGCAGTTCCTATTTTTTGTATTCTTTCATTTTCTCCACACCTCTGTAGAGCTCGCCTTTGGGAACACCGAAACTGTTGATGGAATCAGCGTGGGTAGCTTCTCCCCAGAACATTTCAATGCGAAAGCCTTTAATTACAGATGCTCCGTTCGTCCGTGCGTGCGTCCGTCCATCCGTTACGCTCTTGCGCCCATGGCTTCCGAGATCACCCGCCCGGCGCTAGTGCCGGCGAATAATCTTGGAGGCCATGTTGCAGCCTTGGTAGTTCACCACGCATGCCCGAGGTGGCGCCACTGGCGCGTGCGCCGCGCCCGCGCCGGACGCCTCGAAGCTGTCGACGACGTCGGGTGCAGAACAACCTCCCTCCTAGCGCTCGCTTCAATGGAGTCTCAGAACGCGGGCAAACGCAAGTACTTAATTAACATCTTAAGCACACATCAGTGACACAAGCAGCAACACCGCGCTAAAGGCTTTCGCCTCACCGCACTTTAGGTCAACATAGTGCCCCCTTGAATTTTTTCAACTATTCGTCGCGCAAGTCGGCATTTATTGTTTTACTTTAGTGCCTTAGACTATGCTCAATAAATACCGAGTCGATCACACTTGTCTAGAGTTGTCTAGAGTTCTAGAGCCCTGCATTAAGGTGGAAACAAAGCGAAATTATAAACTAGGTATTGACTTTCATTGATAATACTTGCGCTGGACCGCAGCAAAATATTCACGTGAAACGAACACGCACCAGCGCCTTGTTATCAGCAAAGCAGCTGCGCTAAGATTTAACTTCATTTGCTCTTCAGCACACCGCTCGAGCGTTGTAGACAAGTGTGATCGACTCTGTACTCAACGTTTTATGAAGTCTGCCCTGCACGTATAAAATTAGCAGCCGTAACCACAATAATACGCCCTCGTGAACACTGCCCCCAACACGAGCACCCGGGACTGCTACGTGGAATTTCAGACTTCAACGGCCATGGAGAGGAGGGCACGGGGGGGACGCTGAGAAAATTTTGATGCGCAAGCTCGCGATGACATCCGCAAAGGCGACACCGAAAGCGCCAAACGCAAGAGACGGACGGAGCATGATTGTACCACTCAAGAGTTGGCACCCCACTGCGACGACAACCAGCCCGGTTCCGACCCGAATTCGTGGCTAAGTAGTAAGTGCACTCGACTACTGAGCAGGAGGACCCAGAAAACCAGCCGCAGCTGCGGTATTTCGATGGATGCAAAACTGCAAAGACAACCGCGTGCCGTGCCGCTGTTAAAATTATTCCAGAGCTGTTCTCAACGGCTCCTCTTCCGCACTCTTTAATTGTGGCCAACGAGAAGTGAACGCTCCACCGCCAGACAACGCCTAGGTAATTAAAGACGTTGAATATTCATTGCTAATGCACTCAAGCACCGCTGTGGGTTGATTACACAAAGTGAAGGTTACTGACTCCATACGGTCAGGATGATAACACAAAGAGAACTTATAGAGGATGGTACGAAACGCCAAAAATCATGAAGACGCAGAAAATACTGTAAATACACTCGATAAAGGAGATCCGGAGGATAGAGTGCAAACGGAGCCAGCCTACTCTTGCTGAAAGTTTTGAGTTCTGATACAGAAGGGACTGTAGCGCCTTAGTTGCTTTAAAAAAACCACTGCTATTTCTGCATCACAGCTCAAGTAACAATTGTGCTCAACATGACAGGAATTTTGTACTCCTCTTATTCCACAAGTGTATACATCAAATGTCACAAAAAAACATTTTAAAGCATAAATGCTCCGTATTTAAGGACATCACTGCTGATGAGTACAAAGAAACAACAGCAACAACAAAAATTTAGAGGAGACACGAGCTCCACCTTATGGACGAGAAAAAAATGAAAAATTGAAAATTGGTTTTGAGGAAAGGAAAGGACGCAGCAACTGCCTCAAGTATATCTGTGAATACCTGAGCCGCGCCGTAAAGGAAGGGATAAAGAAGTAGTAGTAAGTGGTTTTATTAAAATAATGGTAAGAATGAAGGAAAAATTTCTGTTAGCCCCGGCATCTGCCATTGATACTGAACCATTTGAGACACATCTCATCGCCCCGGGAAATCAAGGTGCGCTATATACGTGCGGCAGGACGCCCAGAACACCCTCGTCGGCTCGGCGGCGGCGACACCTGAAGCCCAGGACTGCGTGGTTGTGACAGTGCGCGTCGGTGGTGTTGACACGACGTTGGCCAGTGTTTATGTGCGTCTAGCTGTCGCGTGGAACGCGCTGTGTTTTCGTGCTGTGTCTTCATGATGTGCCCCGTGCCAAATCATCTGTGGTGATTTTACCGCAAACCACAGTGCGTGGGGCAGTGCGTGCCACTCCGCGCGTGCAGACAACCTGCACGACGCAGCAACGCATCTGGGACTCACCCCCTTGAACACCGGCGAGCCCACGTTTTGACGACGAGGAACAACCGGCTCCTGCATAGACGTTGCCTTCGCATCCAGAGGCATCGAGGCGACATGGCGCCAATCACCATCTCTCTGGGACTCAGATCATTACTCCATCCTAATCAAACCCACTGATATGGAGGCGCGCCAAAAAGGTGCCCACTCCATTACCAAATGGAGTGCGTTCAGGCGGGCGGTCGACGAGGCGGCGGCCACTGGCGCAGATTTCTTTTCAAGTCTAGTCCGAAGCGCTCTCGCAGCCACCCAACGAGCAGAGGGAAGGGCAGGGCAGCACACACCTGATATGAAGCTGCTCAATCTGCGCGAGAAGAGAGATCGCGCATAGCGACGGGCGCGACGGACTGACAGGCCGCCGACTGGACTGTCTACAACCGCTTGTAGGCGGCAGTGCGCCACCACGCCAGCAAGCTATACCGCCGGCAGTGGGATTCACTATGCCAAAGGATGGAGGAAGATGTCAGCTCGCGGAGGCTGTTTGACAGCCCGCGGCGCATCACCTAACCACAGGCAAAGCGTGAACTGCTGGCCTACCGCGCGCAATCTCCAGCGGGCTCAGCTTTGAAGAGTTGGCAGATAAGTGATAAGTGCAGCACTTACTATGACTTCGTTTTATTACTTTTCATAACACTATTAAGTACCCTCTTCAGGGAGTAGTTAATAAATGACCCCCTTGCTATTTTTTGCTCTGGGTGCTAGTTACTACCCACTTAGTAACACTTCCTTTATTCCTAAAATAAACTCTGAGTTTAACTGACACAGACTGCTGAGTCAACATATTGTTTCTTTAATGAAATATATCTGCAGGGGCGTGCGGTTATGTGGACTAAGCTGCTTCTACAATCTCAAGTTCATAATTAACGCTGGTACCTTAGCTCAATGAGGAAGAGCCACAGCCTGTAAACAGCCGTCAGATTTACTTAGTATTAGAAGACTGAGAAAAATTGCATGTGTGCGCACAGCGCGTGTGTCGCGCCTGTGTGACACTTTCTAGTTTCTGCTTTTATTGCATTCTGGACCCCTGTGTGTACCCGGTAATGTTTCGCATAATTTGTGCATGTCATGTGCAACAAGCTTATGCCTGTGTGACTTACGGCTAGCGCGCACTGATAGCTCTGACTGGCTTCGAGAATCATTCAAATTGACGTAAAGATCCCCAAGTTGTTGAAGTAATACGCAGCCTTCCCCACAGGGACCTGTTTCTCAATCCTTTCTCATATCAGGGTTCGGGTGCTCACTGCGAAGTAAGACCTTTTCCTTTTTCGTCAATTGGGCTTTACGTACGTATTCAGGCCGTGCCAGACAATGTGGAACGAATGACACATACTCATTCGGCGCTACTAACACATCTCTGTTATCAATATCGATACGCACTGCCAATACAGGCCGCTAGTTCTTACCGCTGCACTTTTACGTTATGACGCAGGACGGTCTATACCGCAATAATTTTTTGGATAACCATTCTACTGATGCTTCATAACATAACCAATTATTGTGCTCATCTTGTATAGGAAAATTTAACTCCACTATTCCGCAGGTTTTTACATAAAATTTCTAAAGCAAGTTCACCATTAAACGTACTATCTGCGCCGAAAGTGCCCTCCATTGCAAAGCTTTTGCCAAAGGCTGCATGGTTTTCATATCGAACTGTGGAGCCCTTATGCCTTAAACCCTAAAGAAGAAAAAGGTTAAAAGGTGAAGCCGCCGCGGTGGCTCAATGGTTAAGGCGCTCGTCTACTGAACCGGAGTACCCGGGATCGAACCGGACCGCGGCGGCCGCGTTTCAATGGAGTCGAAATGCAAGAAGGCGCCGTGTGCAGTCCGGTGTGATTGCAGGAAGTTACCCAGGTGGCCTAAATTATACCGGAGACCTCCACTACGGCACCTCTTTCTTCCGTAGTTCTTTCACAATCTCCTTTATCCCTTCTCTTGCGGCGCGATTCGTGTGCCCACCGAGATATGTGAGACAGTTACTGCGTCATTTCTTTTCCTAAAAACTGCTAGTGGTTAAGATCTGGTTAGCCCTGGTCTAAAAAAAACAGCATCTCTCTGTATACATTTGAGGTCGAGCGGATGGCGGTTTCTATAGATAGCCATACTGACACACACACAGTAGTAGGCATTTTTAAAACGAAAGCTTTGCTAGGCCAGCCAGCGCGCCATTTCGGCTCGTTGCGCCGTAAGCCGTATGTAGGCAGCCGTATGCTGTATGCGCTGACCGACGAACGACCTTGTGCCGCCGTTTCCCAACAACGCCGCAGCCGCTCTCCAACAGATGGCGCCGCCGTCGACGCCGCTCGTTCCACTGGATATGCTCCGCTGAGGTAGAGGGAGAGGAGGTGTCGCTTCACGCGGCGTGTATATATATATATATAAGCTTCGCCTTAGTGTATTGTAGCTATGGCTATGGCTATATACCTGATACCTGATTTAATGTCTGCAGCGGTTCCTTGCACCTAAGGTATTAAGCTTATGTTTAGAATATGGCATGAACCGGCGTTTTAAAATAATAATAAAAATTGGTTTTGGGGGAAAGGAGATAGTGCAGTATCTGTCTCATATATCGTTGGACACCTGAACCGCGCCGTAAGGGAAGGGCTAAAGGAGGGAGTGAAAGAAGAAAGGAAGAAGAGGTGGCGTAGTGGAGGGCTCCGGAATAATTTCGACCACCTGGGGATCTTTAACATGCACTGACATCGCACAGCACACGGGCGCCACGTTCAATGAAATTTTCACCCAAGCAATGCAGTAGGCTGGAAGGGATCCCCTTCTGATCGTCGGCGACTTCAACGCCCCGAGCAGGCTATGGGGGTACCCCCGGGAGGACAGACGTGGGCGGAAGCTTGCGGAACTTCTTTCCACACTTGGACTTACTTTACACACTGATCCCGCCAACCCAACACGAGTCGGAAATTCGATTCAACGAGATACTTGCCCGGACCTCACATTTACACGCAACATACGCCATGCCGACTGGCTGAATACAGAGGACACTCTGGGTAGTGATCACTGTATAATCAACACCACCATTTACATGCGTCCCCTGAAACGCCCACTAACACAAGCTCGTGTACCGGACTGGACGACTTTCCGCACACCTCTACCCATCGTAGATCCCCTCCAGTCGGGATACGACGCATGGTCCAAATCGCTCACGTCTACACTCACGCAACACGAGAAGCAGATACAGCTCACAGAAACACAAACGGACGTGGACAACTACTTGCTCCACCTTTGGGAGGCCCGCCGCAGCCTCACCAAACGATGGAAGAAACAGAAACATAACAGACGCCTAAAGAAACGCATCCTCGAACTCACACAACAAGCAGCGGAATATGCTACTCAGCTAGCCGACACTAACTGGGTGGATCGGTGCAACGCGGCTGCGCGCCAGATGTCTGGCCGCAACACGTGGCGCCTATTCCGCGCTCTCATCGATCCAATACAAACACGCACGGAAACCCAACGCCACTTACATAGGGCATTGCACAACTTTACAGGAACGACAACACAGCTAGCGCACACGCTCAGGGATCGATACCTTTGTACCACTAAGGACCCCCGGCAGGCGGCGTACTCGTATGCAGGCGAAGAGAACGCGGAGCTGGACAAGCCGTTCCAGCTCCACGACCTCCGGGCGGCCTTAAGCAAGATGAAGCGGGGCACTGCACCTGGGCGCGACAAGGTTACGGTCAAGCTTTTGGCCAACCTTCCCGACGCAGCCTACGCCGCGCTCCTCAAATACATCAATAGCATTTGGGACGGAGAGACTCCTCTCCCTCTAGATTGGAAATCGGCTCTCGTGACCTTCATTCCGAAGGCCGGCAAACCTATCGATGTGGAGAACCTTCGCCCCATCTCTCTGACGTCTTGTGTCGGCAAGTTGATGGAGACGATGGTGCGCGACAGACTCTCCGATTATCTCGAAACATAGCACATTTTCGCGAACACCATGTTCGGTTTTCGTCCTCACAAGTCAGCACAGGATATACTTCTGCAGCTCCACCACGACATCTTAGATCCTGTCGAATGTCCCCACAACGACAAGGTGGTCCTGGCCTTGGATCTTAAAGGCGCATTCGACAACGTCAAACATGCAGTAATCCTGGACCACCTCAGTAACACCAACTGTGGCCACAAAACATTCCATTACATAAGTCAATTTCTTACAGACCGTCAAGCCTATATACGCATACAAGATGCGGAACACGGGCCATACACCATCGGCTCGAGGGGAACACCTCAAGGCGCGGTCCTGTCTCCCCTGCTCTTCAATTTCGCAATGCTTCGCCTTCCCTCCAAATTGTCTTCTCTGCCCGGGATACATCACGCTCTTTATGCGGATGACATTACAATCTGGGCCACGCAAGGCAACCTGGGCCACATGGAGTCCTGCCTGCAAGCAGCAGCGACCCTAGTCGACGACTACGCGGCCTACTGCGGACTCCAGTGCGCCCCAGCTAAATGAGAATTTGTGCACTTACGTCCCTCCCCCCGGGACACAACTCCGCTTCGCATCAGTCTCCCCTCGGGACCGATCCGGGAGGCCAAGGAGATCCGCGTCCTTGGCCTCTTCATACACCACCAACGCAGAGTCGACACCACCATAGCCAAACTTCGCACGGTGGGAGACCAGGTGGGCCGAATGGTCCGCCGGGTCTCAAACAAGCGGGGCGGATTACGAAGCAAGGATGCACTGCGGCTTGCCCATGCTTTCGTAAGGAGTAGAATCCTCTACTCAACTCCCTACTTGCACCTGCGCAAACATGATGATGACCAACTGGAGGTCATCCTGCGGAAAGTCATCAAGCGGGCTCTCGATCTTCCGATCACCACGTCCAACCAGAGGCTTCTGGCCTTGGGCGTGGTGAACACATTTCGGGAGCTTCGAGAGGCCCACTTATGCAACCAATACACGCGTCTTGCACAGACCACGTCCGGTCGCCGCCTCTTGGACCGGCTACACATCAAACACGACTACCACATTGAGGAAAGGGAGAGAGTGCCAGAACCCTGGAGATGCGCCCTCCGGGTCCGACCCCTTCCCCGCAACATGTCCAGTGAAGACCATAGCGGTCGTCGCCAGGCGCGCGCGGAAGCGTTGGCGCGATACTATGGTAACCAAGAACATGTGTATTACGTAGACGTTGCCGACCCACACCACGGGGGGTGGTACACGGCCGCAGTCGTACACAACACAAACACAGTTAACGGGCTCACTTTCAAAAAGCCTACAGCGCAACACGCGCGGAGGAGATTGCCATTGCTCTGGCTCTCACGAATCCCAAGTCAAAACACATCATCACCGACTCTCGAGGGGCCTGTCGGAACTACGAGTTGGGCAGGGCTACCCCGCTTGCCTGGCGCATACTGGAATATCACTGTCGATCTGAAGATCCAACTCCACGCAACCTGATTTGTGCCCCGGTCACCAGGGCCTCCAGGGAAACGAACAGGCCGATCAGGCCGCCCGCGCACTCTCTCCCCGGGCTATCTCCCTGTCCTTGGAAGGGTACTCCAAATCAGACAATCTGGCCATTACATTCAAACAAATCACCGATTACTACAAGGAGGAGCACCGGCGCTACCCGGCCCCTTGTAAGGGTCTGGATCGCGCTGACGAGCGCCTCCTCATCAAAATTCTCACTAACAGTGTACTGTGCCCGGCGGTGCTTAAACACTTCAATACATCCTTTGATGGCACGTGCCAGTTCTGTGGGGAGGTGTCTGACACCTTCCACATGGTTTGGGCGTGTCAATCTAACCCATCTATCCCCCCCAACCCCAACCCCACCAGAGAGGACTGGGAGGCGGCCCTGCTCGGCTGTCAAGACCTGAAGAGCCAAAAGGATTTGGTTCAACGGACGCGGGCGGCGTTGCTTGCCAATGGGGCCCCGGAATAGGGGCTCCACCTAGTACTGTGAGGAGAAAGGGCCAATAGGGTCCTACCCCAATCACCTTTCTGTAAAAATTTAATTGCTTATAAATGTTTTTCACCACCACCACCTCTATGCTAGAAAGTGTGACAGTTGTGTCGCTGTTCGCGCAAGGTTGCAGATTTATTTTGCGAGAAATGTATCAGTCCAGAAAAAAATGAAAGTTGGATTTTGAGGAAAGGGTACCACACAGTACCTGTCCCACACATCTCGGTGGACACCTGAACTGACCGCAAGGGAAGGGGTAAAGGAGGAATTCATAGCTGACAGCAAGAAATATGTGTCATAGTGGAGGGCTTCGGAATAACTTCGGCCGCCTGGGGACCTTTACTGTGCACTCACATCTCTAACCCGCCCCGGTGGCTCAGTGAATGGTGCGTTCGGCTACTTATCTGGAGTACCCGGGATCGAACCTGACCGCGGCGGCCGCGTTTCGATGGACGCGAAACACTACAGCGCCCGTGTGCCGTGCGATGCCAGCGCACGTTAAAGATCCCCAGGTGGTCTAAATTATTCTGGATCCCTCCACTACGGCGCCTCTTCCTTCTTTTCTTCTTTCACTCCCTCCTTTATTTCTTCTCTTACGGCGCGGTTCAGGTTTCCTCCGATGTGTGAAACAGATAATGCGCCATTCCGTTTCCCCTAATACCAAATTTCAATTTTCGATGCCCCCGTGTGCTGTTCGATGTCAGTGCATGTTAAAGATTCCCCAGGTGGTCTAAATTATTCTGGATCCCTCCACTACGGCGCCTCTTCCTTCTTTTCTCCTTTCACTTCCTCCTTTATTTCTTCTCTTACGGCGCGGTTCAGGTTTCCTCCGATGTGTGAAACAGATAATGCGCCATTCCGTTGCCCCTAATACCAAATTTCAATTTTCGATGTCCCCGTGTGCTGTTCGATGTCAGTGCATGTTAAAGATTCCCCAGGTGGTCTAAATTATTCTGGATCCCTCCACTACGGCGCCTCTTCCTTCTTTTCTTCTTTCACTCCCTCCTTTATCTCTTCCCTTACGGCGCGGTTCGTGTCCACATTTATATGAGACACACTGCGCCATTTCCTTTCCACAAAAACCAATTAATATTATTATTATTCACATCAAACAGCACACGGGCGTCTTATGCGTTTTGCTTCCATCGATACGCGTCCGCGGCAGTAGGGTTCCAACCCTGGTACCGGTACACCGGCTCAGTAGACGACTTGGCTCGTCTTTTATCCTCTTGGGCAGTGCGTTTCCGGTAAATTGTCCGGGAGCGTTCGCTGTTTTCTACGCCTCAGATGATACTGGCTGCTGCCTCCCGCATACGTGCTCTCTTCAGAGCCCGACGTTCCACCAAAGCGATATCTAAGGCCCTCCCGCAATGCAGCCTACGTAAAATTACGCCGTTGGCTACTCTATCATTACTGCGGTGGCAAATGCTGCGTAAGCGCCTAGTATATCGTTCCATGTGAAGGAGTTCGAGCACGTGTTCTTGCAACAGTTCTCACATGCAACCGTGTTTAAAAATTCAGGGGACACTTTGTTGACCTAAAGTTGTTGACCTAAGCAAAAGCCTTTGGCGCGGTGTTTCTGCTTTTGTACTGATATAGTCTTGTGCGCGAGTTTCTTAGGAAACGTATGTGTACTGGATTGTGCCGATGTGTTTTCAGATAGCGCGCTGTGGGCTCTAATCGACAGGCATCGGTTCGCGGTCGTTGCATGTAATATGTGAAGCTTTCCGATCGTGCTACAATGAAACTATCTCGCCCATATAGAAGTATGAAAGGCTGTAGCAGAGGCCTGGTTAACGTCAAATTTGCGGGCGGCAGCGAAAAAAAATACGAAGGGCTCTGAAGACTAGTTACGTGGTTTGAATGCGAAAACAGTTTGCTTTTTATTTTTACTTCCTTTTATTTTTATCATTTTTCTTCCTTTCTAATGAGACACCTGCTCATTAGCATACAGTCGTAAAGCACCGCATACACTACGTTAAACTTTATTCTCCAAAAAGCAACGCGGTTTCGAGGCCTATGGGTTTCGTGCTGGCGTCGCAGTCTGAAGGTTTAAGGTTAAATTGCCAGCACCTTGGAGATAATTTTATTTTTCTTTGGTACCACTGTGACGTCATCTGCGATTTTCGGAAGAACTACTGCTGGACAACGCCGTCCGCCAGGTTTTATTTCTGATTAGCCATACAGTGCTTTCGCCATAATAACCGGAGATTCTAAAATGCGGTGACGTATTTGTTACACTCATTCCACGTTATAGCCGAGGGCAACTCAAATGCGCGAACACTTCTTTCATATAGCGAAGCGCTGCCTCGCCTGCTTAGCAAAGAATATTGCAAACAAGTTTCTGGCCAGAATTTTCTGCGCCTCCTGCGCTGACTACGGCGAGCCCTCAGTTACTTCTGGTCATGTGGCACGTTATTGCGCACGCTTCCGCTCGCTCACCATAGCCCGAAGGCCGCCGTTCATTCATACGCGTTGTTAGACACAGGAAGCATCTGAATTACGACACAGGCACACATCTTTTGAACACCGATTATACTCGAGGACAACTTTCTGTGGCACGGCACCAGAACTTAGGCAGGAAAGGGGAAGGAAACGGACCTTTGAGCTCGTGTCGAGGGCATTTGATTGTTCATTATTGTGACTAGAAATGCGGAGCAGTGAATGGGGGAAAGTTCGAGAGACATCGCAGGGTTGCTACAACTAAGGTAGCCTAGTGTTATTATACCTGGTGTGTTTTTTTAGCAGGTGCAAATTTTTTTAATAGGGCTTTTCAGGTAAAGAGATGCTTTTTGCCGCATAGTAACACCAGTGTTGATGGGTGTAAGGAAACAGGCGAATCATCCAAACTAGTACGGTTATAAAACTAAACTCTACAAGTTGAAACGCTAATAAATATAATTTACTTAATCACTTTACTACATAAACTTATTAGGCTATTTTTGAAACAAGTGTCAATATGTTTCAAAAATCGTATTAAAAAAAATTGGACATTCTAAAACAAAGCACCCGCTATATGCTCGCGCAGGGAGCATAGTTGCAGGACTGTTTTAATCGTGTCACTCGTAACACTAGTCGCTGAGTGGCGATCACATCAGCCCACCGGCGTCAAATGTTCCAATTTATTTCGGCTCATACTCAACGTATGACCCGAAAAGTGCTAGCGGTTTCCTTCTTGAGAGCAATCTGCTCTGTTGTCCGACGGAGGAGGTATTGTATAGCCACCTATCGGAGAAAGAGGGATGTCTAATTCGTCTCAGCTGACTTCACAGCTGCCGCGCTACTTCTTGGCATGAACAGATTTCTCCGAATATCATGGCTCCTGTCAAAAACCAAGCGTCTTTCTCGCAGAACTTGGAACGTAATGGCGGACCTCCGCCCAACTCCGCTCCCTGCGGGTGCGTATACACTAACACTCAGGTAGCCCGCTGCCCCACGCACTGGGACAAAGGCCCGCCTCCGTCCCTTTACTACCTAGCTTCTCCTGCAGTGCGACAGAAAGTTGGCCGTGAGAATAATGCAACTCTTCTCGCAAATTGCGGTTGTTCCCACGCGTGAGCGAGTACTCCGCCAAGCCGAGAAGACAACGTTGGCTACCCCTTCGAGAGACCAGGCGGTGCGGATTGGCAGGCGCTGCTGCTGCGCTCTTTGCTATTTCAGGGAGTCACCGATATTGAGCACGGGTTCGCTCTATAATCGTGTAACAGGGGAGAAACACGCGCTAGATTTGTTAACGAGCTGAGGGAACTGACGGTGGATAGTGAGAAAAAAACTTGGAGGGGACACTTAAACTGCGCCTTAAGAGTATGAGGCGATAGCGGAATAGGGATAATCACATATATGGAGAAGGTAATTCCCCACTATAATTGATAAATTCCTAAGAGTCCTTACACCACTCCTCGCGCTGTAGTGTATCGCTTAAGCGATGCGAAACTAAATTTCGATGGAAAACGCTCCCAGCGGTGGGTTTTGTGCGGCTCAGGTGGCCCCTCCCGAGCGGCCAGTCATTAATTTTTCTGCCACCTGCCATGGTGGGCAGTTTGCTGACAATCTAGTTGGCAGGTTGTGATGATGCCGCAGGGTCACGTGACCCAAGTGCCCACCTGCCTACTAGGTTAGTCTCTAGGAACCACCTGCCAGAGCCATGGTTGATTTTTCGCTCACAACACCGACGACGACAACGTCTACACCAGATTTTGTGGTGAACGTGGCCTTTAACGCTATTGCATTAAAATCAGTCTATCAATGCCATAATAAAAGCCTCACGCGCAAAAAAAATGCTCTAGCAGACAAGAATCAACGCCCGATTGAGGGAACAGGTCACAGCTTGAAACCAAATATGGGAGCTTGAGTTCGACATGCAATAACTTCTGCTATTTTTGCCTAAAATATAGACCTCTAGGTTATACGGTGCGGTTCAATCACCACCTGGCCTATTCTTCCAGCGTGTTGTATCGGATGAGACAGATGGCTAAGTGAACTGGCTAATGTCTTGGATATTTTCGAACTACTCAGTAACATGAAATGTTGACTTTGGTTGGGTTTTCTTCTTGGTATACTTGGTATATAGGGATAAAAAATTCGACAATGAGCGATTTCAGGCGCTTAGATAGGCTCATTGTTCATTATTTATACAAAAACGTCTCATTGATAACAAAAAGTCGCAGTCAAAATGAACAAGCTTTGTTGCGTCCACTCAATACTAAGCTGGAAGACCGTTCGCAGGCATAGCTCAGTGAGTAATCACTGTAAATGTGTTCTCTCAATGACGGGGCTAACGCCTATAGAAAAATACGCTATAGCTTCTAGCTTTAAAATCGATGCCCTTGATACGGATGAATACCTGTTAGCACTGTGACTCCGATTGTCTGATTGTCTGACATTAACGACAATCAAGTTTCGATTCGACATTTCATTTATTTGAACGTTGTTTATTTTTTTCGCATCAGATGTCCAGCAGCCACCAACTTTACTCCTCGGTACTGGTTTCGAGGTGCTTTCATTCACCTAAACCAAGTCTTCGAATCGCCAACAACGCCAGGTTTCGCATATCGCGACCCTGCTAATGCTATCGCTCTAAAACTAGACACTGTTCTCCACTTTTCTCATCACTGCGCTGTTGGTGATGCCAACAGAAACTTTGGACAGTGACCTCGCATTGTTTTCCTTTTCATTTCTCATTATCTCACCCTGCCCTTTCACATGCCGATGGTCACTTTTTGCGATCATGGTAATACTAATACTAAAGCATCTACAAAGCATTCGTTTTTGCTCGGCAAGCCCAGCGTTAGATTGCATTCGCTGCGGTCGCAGACTTCATGACAAGAGCTACACGTCCCTGAGATGCAATAAGTGTTTTTCAATAAATGAAAAGACCTACCCGGCGACCACATTGGGCGCCAACTCCGACAGAAAGGCTGGAATAAGAAACAGCAGGTGTCTGGAATAGTAAGGTACACGAAGGAAAAATGTTCGAAAAGGAAGCACGCGCGTAAGAGATGGGTCATGCCAATTGCCTGTGTATGCTAGTTGTTTCGAGATCATTTTCGCTATATGCACCACTGCGGTGTCCCACTGATTAGAGCCCTCGGCTGCTGTCCCCGGGGATGCGGGTGAGATCCTAGCAGTAGCAGCAAGCATTAAAAATATTGGCGGTGGCTTAACTTGGCTAAACCTGGAATTCAGCGAAAAGAAGCACGCTTTCTAAGCGCCTCAGCCTCGTGCATGGCATCTCGGCTGCACGCTCGCGACAGCCTTTCTGTATTTACCCACACGACCACGTAGCTATGACGTGGTATCAAATGGCTTTACGACACCCCCATCGTATGCCATCACGTGGCTTCATGTCACCCCATAGGATGTTCTGGAGGTCAAACGTCAAATGTCAACCCAAAGGTCACCCAGTGTCAAAGGTAAACAAGATCAAAGGTCAAAAGTCACGCATTGTCAGATGTCAACTAAAGGTCATGGGTCAAGGGTTCGACATCATAACTATGCCACATATGGTGATACACGGCTAACGTGTATGGGCTGAAGGTCATTCAATGCCATTCTCCGGCCTAAGTGACAACTGCTTCACCTAGCGTAGTGAAGCTTTTCGTTTCAAATCTTTTGCTCGTGATTGTATGCGTCGAAAGGGCTTGCCCTGAAAACGCTCAGCTTCCATGTCTTTCATAAGTCCTTCACTCTGCCTTATATCGCCGTGCCCTCGAATAAGACGACGACCACGCTTGGCAGTGGAGCTCGCTGTCTCACGCGCTCAGATTCGAGGCGGCATTACTGACAGGCAGCTAGGCCTAATTAAAGCTCCCTTCTTTCTCTCCCGTTCTTGAGTTCATGCTCTAGCCTCCGACATTTGGCCTACAGCTTCAACAAATGGAAGCTTGCACCTTTGTGTGCTCAGGAAGCAAACCTCAACTGCAGCGCAACTTGAGAAACAGTCTCTTCGCATCTATGTTTCGCCATATTTAGCCGCAAACGTGCGTCTCAGCTCAACTCTATACTCTGTCCTTGACACTACAAGGCTTCTACAACGGTCAAGGGATAGGTCAAAACACGCTTTGTTGTTCATTTCAACCGTACTGTTCTCGACTCTTGTGTTTCCCACGCCTTGTCGTGTTGCGTCTCTATTGCCTTCAAGAACGAAGGGCATCAATCTTTCTTCTTGCTCGCTTTTTCTGAGGCATGGGTGTAGAGAGCAGCTGTCAAACGAAACATCCGGCACTTCCTATTGTTGCAGCTGTATCGTGAGCGGAAAAGAAAATATTGTTGCAAGGAGTCGAACGCAGCACATGGACGCAACGGACAATCGAAGCGTTGGTGTTAAAGCACAAACAAAAGGGTTGAACGATCTGAGTGGGAAGAGGAAGCGGGTAACGGTCGATACCTGCGCGTCCGCCGCAAGCTGAGGTCGCAGCAGGACACACATAGAGCTAAAATTTTCACAAAAAGAAGCATGATCAGAATTAAAATAAATACCTTCTGTAGGCAGGCACACTGTTGCAATAAAAAAGAAGAATATCACTGAGAGAAGCATAAGGCACATAGGCTCAACGCGAGAATGAGAAATTGTGGCTCGTTAGGCTGATGATTGCCAACAGGAAACATGCACCTCACTTTGCTCGGGTTTCGATGGAAAAGCAATTACTTCGGCGAGAAAAGTATAAAACGCAACATTTATTTCAAACAGCGCCTCTGTCTTCTCGAATTGAAGTCTTTGAAAGCAACGAATTCTTTTAGTAACGTCCCTTCGCATTTTTATTTTTACCAGGCCGACATGTAAAAAATATATAGTTGCACCAAAAGTAAAACTGAGCACGCGAGTGGGGACAATACTGCTTTCCAGCGCCCTCTGCCGTCGGCAGCGCAAGCAGAAAGCGAGGTTCCAGTGGCCAGCGGCCGGCTTTAACTCATGTGGGGGAAAAGCTTTTAAAGAACTTCTTTTTTTATAAAGGTCTGTTATTCAGTTCGCCTTAAAAGAACCAAAATCCACTTTGTGCGGCAAATCCAACTGCGGCGGCAACCTCTTGGCCAAAGCCAAAACCTCGTCATAGAGCCTCCGCCTATAATGTGCAAGCTGCTTGGTTTGAATCTTAGTAACTGCGCCAGCTTTCCGAAAGATCCACTGATTCTCTAATGAGAGCAGGCATTCCCTGCTAAACGCCTGATTTCTGCTATTGCACGAAACCGTGGTGTCCAGCATGTAGCCTATGCCGGTTCCAAACCAAACAGCAAAAAAAACCATTCGGCCATCAGAGGGTCACATTATTTACAAGTCCAAATTATAGAGGCTACAAAACAACATCCGACTACGTTGCTTTCTCTTCGTACCACGCTCGCTCGCATGCGCGCGCGCACACACAGAACACGCGCAACCCGCACATGCAACACGGACACGCAACACGCAACACACACGCGCACAAACATAAGAGCACACACAAGCGAACACCGACGCACACACGCGCACAACCATCTCAAGCCCTCACCAGCTACAGATAGATAGATAGGTGAAGAGGAGGAGGGAAAGGCAGGGATGTTAACCAGAAAGGGGTTCCGGTTGGCTATCCTGCACTGGGAAAGAGGGATTAGGGGACTAAAAGGAGGAAGAGGCAATGGGAAAAAGGCATAAGACACACACACGCACAACGCTGTCACAATTTGCCACTCAATCCAGTCGCTCTCAAGTAGGCAAATAGTGCCTTGTACGCCTTGAGGGTAGTCGACTCCTGTGGCTACGGACCGAGGATCTTTTGCTCTCTTAATGGGCGAGGATCGAGGCCAAAGCCCTGCAAGCTGCGCTACGCCGCGGGTCGCAGGAACATCTTGTTGCTGAGATCCGTCTACTGTACCACGGAACCGTTTCCTAAGGTCATGACATCATTTTTCAATGGCGGCAAGGACACTGTGGTGTTAACGGTAATCACCAGGCCGATGCGGCTGCGCGTTCGGCTCACAACGACGGACTTCCAGTGAGGACCTTAATCTCAAGACCTGACGCGTGGAACACAGGAGAGTTTTGCAACCTCCGCCTCAAGGCACTGGACCCTGGACTGCGCCTTCGTCTTCCACGTAACTTAGCACGTCGCAAAGCAACATTGCTGTGCCGTTTCTGGATCGGTGTTGCTTTTACCAACCACTATGCTTTCCGGATGGGGATGGCCGACAGTCCTGCCTGTGATAGCGGCGGTTGTGAGGAGACCATCGCTCATCTTCTCTGTGAGTGTCCTGCATTTGCGAGTGCAAGACACACTGTGTTGTGCCCTGGACACCAGCTGCAAAATGCGCGAAAAGTCTGCTGCTCGAAAATGGTGATCCCGCGAAACCTAGCGGCAGTGGAAAGAATTGGCAGTGGCTTAACTTGGATGGCTCTGCAATTCAACGAAAAACAAGCACGCTTGCTAAGCGTCTGAGGCGCATACTTGGCAGCTCCGCTACACCCTCGCGACAGCCGTTCTATATAGTACATCCACACGACCACGCGGCTATGACGTGGTATCACATGCTCTTACGACACCCCCATTGATGTCATCACGTGGCTTCATATCACCCCATCGGATGATCTCAAGGTCAAAGATCAGTAGTCAAAGGACAAAGGTCAACTAAATGTCATGGGTCAAGGTCAGGGGTCAAGGGTTCGACACCATAATCGTACCATATATGGTAATACACGGCCAACATGATTGGGCTGAAGGTCATTCAAGGTCATTCTCCGGCCTACTCGACGACTGCTTTACTTAGCGTACGCTTCAAAAACAGGTGCTTAAGAAAAATGCTTCCCACACAAGTTATTTAAGACAATCTTGCAGAAAGCATCCACTTTTCACGGTCGCACTTTCAGAAGCGTTTTGAAGCAGCTGTTATAGATAACGGCCGGCTGTATGCCAACATCGTTTAGGAAACTCTTTAAGTAGAATTCCTTTGTTATTCATTTATTGAAACAAATCACAGACTCTACATGGGAGCACTGTCAGTTACTCTGGTCAGCCAATTTAGGCTGACCGGAATTGACCCAGATACAAATGGGAGATGCCACTTTTGTGGAGTTTCTTTACACAGGACATTATTTCGCAGAGCTCATTAGCCCAATAATGCTCTCTCAATCCTTGTGTGTGTCGTGTTGTAAGACTGTAATGATCCTACATAGCAAAATCTGTGACGAAAACGTATCCTGCACTCAGTTAAATTTTTCATAAAAGCCTTAAACGAAGGTGCCTTATGATATCTTAGACAGACGGCACCGATGTTGTCCCGAAACCAATAGGGGTGAGCAGGGGCCCACGGTGGTGCAGCCTTATGTACGCCGGTGCTATTTATCGAAAATAAAATTGCTCACCATTGCGCACCAGTGCATTCCGGTGATTATATTCTGAAAGTGAACAAAATCACTACTTCAGCCGTTCTAAAAGGTAGCGTTGGCGAAATAAGCATTGCCTATATCGAATTTAAAACCTTCCTACACAGGGCATTTGTTTATGGCTTACTTTCTTTACCAGTTTCCAGTATTACGTTCTTTCCTGATACTGCACAAGCAGACTGTGCGCTTGGTCCTGAACGCTGATGTTGTTTAGCTTTTTTTTTTAGTGCGTCTGCGAAACAATTGGTAATCGATAGCATGCTGTCTAGTGTTTGTTGAACTTTCCGCTATTCTGTGGACGGAAACACCGGCTTTGTAACTTTATGTTTCCGAACGCGCAACTTTACTGCCTGTTTTACTTGCGCCCCATAAACATCATGAAGAGCTTCCAACTCATCCAGCTATTTGTCCTAGTCTGGTTTGGTTTATGGGGGTTTAACGCCCCAAAGCGACTCGGGCTATGAGAGACGCCGTAGTGAAGGGCTCCGGAAATTTCAATCGTCTGGGGTTTTTTAACGTGTACTGACATCGCACAGCACACGGGCCTCTGGAATTTCGCCTCCATCGAAATTCGACCACTGCGGCCGGAATCGAGCCCGCGTCTTTCGGGCCAGCAGCCGATCGCCATAACCACTCGGCCATAGCGGCAGCCTCTTTTTATTGTATTAAAAAAACAGACCTTAAAAAAAGAAATTTGTTCGCATTTGCTTTCCTTTACTTACTTTGCATAACAGCCACTTTGGCGAAGTGTCTTTGCTCAGAGGGTTTACGTCCCAACAGTCCCTTCAACTCCACCCACGCACAAAAAGACGCTTTTTTCTTATTCTACATGAGAAAATACAAAACATCACTTACATTCGTTATTCTGCATGCGCTTCAGTGAAATGAGCTCTTTGCAATAATGCACCAGGGAATAGACAGGACGTTGCATAATATGCAGGCAAACAGCGCTGCTGGAAGCAAAAGGCGAAGCCATCACCTTGCACCCACCGACGAAAACATTGCCATAAGCTGCGAAAGAACATGCGCTACTACTTTGCAGTGATTCTTAACGGACACTGTCTTAAAAGTCTAATGCGTTTGAACATAGCTGCGACATCAAAACGTGTTCCCCGACTGCAGCAGTGCGTCCTCCACTTTAAAAGTACGACCCTTTCATGATTCAAAAACCGCCGTTGTCGTATACTTGCATAAATATCAAATTCACGTAATAGGGATTCACAAAACGCAGCCCAATGGCACCGGAACTACTCGCGAAAAACATTCCGCTTTATCGCTTGCTCTTTGCCCAGAGAACTAGAGGGTTCATCCACGATTCATCCACCATCTGATCACCTTTAGTGAAAAAATATCGCCCGTCACGACAGACAACACAATTAAATAAAAGTGACAATTAAAGTTCTAGGCTTTAATCGAACCTTGCTTTAACAATGCGATCTCCCCGATCCCTAAAGTAGTGCCACTCAAACAACATTGTCTGGCCGTTTCTTTCTCTCCACGAAATCGCTGTCACAGCGGTGGTACCGCAGCTCGAGTGTGAGCCAAACTTGCAAACGACGTTGACTAGGCACAAGCGTGACTTTAAGCTTCGCGCTTTTTTCACTGTTCTCGCAGGTCATGACTGGCTGTGTTGTAGTTCAAAAAAAAATTGAAAATTGGTTTTGAGAAAACTAAATCGCGCAGTAACTGTCTCACATATGTCGGTGGACACCCGAATCGCGCCGAAAGGGAAATGAAGAAGGTGCGTGTTAAAGAAGAAAGGAAGTAAGGAGCTCTCCGGAATTTCGACCACCTGGGGTCTCTAACCTGAAGGTCTCCGGAAAATTTCAACCACCTGGAGATCTTTAACCTCTGGTTCAGCTGCTAACTGAGTATTTGTTTGTATATTGGCCACAGACTTGTGTCGTATTTTCTAGTATTTTTTAACCTCCCGCCCTCTCTCCCCTTTTGTAATGCCAGAAATGGTGCTGTGGGTAAATAGATAAATACGTAAAAACGACTACTTCATAGATGGTTAACGTCACGCGGAAGGTAATATCACTATCCGCTGCCTATTTCATCTTGACATGCAAAATAAAGTAGGCCTCTGCGGTCACGTGTACTTTTTGCAGCTCACAATAAAAAAAAAAGAATGCACGCAGGCTCTTTTTGCCCAGTGTGTGAAGGAAGAATGAAAGCGCTGATTTTGCCAGACATCCGGTAGTCTCGCAAATTATAAAAGCTGTCCTCTGTGGCATACATCTTCCCGCCGGGCTGAACAAGACGGAGTGGCTTAGCGACTGCCGAGAATGTCAAACTAGTGCTGTGTTGCTTTCTATAAGGCAAGCTAGCATGGCGACCCCAAAGTAAAAGCTTTCTGGAGGGTGAAATAGCACTAGAGGAACAACAAAGAACGCAACATTGCTTAGTTAAACGTTATTGTTTATTCGGTTACATTTCTTATTGTGTAAATAGTTTGTATACATTACATATCCCCTATCCTCTATTCGGGTCCCTTCACCTCTTTCATTTCATTTTTCCATTCTGCCTGCTATCCTTTATTTCCGCTGCCCCAGCTCAGATGCTTCAGTGTCAATGGCAGATCGCTGGGCTAGCAAACATCTTTTCCTACTTTTTTAATATTTTAATAAAACCCCTTACTACTTGTTTATTCGGATCGGCAAAAGCCAGGATCTTCCAACCAAAACAGAAAACAAAAAAGAATCACAAAGGACAAAACACTTACCACGAAGGACATAAACGCGCTGACAATTAACATCAACGAGAAGACAAAAAACAGAAGTCAAAAACAAATATTCTTGGCTTGGCATAGAGTTACATGGCTGCCTAAAAAAATTGTGTCACGAATTTTGATTGTAGTTCTTTCAATCATTTTTCTTGTGGGGCTTGCCTTCATAGGTTAACGCTTCGGAAGTTCCAAAATGCACACCTGTTGCGTTGGGAAAAAGTATATAAGCACTGCGTCTGTCTTCTAATAATACAATTATATTGCTTTTTTCTTACACAACAAAAAGCAAGAGTTGAATCAGGAAATTTAGTAGCATTTACTGTGCTTACTTCCAGTTATACGAAGTCATTGTCACGGATAAAAAGGTGTATTAATATTTTTCATCTTTGTGCATGCATTCATACACATGTGATTCTCAGCGTATTCTTCCGTGCTGTTTAAAAGCGGTGTCATATTAACCCGTCCAGTCATCTGTACTAAAAAAATTCCCTATACCCGAGCACTTTACTGCACAATCTGAAGTTATAGAATTTGTTCATGCGTGTCCATTCTTTAAAAAAAAACACAGCGTCAAGACGCACAATAGGCAACAACGCCCTATAGTATTTTTTGATTCATAAAATAAACCACTGCTTAGTTCAGACTCCTATTTTAAAGGCTTTTCAAGTAATTAGGAGCATTCGCAGCAGGAGAGTCATCAGGAGATATCTGTGCCGGCCGTTGCCCGTGGCATTTTGCCGCGCCTTTTTAATTAACATTGGCAGAACTTCCCTCCTCCCGTTTGCGACCTTTTGTACTCGATCAGAGATATGTGACGCTTATCAGTGATAAGCGCAGGTCCTGCGCAGAGGAAAAGGCTGCGGCAATTGAGTGTTTGCGGGCGAAAGAAATAATATTCGCAGATATTGTTAATCAACTATTGGAATTTCCAACCCGTTGGTGAGTGAAATGCGCCGAAGGCCCGCAGCGAATGGGCCCTGCCAGGGCAGTGGCGCAGTCTTCACCGTTGCATCACTGGGCCAGGAGTGGTATGAGGTCTCCCAGGGCCATGTGAATGTAAAGTAGGGACTGACCCAATCCGTACATATGGGCATCAACCGATTGACGCTGTCGCGTCGTACCCCTACATTGAAGCTTAATTCCGATTTCGCCGATCTTTGTGTGGAGCCTGCTCTACGTTAAAAATTGAAACTTTCCACAGCAATCGAAGTGAAAACTGAAGTTCTAGCGCACTTAAGTTTGCCCTAATTTGCCCTTACCACGCTAAATCGTCCGCAATTTCTTTGGCCCATCACGTATCTCTCTCTCAAGTGTCACGTCAAGACCATCCAGTAATTTCCCCAGCCTACTACGCTGCGCAAGTAACGTGAATTCCTGGGGCTGGTTGTTGCTTGTGCATTTCGCATCACCGGTGGGTGCCTGGTGGCACTGGGGATAGAACCCTGCAATTCCCGCATACCAGGCGGATGCTCAACCACTAGGCCACCACTGCTATTGTCGAATTGATTCGCACTGCTGGCAGTTCCTCTACTACCATATCCTCGTCAACAGAATCCCAAGCAGCCTTCGTCGCTACCGAGCAGCGTGTTAGGGGAGCCAGACTGTTGATACATCCTAGAACCAACGTCTCGTCTATGGTGATGGCGGATGCCTGCAGCGGGGCCGTAGGAGCGATCGTACAACAGTACAATAACTCCAACTGGCAGCCATTTTCCCTTTACTTCGCCTTCAATTTATTAAGGTTTCATTCATTCTTGGCAGTAAGATCACGGGAGTGTCGCCTGTTAGTATCGCGTCAACCTCATTTCTCTTTTCATTTTTTCCCATTCCTTCCTACCATCCTCTTCCGCCAGAATGTCTTCAGCGTCGTTTCTGTAATTGAAAAGCTTTTTCAGCGAGTTGGTTATTCACGCCAAATAACCAGCTGGAACCAGGACGGCACAAAAAAGAGGCGTAATTAAGCACAAGCGCTGGCTTCTAACTGTTTATTTCTTGCTATGTGTGACCAATTTTGTAAGTTCTCAGGTGGCACAAATTGCACTAGCGAAAAGCAGCCCAGCCAATCTCACTTGCGCACTCGGCCGTGGAAGCAGTCCACTTCGGTCGGAGAAAAAATTGGGTGGTCACAGCAGGAGCCTTTAACTTCTTGCCGTTCTTCTCAAGCTTCACTTCATGTTTCTTTCTTTCCTTCATTCAATAACATTTATTTATATCAATAAATATTTAAGTTCTGTCTTTGTTTCAGCATTGCTTTCTGCTACTTTTTTATTTATTTACTAAGTCATGTCTCTTTGTTTCTTTTCTTTTCTTCTTTCCGTTCTTGCTTACTTCCTCACTCTTTCTTGCTTTCTTTCTTTCGTACTTCATTTCCTGTTGATAGCCCTAAGACCACGACGATTGGTCCCGGGGATGGGACGGTTTGATTGAGGGCAAATTGAAACCTCCCCCCCCACCTTCCGTCCTCATGTGCAGGTAGAGAAAGCCGAGATCTTTGGTGTGACAGGAAAAGAAAGAGCAACGCCAAACCTGACTTGTGCCGTACCTCAGATGTCCGCTTTCTCGTTACCCACAGGTACCCAAAAACGAGTGAGGTCTATCAGCGCCCGGTGGCAATTCTGCGGGAGACTTAGGACGGTAGTCTTTTCTCTTCCAGAAAGGAAACACTGTGCCAGCAAAATCAGAAACGGCTTAAATCTTCTGGTGTAAACTGGGCGCAAATCTAGGAGACAGCAGCAGATGCGAGAAAAGGGCCGGAGAACAACTTCCGGCGCTCTTTGCAAGGCTAACACAAGGGACGGCTACAAATTGCTACCGTCCGTCGCAGTCATCTTCGTTCCCCGTTGTCACTAAACGTGGTTACGAGCTTGAAATACAGGTGCCAGGTATATTAAATCAAGACTTGGTGCGCGCTAAAGCACTTAATTTTTGCTTCTGCATCCGAACTCAAGAAGTCCTAGATGGCTTCATGCATCTAGAGCAGAAGCTACTAATAAGACAAAAACATAAACGCGGCTTGCAATCGCAGTCATTGACTGCATTATATTAAACTGGTTGCTCACCAACCCAAGCTGTTTTTTTTTCTGTTCCGTCCTCATTTCTTACAACTCTCGGTACTTTGCGACTTCTTGAATGCTTACCCCTTTTAAATCAATATTAAAAGCGCTACATCGAGCATTGCGAGCCTCAAACCCGTGCTTACCTTATGCTGTAAATATTCTCATTTCAACTTTGTCCGTCAAAAAGCCCCTTATTTGACTCTGTGCCACTCCAATAGGTTAACACAATGACATTAATTAAATGCTGTCCTTCCGTTGTCCCTCACTCTTTCAATTTTGCCTTCGTTGAGTCAAGCGCACTCCTTCGGTCGAGCGATGCGGCTGCGCTCAGATAACGGCTAATTAGTTTCCGAAATCAGAAGGGAACCTGATAAACGCGGAAACGAGAAGAACAAAAAAAAACACAGGGGCTAAAAACAACCGGAGCAAACTTTCCTTCATGACGCAAAGTGTGAGTGCCAGGCTGACGTAGGGAAACACCGAGACAAACTCAAAGAAACAGCCTCCATTAACGGCTCACTACGGCTCGACCCTCTTTTCTCAAAACTTTGTCGGAACTAATGGATCAGCATTGTTTCTTTTTTTCTTTTTGCAAGAGCAAGTAGGCTTTCTCTTTAGCGTACTCCCCGAATTAATTTGACTACTCACCAAATCCAGCAGGGCTGCGCAGCTGTGGCCTGACTTAAAAAGGCCGTACTGCGCTAGGGAGGTTAAACGGGCACCCTATGCCATCAGCTGAATTTTTAGCGTTCGTAAATTATTAAAAATACAACTACAATAAATAATTACTAAATTAACGATGTTCCCTGGCCACCCTTCTTATACGTGTGTCGCCGCGAAAGATAAAATAAGGCTCTGAAAATAAGTCACCTTGTTTGTTTTTTGTTTTGAGTTTAGAAAAATTTTCGCCGGCTGGTGCTCGACAGAACAGAAGAACCCTCAACACCCAATTCCACTTCCAATTCCACCAATATGCGTTTCGCTAACTTTTTGATTCCCGTCATCGCGAGGGCGATGGAGCACCTCGGCAAATAAAGAAGGGCGGTAAGTTAATGTGACTGAAATGGAATCGTTATACTGTGACCGGCCTCCCCAATGAAACTTTTTTATATGACGATTAAAATAATTCTTTAGGTCTTTCGCATGGCGCATATAACCGTACTGAACATAAGGAGTCCACTGGGATGATGCGACGATGAGCTCAAAAAAACTTGAGTTCTTGCGCATTCTGTATAATATCATGCACATAATAGGGGAAACGTATGAAAACTATTGACGAACACAGTGTGTTAAAAAAGTGCTGATGGTTTAGCTCCGGTTAAACCTAGTGTGTACGGGCTAGCTTTATACACATGGTTGCACGTAGTAAAACTCTTTATTCCGCAGAAGGTGTTTTCTTGGTTATAGCTATGAAGACACTGCTGAAGACGCGCATGCAGACGCGCATCTGTTGCCCCATTACGCATGCGGAGCACGCTACGGCGCATGCGCGACGGCTGCAGTGAGGTTCCAGAGTCGGCGGCGCCAGTGGCAGCGGCGCAACTCTGACCTCAAGTGCGGCGCATCTGTTGCTTGTCGCATGCGCATTGACGGCTCCAGCTCAGCCCGGTTACCTTGGCTTTACATGGCGTAGTGAAGCTATCGCTTCCAAAACCAGGGAACGTTCAAGGAGGTGGCTACCAGTATTGCCTGCGCTTTCACCTGATAGTTTGTGTGGGTTCGCTTATCACGCCGTTCGAGAACTACCTTCCATTTAGAGCTACGTTGAACGACTGTATTTGACAGCATGTTTAACGTACGCAGATGCATGAAGGACTGCACGTGAAGAATGCGCAATTCGGAGGGAAACACTAGACGTTGCGTGAGGTATATCTGACATCACCAGGCACATTTACTCTGTTGTTTAAAAAGATATCAGTTCCTAAATTACATGTGCTCTTTTTAAATTTTGTGAGCAACGATTAACGAGCGACCACTTCCATGGGCGCAGTGTGAATTTTGAAAATATTATGGGATGTTTTGATTTCATCTGTTGCTATAAGCCACTTTCACTCCCACGCCAGGTAATTGCGATGTTTTAAAAATACATCTGCTTAAAAATTACATTCTATACGTTAACACACTCTTCTGAGATGTACAAGGGATATTTTAACAAGAAATCACCTCAGAACGGAACTGTGAAATAAAAATATGCATCAAAAAATTTTGTTCAGATGCATTGCTACGGGCTCTGCACCCAGATGTTACATCCAGCTGTCGACATCCGCGCCACCACACCTTGTTCACCGATGTTCGGTCAATACGGAAATGTGGAAGTCATATAAAAAAACATGAAAAATCCTATTAATTTTCATATATTTTTCATATTACGTTGACTCTATATACGAATAAATTCATGCGAACCAGTGATACGGTGCATGTCAGTAGTGCTGCTCTAATCCCCTCGAACACTGTAACTCGCAGAATGAGTGAAAACTACGCAGCCGGATTCGATCCTAGAGCTCAAGGAGTGAAACTAGGAGCCATAATATTTAGCAATTTTTTTCAGTTAACTGCACTTCAGTCCCGTCTTTAATGCCATCACCAAGGCTTAAAATGCTTACCGGTTGACAGGCCTGAAAGCTTGTGATGTAAAGAACCAACAGAATAAATCAAGAAAAAAGTGCAAAATTCAGCTAGGGGTCTCAGATTGTAGAAGTCGTTGCTCCCCAAACTAAGATGCATTTGGAATTGGCGCGGCCTTGCGGCTATCATACTAGTATTGGTTGAAGCGTCTGGCCAAAGCTTGCTTGGTTATAGTGAGTTTGATCGCTCACGCTTGGTAATAGATCGAAGAATCATGATCCTTAGGGCCACATTTTTTAAATAATTTCTTCACCCGATTTACTCATGCGCCGCTGAACAATAGCTAATTTCCGCCAGTAACACCAGGAATGTCCGTCACTTGCTCTGGTATGTGATGCGTGGCTGATCAATAGAGAACCTACGATTAAGTTTGACCCGTTTATCGCATAGCCGTAGTACACAGCCTACCTAGAGGATGGGCAAGTGCGGAGGCGTAGCCATCGAGGAGCTCTAGCGGGGGTTGCGCTTTTTAACGCCACATTCCCGTACTTAGAGGCTCTGTCGAAGCCAGTCGCGGTATGCGCCAGCCATCTGAGCTATGTTGAGAGCCTACAGGAAAGCAATGTTATCTGCAAAACTGGCACCTATAATCTTTCAGAATAATGTCTCCCATTCGTTGCGAACCAAACGGCTGACAGCAATAGTTATTGTGAGCACAGTGCAACAATTGCAGTATCACCTGGGCACTGCATGTGGAAACAAAAATATGTATTGGAAAAGAAAATATTACGCAGTGGCACCACTGGTGAGCTGAATTTGATAACTTTCCCTGTCTTTGTCCCCTTCATCTTTTCCTTTAGGGTGCAGTTAGTGTGCTCACCTACAGCAAGACAGTTACACCGTATTTCCTTTCACAAAAAACGTCCTCCTCCTTCTCGTCCTCCTGCACGGATTTGGTGAAAAAGGTTAGTAAATCAACTGTAAGCACAATCTAATTCCGTTCCAAGCATTGCTTGCAGCTGGCGCCACCATGATGCATTTCTCTGATATTTTTTTTTTCATGTCAGGAAAAAGAAGTTTTCCTTTGCGCGGCCTCGGCACAACAAACATGCCGGGAAGCTCAGCAGAACTAATTGCACCCGCCTTGGCTGCGCCACGAACAAGCACGCGAGAAAGAACCAGCCCCCTTTAACGACCCTGTACCCGAAACGGCCGTGCAACCCCGAGCACAACACCAAAGGCGGCGAAAAAGGAAAAATAGTGAAAGCAGGCACGGCGCCCTTCACTTTTTCTTTGTCGCGTTTCTCAGAACGCTGGGGCTGGCTACAGAGCAAGGCTGCACCAGATCGCCGGGAAAGTTAAGCACATTTAACACGACACTCCAGCACCGGAAGGAACAAAAAAAATCAACAAAACAAAGCCAATGAAGAGCGCTCGTCTTCCGAAGAAGTTTCTTTGCAGCGACAGCTGCAAGACGCCCGTCCCAAACTTTCTCGTCATCGTCGAAGCGGGCGTAACCGCTGGAGCTTAACTTGGGGGGTCTGGGGATGGGGGGGGGGGGGGGGGGGCACACCCGCCAGTGGCGCCGCACAACCTGGGTCGTATAAACTATACTTGAAGTCCTGTTTGGAACAGCCACCTGCCAGTGCAGGGATGCATCACCTGACCACTACACCAGTGCGCCAGGACTGTACGCCAAAAACTAAACGCCTGAACAGCTATCGCTGGATCTCGCGTTACACAGTCGTTACCGTCCTGTGAGTTTTTTTTTCCTTTTCTTTTCTCGTTATCTCTGTTGTTTTTAGCAGCCTTCCTTCCATTCGCGCTCGCTGGAAACTGTCTAGACAAGAAGCCATACCTCTGTGCACTTTACTGCGCGCTGGTCTAGTGCAAATCATTCTTGAGCTTCGTTTTTTTTTAATTTTGTTTATTACACTCAACAGCTCGCATTGGTAACCATTTAAAAACATACTGCTGTTTTATGCATTTTCGAGTTGTCGTCAGGTTGTTCCGTTCTATCCTTCCAGAAGTATGTGCACATTCAGCTCATAACATTGTAAAATCTCTCACAGAGACAAGCAATGGATAGTATTGGTGAGATCACCATGAATTTTTTTTGCGATGTAGTTTGTTACACCACGTTTTGGTGCGTGCCAGAGGGACCTGTTACACCACTCACCCACATTGCTCAAAAATAAAAATATCAATCATTACTATTCCACCATGTTCATCAAATCTCCTTAGTTAACGTGCGCAAGCCAAGCATGAAAGAAAACTCCGGGAGTTTAGGCACTGCGCGTCCGCCGCAAGCATTGCAGTCAAAACAGTGCAAGCACTGAAAAAGGGGGAACGTATAAAAGAAGAAGCCGCAATTAAGTCCACAGCACTCTGACAGAGAGGGCTCAGATGCTACGCTATACTGTGGACCAAAAACGAAAATCCAGAAAGTACAGTCTGCCAACGTCTTGATTTTTCCTCGCACTGAAACGGGCTGTTTCGAGAAGAGAGATGTGTGCTTCGTTTTCGTCCATCTCTGTTAGGCTTGGCTGCGCCCGTTACCTCTGCAGCCAGGCCTCACACACGAAGCACACGCACCAAGCGGACGACCGTTGCTACCGCTGCAAAAGTGTACCAGAGCTAGGCGTAAGTTCACTGATTAGAGAATTGATTGATCAGGCACGCGAGTTTGCACACAACATTGGTTTTTGCTTTTCACAAGATGTCGAAAAAGAGTTCGAAAACTGCATTGAACTATACCAAGCGGCTTTTCGTAACACGGTGCTAATAACAATGTTGAGTGATAAACAAAAAACATTCAGCTTCAGTGCAACGCAGCAGCAAATAAAAGCTCATCAAATGCTCAGAAACCTGTGGTTGTCGAATTCTTACTCGGTTGAAAAATCATACGTAAATGAATATCGCATAATATACCCTCCACGGTCAATCATAAATTAATGTTTTTACTTACGCAAACTTCACTTCAGAGTGTCGCAGCCATCGAAAATGTAAATTTAGCCAAGAGAATGAAAGTCAACTTTAATATCTGCAAAAATAAACGACGAAATTTAATCACCACTGGAGTATCCGCACTCCATTACACTAAAAACATGCGAATAGTGTGAAAGAAAACATATCAAATCTACTTTTCTGCCTCGAAAATCTTTTATGGCTTCATCTTCGGCTCCATCCTACGCCTTTAGAGCCTTCAAGTACTCGTCAACTCGACATTCCTTTAGAGGGCAATATGAGACACACAGAAATAATAATAAAAAATATTGTGCTTCCAAGCTTCATACAGGGTGATTTTCTTCAATCTTTACAAATTTTTATTTTAAACTGCGAGAGATACGAAGGTGCCGTCGTTTGGGCTAGATTTTACAAGGCTGCCAATACGTACCAAAAATGAAGCAATGATTACAAGATTTTTTATTTAAAATCAACTATTAGCTGCCAATACGTACCAAAAATGAAGCAATGATTACACGATTTTTTAATTTAAATCAGCTAAGAAGCATTTCTACTTTTATTCTAGGCCGCAAGGTTATATTGAGAATTTCATGGCCATCAACATCGAAGGTGAGCCCTGTTTTAAAATATTTGGCAATGTTGTTGGCAACATCAACCCTCAAATATGCGCATTTTAAAGCTGGTTTTGTTGACTTCCCAGCATTACCTAATTATAAAATGCCGTCTATACGCTTCTTATCGCCGCCAAAATGAGTTCAATTTCTCCTACATAATCAAGAGCACCAATTGCGCCTGTATATGATGCATAAGTGCGAGAGACGCCTTTTCATAAATTTTTAATACAGAAATCGAGCTCAACGAGCTTTCAAAAACATATTTTTAGCGTTCGATACTTAGAACTCCGTTACCGATTAAGAAAATTTAAAAACAAGGCTCAGCTTTGGTGTCGACGGCCATCAATTTCTTAATATCTTTGTCCCCTAAGATCAAAAATAGAATGTGCATTAGTTAATTGTTCCTTTTATAATTGATACATATGAGGTACATAATGTCCACCTTGCTGTACAATCAAGCTCAAGCGACCTTACCAGTGTATCTCTCGCATTTTAAGGCAATGGCGTTAAAGGCTCCGTTCCCAAGAAAATCCAGTGTCTGCGTCGGCGTTGTGAGCGAAAAATCAGGGGCATAGCTCTGGCAACTGATCCCTAGACAGCAACCTAGGAGGTAAGTGTGCCATCTAGGTCACGAGACCATAAGGCGTCATCACAGCCTGCCAACTGAATAGTGAGAAAACTGCCCACCGTGACAGGTGGCAGTTAAATTAATGATTGGTCGTTTGGGAAGAGCAACCTGGCCCACACACGACCCATCGGTGGCAGCACCTGCCATCGCAGAGCAGTGGTGCATCGCTTAACCGCTGCAACACTGCGCCAGGAGTGTTGCGAGGACTCCCAGGGATGTATGGCTGTTAAGTAGAGAACGACATTCTGCATACACTAAAATTAACCAATTAAGCTATCGCGTCATACCCTTCAGGCGGAGCTTAAGCTTCTTCTCCAATGTTTAAAAAGAAAAATCTGTAAATTTTAAGAAAAATCACCGTCTATATGCAAAAAAATTGACAAGAGGCCCACAGTCTGTCTGCAGCCTTTCTCTCGAGTACGCGAACTTTTTAAGACCTGGATGCCTCTGACATCCTCCGGAAACCAAGGTCGATCGGAAGCACTGGTATTAGTCACGTGTTTTAAGCCCCAGCTGGACTTCGGACGCTGATGAACGCCGCACCAACGTAGTTTCAAAAAGCATTATGCGTTTTTTTTTTTTTGCGTGAGATAGGAGTATCGTTAGATATGCCTCCTGTCTTCGCATTTCATCCGCCACATGCAACAGTTGCTCATAAGTCCCCTCAACCTTGTTGCAGGAAGCACTTAATTTAAACGTGGCTTGTAAGTTTCCATATGTAACATCACCAGGGTATCTGTGCGTCGCAGAATCGACAGTGTGTGAGTGCATCTTCCAAGAGCAATCTAGTCTCATATGGAAAACACAAGAAAGATAACGAGCCTTTCATGTCTTGCACAGATCACAATAAAACACATTAGAAAGTAAGTGCAAAAAGCAGTGTGGTACAGCGAAGGTATTGCCTTTGTACTTAATTTTTTATCATGTTTGATCTTCACTACATCTAGCGACGTGACGCTCGTTTTATCTCCAAGGTTTACCATTACAAGCTGCGGTGACTCGTAAGGAAACGAATTAATTAGAATAATATTGTTCTTCGTATTCTGTACATTGCTGTGTGTTTATGTCGCCATGCGCAGTGTATAATGGAAAACTCATGACTACCTCCCTAACCTTTATACCCCCTCATCCCTTCCGCCAGTGCGGGGTAGCAAACTTGTTTCATCTACCGGTTAACCGCCCCGTCTTTCCTCGTCCTCTTCCTCATCCTCTCAACATAAGAATGTGAGTGTCAAAGCACCGTGAGGACCACCCCAGTTCTTTCCCTAGCGTAAACAGTGTCAACCTACTCATTAGGTAGTCGCTTTTATTCCTATTTACTCCGTTATTACACATTGATGATGACATAAAGCATTAATAAATAATGCGATACGAGTAATCGTTAATTGCATGTACCGTCCCTGATCTCTTAATGCGTCGCATCGTGGAACATATCATGTAATATTTTTCTGGCGACAACGTGAACAGCACAAAAGCGCTATAATGTATGAGATGGGACGCCCGTGCGTACTGCGCCGCTGTGCATTAAGGGATCAGCCGATCGTCGGGGGCGACTTTCTTCACTTTTGAGCCGTCAATGTTAACAACGAAGTACCCTTGCGTCAACTAAACTTTTCTCCTTCCTTTATTTTTATTGTCCTTTCTTTATGCTCTATGAACTTTGCTCTGAGCACAATATAAAATCCTCCCTCACGGAAGCTGAAGTGCATTAGAAGCGTCGGAACAACCTCGGATGCACTATAGAAGCAGCCTCGTACAGAGTACTTGAGAGGATGCACTCTGAGTCGCAAAAATTGAGAACTAGCTCTGTTTTCTGAGTTTTTCAAGAGATCGCCTGAATGACAAATCCTCTGCTTTTCATTCGGATGGTCTTTTTATTACTTTGTTGACTTAATCTCTTTTTTTTGCAGTTTGCTTCTCTACACGAGAACGACTACACGTTTGCGCTTTAGCAGCATAGCAAGGCATCGGTTTGCTCTAGTATTAGCAACTCAAGTTTTACTTGAGCCGCTGCTGTGGATCGGTGGTTATGACACTCGGCTGCTTGCCCGATACACGCGGGTTTTGTACCGGCCACGGAGCTTGATATTCGATGGAGGCGAAATTATAGAGGCCCGTGTATTGTGTGATGTCACTGCACGTTAAAGCATGCCAAGTGGCCGCAATTTCCGGAGCCCTTTAATAAGGCGTCCCTCATAGCCTGAGTCTCTTTGGAACATCAAACCCCCCTAAACCAAACAAAATAAAACCAGTTCAACTTGTTACTTTTTTAGTTTTTTTAGGCGAGGTACTCAATGCCGTTGTTGTCAACTAGTTCAGTTTCCTGGCGGTGATTCTACGCAGATGGACTAAGGAGCTGGGGCAACATTACGAAAAGTTGCTTGTAGTGAACGGCGATTTCGCGAAAAAGTGAATTAAGATGGTATGAAACTATAGCCATATAAAAAAAAACTAGCCCATATTACCAAGCAGGCCTTACTTTTCTAATCTGCCTCGTATCAGGCGACCTTTCAGTTAAAACTGGAACTCTTCACCTATTCTATTCAAACTTGTGATGTGAGTTACGGAAACCACTCGGTGATCACAGTTTGATTGTCGATGTCAGTGTGGCCTAGCCTAAGATACTCTACAAAGTGTGCTGACGTCATCGAAGTTACTTCGTGAAGTCGGCTTGTGGTGGCAATACCTGCATCACATATTCAGGACTTTTATGGGTAACAAAGGCTTTATTTTCAGTTTACGTATTTCGGTCAATATAACATGGTAATATATCAATACAAAACCGCTTTAATTTGTTCTCAATGTTCTTTCAATACAAGAGAGGGGAAGTTTGCTTTGCTACTTGCCTAAACTAGAAAAGCGCTGCATGCTTTACAGGGACAACATAACAAATTTTTTCGTGGTGACAACAACGCTTCACAAAGCTCGGTAAGCTGTTTTACAACATCAGCTGTGGATGCGACATAGCCTGGACAAAAGTTAGCTTTTTCTTTTTATGTGGTCAGTATCACGTTATCTGTGGGTCGTGACATCTGGAGGGTTTGCGGGCTTGTGAAAGCGTCATAACGCATTCACTGGCTACGATGGCCGCGAGGATTGGTCTGCCAAAAAAGTACACTAGACAACTTTGCGAACTCGTCACGGACGCGAGCGTTAGAGATGACTGCTGGAGACATGATATCGTGTGGCAGTCAAGTTGAGCGGATCTGATTCCATATATTCCGCATACGTATATGCAATGCCATATATGAGGATTCCGTATACACTGAGCCCACGATGCCGAGAAGATGAGATAATGACGCCAAGATCCGGAAGCACACGCTAGCGAAGCCAAAGATGCAGCACGCAACACGTACACTTGCGGTGGAGCGTCATTTACACGTCATTCGGACGACTTCGTGTGTTTGGTTTCGTCTACCGCTCAATTCGCTGCACCCCGATGATGCTCAGAATTTCAACAGCAGCTACGTTTAACTTCATCATTCTGCTGTAGCATCGTGTTAGAGAAACGCGGTTAAGCGGCCAGCTAACACTGAAATTTTCATTGTCTTCGACAGTGGCCTTCGTCTTTGCCATTATTTTGAGTATACATTACAATCCCCTCGGGGCCCAGGGGCAATTTAGGTAGCGTTGACGGAAAGAACAAAACAATATAAAAAAACGAAATTAACCAATCACGTTTGAAGGAAGGAAGAGCGTAAACATAAAAAATGTAGCAGGATTTTCATTGCGCATATAACTGGTGAGGGCTCAAAGGTGCTCATAGATTGTAGTCAATGCAGGGCGGAGAGTTCCCCAGTCTGTTTCAGTTTCAAATAAAAGAGAATTGAACAGCTTATTTCTATGCAAATAGGGCGAGCAAATTTTCGCTTACAGTGCATACACGCATAAACGTAGGACTGATTTAAAATAAATTTTTTTGAGTGCTTCAATGCGAAAAAATAAGTACTATAAAAAAAACACAAATCAAGGCGATATATCTTTTCATCAACGTGCAAAATGAGTACTTCGGCAGGCGCGTATATTTATTCTATTATAGTGAATCAATTGTTCAGCGAGGAAATACTACGAATGAACACAACTGATCGCTACTGAAGTCGTTCAAATGCATCGACTAATTCAAGTTCAAAAAAAAAATAATTGTTCGTGAGAATTGTTTCGTGCGCTTGGATCATCATAAAAAGCGCGGGAAAGACTGGACGAACGGAACGGTAAAATCACGCCAGTCGCACGCTATTGGTGCTGGTGGTGTTTTTGTACAGGCGAAATTTAGCCTGCGGTGGTCTCTCAAAAACTGCTCCATCTGAGTCAGTTAATGAAATGAAGGCGTATCTACCTATTTCTCATAAATCTAGTGTCGTCACAAATATTCGAAAGTATTGTCGTCACTGATCGCCGCTCTAAACTTGAACCGGCAGGGTACACGGTGCGAGAGGCGTCAAAATGTGGGCGGTATGCCAGTCGATGTTCACAATGCTCAAGTTTAAAGGGACACAGACTCGAAATTCTGAAAACACACATACAATAGTATTTCTTTAAAAGGCTCTAAGAAGTGGCCTTCTAGGAAGTTTCAGTCGCAGGCAAGCAATGGCTGAGGCATAATTTAACATCATTTTCAATATTGCCGAGGATCCGCTCAGCATTTCCACCTGCATCCTATGAGGTCAAAATGCACTTGCCCCAACTATTCCGACGTCATCGAACCCAGTGTTTGCTCACAGCAGCAACCAGCGCTTGCCGGCAACGGCAATGTCTTCAAGAATGTGGTAGTTCAGGTTGGCCAGTCGACCTGACGTCAACGTGCGCTCCAGAACTGGCGCCTACCGAGACCGGAACCGAGACCGGACCAGAACGGATATCCCAAAACACTGTATTTGTACGTTTTGAAGCGAATTACGCTGAGAATGGCCTTAAATAACCTTCAGCACAACCACTTAGCCGGTAAATTTATGGTGTTGAACCCTTTTCCTCTGACCTTGACCCATGAAGTTTAGTTGTCCTTTGATCTCTTACTTTTTTATTTATTTATTATTATAGATACCTCAAGGACCCTTGAGGGCTTTACATGAGGGGTGGGCTAACAACCTGGTGTTAATAGAACATAGTTTCCATGGCTTTCTTGAAATGGTCCGGGTTTGTAAGAAGGATGGTACTGGTGGGAAGACTGTTCCAGTCACGCGCTGTTTGGATGAAGAAGGAATGAAGATGGGTCACGGTGCGAGCAGGAGGTGGGTGGACTTTTGACCTCTAACATTTGACACTGGAGGAGCATCTCAGACGCTTAGCAAGCGTGCTTGCTTTTAACTGAATTCCAGGGTTAGCCAAGTTTACCCACTGGAAATTTATTCTGAGTTGCATTGCATACAGGAATATGCTGAGACTTTAGAGGAGGTGTGCGAACAGCTCTACAAAGACCTGTTGCTGCCTTATATACAATCGATAGGTCTCCGTTAAAGATCTTATACTAGGGCGCACACAAAATTAAATGACCATTTACATATACCATCACTATCCGCCCATCACAATTGCATATGTACACAAGCATATTAGTATAGTCGAGATCGCCGTCGTTTAAACGACTGCTTCCCCGAAATCTTAGCAAAGTTTGTTCCAACTCGCTTCCAGGCCCTTCGTTTTCTTTCCGACTCCTGGAGCTTTATTCTTTCATGTCTTCACTCCTTTTGCCCGAAAAATGGGCTCCCAGGCGAGCGATTATCAGGCGTTAGAGAAGCAAATTTTTGTAGTGCACTCCGCCCACGGTCACTCTCGGTGGGGGGCGAGGGGGTAGGCGGCTGGGCAGGGACAGAGTTGAGACTCGTGAGCCGTAACTAACAACAGCGTGGGCTTGCCTTTAGAGCGCTTTCACTCGCTTTCATTCTGAAGATAAACGCTACTCTAGAATAGCTCAGAACGTCTTTCCGAACGCCCCCGCTTGCCCAAGATCCGGAGCTTTATTTTAGCTCTCCTTCGGGGCCCAGACTAAAAATTTGAAGTTGATACAAGTAGGCCTTGTTGAAGTATATACGTCACCCTGGATTAAATTTTGCTTATATTAGTGTCGATTGCTTGTATAAGTGTCAAATGTTTTTCGCTGTTCACTCGGGCAAAATTTGCTTATAGCTCTGCTGTGACAGATGCGCAACAGCCTTCACGACAAACAGCAAAAATGTAAGCGCCTTACATGCACTATCAGCAACAAAAAAAAATGAAAACAAGGCAACGAAAATACACACAGAGAAACACAAACATATGAGCTCATGAAGAAGAAATACAAGCGAGATTGATTAACACTTCTAAGGTAGAGTATTCGAGGGTTTGAATTGAATTTGCCATGATTATACAGTATTTAGCTTTCTACAGCTAAGGTCTTCTCACATTGCTGTTCGCGTTTCATGTGTTGCTTACTGTAAATTTGAAAATCGATTTACGTTGTGAGAATAAAATATTCAAAGAACTTGATCATACAGAAAGAGGTCACAAAATGGCCCGTTCGAAAAGCATTCGGTTTGGCATGCCGACGTTTAAGTACAAAGCGGATCCCGAACATAACTGACGAGAAAATAAACTCACTGGGTGGCTGCATCCAGCTGTAGGGACGGCAGCGGCTTCTTCATTTTGATTTGACATGGCACCTATCGCCATCATCGCTTTGTTTGAGACGCCTCGCGGCAAATAATACGAAGTGCAGAAGACCAACGGAGGATGACAAGCCAGCATGACATACTCGATATGGACAATCACTGCCTTCATTTCAGCGTAAGATGATAGCGTGTTAACACTAATTTCGTAAGAGGCAGCAAAGTAAATAGGAAACCACTGAAACCACGTAACAAACATCAGTCGCCAGGAATATGTGCCGCAGGGGCGCACGTAAACACTGCTGGCTAGCAGGCGACGTGAGCGGGCGTGCATGCAGGGTTCGCAGCTGCGCCGCAAGATGACGACTTTGCTCGATGGCACACGACAGTTGCAGCCAAAAGTCGCGCACCGCTATAACGAAGCAATGGGTATAACGAAAAAATCGCGAGCACCTTGCGCTTCGGTAAACAAGGTTAAACCTATTTGCGGTCCGTTTAATAGAGGGCGCTTCTTTTTGTATGCCGTAGTGTCCCATTCACTGGGAATTAGTGCTGCCCCGCCGTTACTCGCACGTACCAAAGGAAAATCTAGCAAGTGGCAGTCTTGATCGCAGGCAGCTGAAAACGCAGGACAGCCTGCGATTTTGAAGGCAAACTGAAAATCATTTGTAATTCGACGAGCGCAAAGGGTTCGAATGTGTGAAACTACCAGAAAGAACATGTGGTCTTTCTCTGCTAGCATTTGAAGTGGTGACATAATCAGTGTATGAAGAAAGCCGCGACGGTGTTCAGGTTTCTCTGAAATTCACGGCGCAAGGTAGTGGGCCTTAATGTGACGTCATCTGCGGCGGTGGTACATTTTCAATGCGGAAATGTTTCCTCAAAGAAACAAAGCCAATGCCATCGAAGGTAATGCCGTCTAAGCGTTGTCGGAGCGTTCTAAGGCTCTGGACGAAGGCAGAGAAAATCTGAAATTGTTGTATTTCTTGTACAATCAGTACAGTGCGACCCTCCCCGTCTTTTCTTTTTATCGCTCTCCCCTTTCTTGCCCCCTCTCTGTCCCCTCCCTCCCCCCTTTTATTCCTAGTAGGCGCAGCTCAGGTACTACTTCAGGATTCAATAGCACATGCCACGGCTAACAACATGATGACGATGAATTTTTATGACGCAAGGTCACCTGTGGCTTAAGAGCGCCATGGCGCAAGGATGTTTCGTCTATTCAAGGTAGGGTAAAAGACCAATTTTCCAACCGTTTCACACCAAAGAAGCCTTGCACCACGCAGGAGAAAGCTTCTACCCGCGTTATCATCGCTGGATACCTAGCGGCAATGCGGATCAATCAGCGCACCTCCCGAATGCGAGGCGTAGCTCGAACGGCTAGGCCACCGCGAGGGTCGCGGCTAGCAACATATATTTCTTCCGTTTTTATTTTATTATCAACCATTACTACTAATAATGCCATAATTCTCTCACTTTGACCTTCTCCACACTTCTGTGGCGCTATGAAAAGAAGCATAAGGTTTTTAGAGCTTAAATTGGTGATTAATTCATATTTAAAATGTTAGAGCTTCACGTGCAAGCTTCATACATTCGATTTCTTAAATCTCATCCAATTCTTAACAAACTTTCCAGGTTCTCTTTATATCAAGACACTATGACGATTGATTGCGGAGCATAGAAAAAGGTATAAGCATCCGCGAAAGCATTGGGAAGATGTCTAACGTAAGAAGTTCATAACCCAGTCGCCACAAATTGAAGTGGTATTTTGGAAAATAAAAAAAAAGCTGGAAGTGGGGCGATGAAATGTATTGATGCAGAAGAAATGCGATAGCGCCCTTTTTTCGCTGCCAGTCTCTTCCAATTTTGAGTCTATTGTATTTCAGTCCACAGTCCAGTCCAATTCCAACAGCGCAATGATGCAAAATGTGTCACTTGATAGACTGCGGCGAGTCCTCGTACAACAACCGGCAAAATGACGCTGAGGTTAGCGATGCACCACTGCATTGGCAGGTGGCTGTTTCACAGATACCGAAGGAGACTGAATCTAAGGTTGGTGGTGGTGGTAGTGGTTTTATTAAAAATAATAGTAAAAAGGAAGGAAAAGATTTTTGCTAGCCCCGGCATCTGCCATCGATACTGAAGCACCTGAGCTGGGGCAGCGGAAATAAAGGACAGCAGGCAGAATGGAGAAATGAAATGAAAGAGGTGAGGGGACAAAAATAGAGGACAGAGGGAGAAGTAATATGTACAAACTATTTACACAATAAGTAATGTGTCCAGGTTGTGCGCGTGATTAGTTCATTTAAGAGGAATTAAATCACACACGCGCACCACACTGTGTAGGTTACAACTGGAGTGGGGCGTCCAGTTATTAATCGTTCAAGGTAGAACTCGCGGAGCGTTCGGTCACTGCGTGTAACTACCTGACGGAGAACAGACGGGACGTCAAGCCCGTGTGTTCGAGGAATGCACAGAGGCTCACCAAAGTTCGCTCACGAGTGCGCGCACTGCCCTGCGGCCACAATAGCGTCTTGATGGAGTCTGGTAGTATGCCCTGTGCCCTATAGGCCGCGAGCATATCGCGACGAGCATCGGCGAACGCGGAGCAGCGAAGGAGCAGATGTTCTAGTGTTTCCACTGCACCGCATCCGTCACACACATCACTCGTCGCGATTCCGTGACGCACCCGTCGTTCCCCGGGCCACACGCAGCCAATGCGCGCGCGGAGGATCATTGCACGTTGCGACCGTGTAAGTGCACGACAGCCGGTGACACTGTCGATGCGCTCACCTCCCGCGATGCGTGGGTCGGGGTGCTGCTTTCGGAGATGGCCGTGAATGGCCGCACGCACGTCCTCCAGCGCAAGGGGCAGATCGCTGGCAGGTAGTTGGTGTGCAGCGGTCGCGAGGTCGTCAGCTTCTTCGTTGCCGGCGATGCCGCAGTGACCGGGCACCCACTGTGCACGCACGGCACAACCTTTCTTCGCGAGGCGCTCGATGCGCGAGCGAATTTCCCGCACTAGTGGGGTACCGCGGCCGTTAGATTGCAGGCGGCTGAGGGCGGCGCGGATCTTTTCAAGCAGTGGGCTAAGCGACTTCTCCCGCAAGCTTCATTTTTTCACTGATACTTCGGAAAGCTGCCTATGTTGCACGTAGACCTGCTGTTGTTCGAGTCATTTTCTCCTTACTTATTTTCTTTTTTGGAGAGTCATTTTTTGTCCGACCTCTCCCTCCTCTCCCCTACAAGTTATGTGGTGAAGGGGAGAGAGGCGGAAGAGGGTTGGGGGTGAGGAGGACATTTGGCAGGTTACAGGTGGAGAGAGAGAGCAATACACTGAACAGCACCTTCGCCGACGCCTCCACCAGACAATTTCGCCTTCATAACCCTCCTGATTCTATTGCAATAAAAATTTGAAAGGATTAGTTTAAAACAACGTAGATAGATGCGAAAGTTGCGGTCACCATCTCATGATGTCGCGCCATAGTCCTGCCAAGTTAAGTGGACGAAAGTTTCTTCAATGGAAGTTAGTGCGCAGATGATTGAGCCTAGAACCACGGTAGGCGTGAGTGCCGTGCTCAATTCCCAGTGCGGCCGGGTACATACTAGTGATACAACTGATGCAAGTTTTCCCCTGGCCTTGTGCACGGCCTATCTGCGGTGAGATGGGGGCAAATGTGTCTCTGACCAAACCTGGAACAAAGAAAAATACCTTGTGACGTGGCCCTTTTTGGTCGAATATGCTCTTGGCGAACATCATTCATCAGCATTCACCCACCTCCTCTGCAAAGAACTTGCAGGAAAAAAAAACCACATGCCGCCGGTGGGACACACGAAATCACGACCTCCGAATCTCACAAAGTTGAAGAGGATGGGTTCATATTCCCCCGACGGCATGTCGTTACATCAGGTATATTTCCAGAGTCTCAGAAGCCACAGGTACACCTTGTGAAAACGCTGTGCCCTCGTGGGTGTTAGCCTATAACAAGTAACTCTTTTTCGAGAACCTGGAGTCATTAAACGACCAGAACTTCGATCATCAGGCTGCAGCTTGAACAGCAAAAGACCAGTCATGTAATTTATATAACCAAGTAGTCCTTGTTAGAAAAGAACAAAACGTAGAGAAAGTTTCCCTTCACAGCCCTTGTCCTGAGGTACGCAATCCACGCAAGGGTAGATTACGACTCGGGGGAAAAAATATAGTACAAGAAGCAAGCATCGTCATAGTAGGCTACTATGTTAAAAGATTCAGAGAAGACTTCGTCAAGTTCGCGAAGTGATCGTAAATGGCCATCAATGTCTGTGGGTTTCCTGTAAATCATAATATCATACCGCCCCCATTCTGCCCTACACACGCCACTCTCCTTTGTGTCTTACCCTTGGCCAGGTGCGATTTATACACACACATAAAATACAGAATATGTGGTAAGAGGTGAGGCTTAAATACCTGCACTTCACTGATTCGTACAAGACAAGCACAACAACAAAAGAATGTGCAGCGCATCACTGTACAAGACGCGGCTCATTCCTTCAGAAGAACTCAAAGCACTGCTATACTCCCAAGTAAAACCTTCCGGAATATGAATAATGAATCCAAACAGCGCCACTGGACATCCCCAGGTGCCCAGGTGGCAACTCAAATGGCAGCTTACATGCAGCATTCAGGTGTAGCGAACCGGAAGTCATGTGCTTCGGCGAATTGAACTTCGCTTCCGGGACTGTTTATTAATACAGGGGTAAGTGCCCTCCTCTGCCTGTGTTTCCACTTCCGCACACGAAAATAGGTTAGAAACATAGTATAAATGGGAAAAGAAACATAAGAATATTCTATATTCTACTCTCATCCTTTTTCTACCAGCCCTTCTCCGTGACAACATACGCACTACCACTTCCTTCTCCCATAGTCCAACGAGCGAACGCGCCTTTGTTTGAAAGTTTTCAAAGTTTGTTTGAAAGTTTATTGAAAAAGATGCATAGGTAAGATGTACATAAATTGCTTATTACAGAAGGAGGTCCCAAAGTGGAAACTGTCAGGGGGACCTCCTCTAATTAATTGCATATTTGATGTAGGATAAATATATGGCAGATAGCAATTACATAGCGAAACACAGGTGCAATGAAAAGTAAGATCTGAAATAACAGTTTAGTCATGCTAAATTTTAAAAACACATTTTAAAAACACAAAAAGAGAATATAGAACAAGCACTCAGGCAATAGAAGTCGTACACAATACTAACAGGTTTCACTGGCGTGACAATTGAAGGCAATTATGCAGTACATAGTTTTTCAAGTTTTTATGGAATTGTGCTTCGGTGTGGAATGATTTGATATTTACGGGTAGCGAGTTCCAGACAGTGATTGCTGAAAAAAAAGCGCACTGTTTGCCATAATTAGTTTTGACATTCGGAAGCAAAAGATTATGTTGTTCAGCGAATCTAGTATTATTAACGTTACACAAACAGGAACCTGTAAATATAGGGAGAGTAGCGCTATTGTGACGGGCGCGATAAATTAATAAACCTAGTTTCAGTTGGAGTGAACAAAGGAGAGGTAAGATATTGAGCCGGCGGTAAAGGGGAGCACTGGATGCGGTGTATGAGCTGAATGTCATTATTCTAGCAGATTGGTTTTGAAGATGACACAAAGAAGAAAGATGGGTATAGTACGTGTTACCCCACGATGATAAAAAGTATTTGCGGTGGCTATGAATGAATGCATAATAAAGTGAGTTAAGAATATGCTGTTGCAATTAATAATGCGTTCTAATTATTATACGTATACCGAGTGCAACGTTTTTGCTAATATATTTAGTGTTAAGGTTAAATTTTAAATGTGAATCAAGCGTCACACCGAGAAATGTTACAGAACTTGATGGGAGAAAAATGTGATTATTTAGGTATACATCTGGAACGCAAACAAGTCGTTTGTGTTCTGAGTGAAATACCATTAGCTTTGTTTTAATTGGGTTCATTTGTAAAAGATTGCTGTGGCACCATTCCATTACATTTATAAGGTCGGCATTAATTTTTGATGTTAGGTCACTTAAGTTATCGCTAGAAGAAAATATGGTAGTGTCATCTGCATACAGAATGCAGTCAGTGTTATTGAGGCATTTTTGCAGATCATTAATGTAAATTAAGAATAGAAGGGGTCCTAAAACAGATCCTTGCGGAACTCCTTGATTAATTGTAATTGGTTGGGATAAAGTATTCGATATTTGTGCAAACTGAGTTCTGTTAGCGAGGTAATTACATAGTAAACTAAGAGTGGGCCCACAAACTGCCAGCGCTTCTAGTTTTAAAAGGAGTATGGGATGATTGATTGTATCAAATGCCTTCGTAAAATCAATGAATACAGCTGCCGCCCAAAGTCCGTTATCAATGAAGTGTTTAATTTTGTCAGTAAATTGTATCAGTGCGAGCTCAGTGGAATAGTTTGGGCGAAAACCAAATTGATGAGGTATCAGGAGGCTGAATTTTAGAAGGTAGTTCATTAGACGGTTAACAACGAGCTTTTCGATTACTTTACTGAAAAATGGAAGAATAGTTATCGGACGATAATTAGCCAAACTGTATTTATCGCCTCTCTTATGTATAGGAATAACTTTGCCGTTTTTAAGTTGATCTGGAAAGTCACCAGACTTAAACATCTTATTGATAACATTAGTGAGAACGGGCGACAGTTCGTGTGCAACAAGTTTAATTTTAGATGGAAGGATAGAATCTAAGCCACACCCGGTATTTTTAAAGAAGGTTATTATTACGTTTATAACTTCATCTGGGGATGTTGGACGCAAATAGAAAGAGAAAGGACAACGAGTGGGTCGCGTGATTTCAGCGGTAGGCGTTTTGACAATCTGTGAAAAAAAAATGAATTAAACGCATTTGCTATGTCCGTAGGATTAGTTAAACTTCGCGTACCATCATTAATTTCTCTAATGTTGCAGCTTTGGTCCGAGAGATTTAAAAACTCCTTAATCAATTGCCAGTTCTTATGAGTGTTGTGTCCATTTTTAAGAATTTCGTTTTCATAGTAACTCCTTTTACGACGTTTAATTAGAGAAGATAGCGTTTTTGAGTAGATTTTGAATCTTTGTTTTAAAGCGAGGTTGAACGGTTGCGCTTTCACTTTGTTGTGAAGGTTACTTTTTTTTCTAATAGAGCGTAGTATTCCGTTAGTCATCCATGGATTTCGCGGTGCAGAATACCATTTTACCAGTGACGTTACTGTTGTGCATGCGTCAACTGCATCGATTAATTTCTTCGAAAAAATGTTATACGAAGCGTTAGCGCAGTTTTCTTGCAACACATCTGTCCAGTCAACATTGGCTATCAAATCAATAAATCCGTTTTTGTCGAAGGAGTATCTATTTGATTTTTTCGGTGCGCTTTCATTTGAGCTGTCTATAAGCAAGAATACCGGGTAGAGATCAGTTATATTGAATCTAATGACTCCGGAGGTTTGAGGTAAAAGGACGTTAGACAACACATGGTCGATGAGCGTACCATGTGAATCAGATGCACAAAGAGTTGGAACGTCTAATAATTATTCAATGCCATGACCGAGAAGAATGTTCATATATTCAGAGCAAGCATGATCAGCGGTATCAATAATGTTTATGTTCATATCCCCTACAATAATTATTTCTTTGTTTTCTTTGTTTAAAGAAGTTAGAATGCTGTCCAGTTCTGTGCAAAAGTCGGTGTAAGATGAGGACGGCGAACGATAAATGGAAGCAATGATAGTGTTCTTGGAACGGGAAAGAAAACTTCGGTCTAATTCAATCCAAACTGACTCGCACTTATCTGTGCTAAAATTGATGTCAGAGCGACGTTTGTACGAGATGGCGTTTGATATGAACATTGCTGAACCACCATGACGGTCTGATGAACGGTGGTAGTATTCAGCTTGATAATTTGGTATCGAAAATATTTTGTCATCTGAAGCTGACAACCATGTTTCCGATAAACAAATAAGGTAGAAGGTATGGTTGGCGAGGGTTAGAAAGTTTATCATATCGTCATAGTGCTTCGGCAGGCTGCGAGTGTTGAAATGGATGATAGATTTCTGCGATGATACTGAGTTTGCAAGAAAGTACTTTAACTGGTCAAGATCGTAATACATTGCAATGAGGAGCGGGACCCGCGTGCAGTGAAGATTAGATTATGTGAACATAGCGAGGTCATCGACTCCGGAGATTCGGTACACGCGGCTGTCTTCGGTCTTGCGAGCCTTGATACGGCAGTTATCAACCCAAAGGAATTTCCAGCCTTTTTCCTTTTTTAGAGCCAGTGCTTTTGCGAACAGGCGCTTGTTTTCCGGAGTCAGGTGGTCATTAACGTAAACGGACTTGTCAAGAATGGGTGCTGTGAAACCTATGAAACTTGTTGTAATGCGTGCTTTTTTCGCCTTCTTAACAAACTCGGTTTTCTTTTCGCGGGAGTAAAAGCGAACGATAATGTTCTCATCTTCCTTAGCTGGAACACGGTGGGCAACATCAATGTCTTCAGTGGTGACAGGGCACTCAATTTTTTTTCCAATTTCCTCAATGATGGCGACACAGTTCTCGCCCTGAGTGGTAGGGACCCCTTTGACTTCTACATTGTTGATTCGGGAGTATTGCTCCAATTCGGACATTCTTTGAGCTAGTTGCTTGTTTGTTCGGATAAGGTCTTTATTCTCTTTTACGAGGTGGGCTTGCTCGTCCTTCATCTTTTCATACAATTCATTAAAAAGCTCAAGGCTGCTGCGCAGCTCGCCTACTTCCTTTCGCAACGCGTCGACATCCTTCGAAAGCTCAACATTTGTAGGCATCAAGAGATTCGCCGGTTGTATGGGTGCGGGTTTTGTGCGCCCTCTGACGTCACTGCCGTTATTCGCCGCGTCTTCCTAAATGGTGCGACAAATTCCCGCGCTGTTTGTCTCGGCCGCGGTGCATTTGTACACTCTTTGGGCGCCATTGCTGCAATAACCTCACAGCGTTTTCAATATACTGCTGGAAAATGTTTCGCGAAAGCCAGCAAGGAACATAGGAAGAAAGCAAAGGACAGGGCGTTTCTGAAGCGAGACTTTAAAGTGCACTGCGCAAACACGGGAAGATTGGTAAACTTGTTTATATAGAAAGTTCAGAGAAGAAACAGCGGCGAATCTCGTCCCTCGGGGCATGTCTGATAGGCACCCAGTTTAGAAGAGGAGAAAATTATATTGTTTCCAGGAAAAACAGCAAGAGTATTACACAATGAATTGTCACACGAGAAACACAAGGAAGCAAGAAAAGCTCTTTACGGTATTTTTTTACATGGATTGTAGTGAGTGTTTTGGCACAAAATGTTTTTTAGCTTACAAGGAGGTCCTCTGTGTGTGGAGGGACCCTTAGTCCGGGGCTCCTATGGCTCTCACTGTCAGCCGGGCCCAGTGCACCAGCTCCCGTTTGTTTTACAGGCCAAAGCTTGTCATCGCGGCCTCCCTCGGGTCAGGGTTGTGGTTGGGTATTACTGGGGTTGGTAAGGAAGTCCATGGGGTGTGACATATTGTGAGAAAGGCGTCACAGGTGTGCATTTCGTGGGGTAGGGTGTGTGATGCATGTCTGCATGGAACCGCTTCCTCCCTCGTGAGGACTGTGTGGCGGGGGCAGGTCAGGCGCTTGAGCCTATGGTGTCGAAGAGTAGCGCTATACTGTCGGAGCACCGTTTCTGGGGATCGTGAGCCGTAATGAGAGACTCGGTTCCCGTAAGCTAGGGCGATAGCTTGCGTTCGCTGTTTCCACGAGAGACACGTGACCAGTTGTTCAAGGAAGAACCACGTCGAATAATTACTGTTGCCTGCTCTTCAGGATGTGATGTGCGGCGGTGGAAATCTGTTCCCTTGCTTCTTGGGAGTCGGCGACGGGGTAGGCTCTTTCTGCCTCCATTTTGGAGACACCTTTGAGCGCAATAGCTTCCTCTTCGGCCTCCAAAGTGCTCGTGGTGCATATGGTGGCTGCGGTTACTTCCTGCAGTGTATGAGTAGCTACACTGGCCGTTTGTGCCGACCGCGACGCGTAGTGCGCCGCGTCGGTGTATCTCACATTGAGTAGATTCCCGCGCCCTCGCATAAAAAGTGTTGCTCGCGAGCCTCTCCGGCTTGCGCGGATTTTATGGTCCATGTTTCGGGGGCGATTGTATGCGCTTGAGTGTATCCTGCCAATTTAGTGCTAATGCAGAGTAGGCCTACTTTCTTTCGTGTTCCACAGTTCCAAACGCGATCGCGGTCGAAACAAAGTCTCGTACAATTCCGTAGCTTTTCGTGTGCCATGGTGCGTAATCGGTTATCAGGTAAAGAAGAATCGGAAATCATGCGTGGCAGGTGTTAAAGAAATAAAATAACCGATATTTCTATTCAAACACTGCCTTCTTGGTAACTCATCAATAAGTTAACAGGATTTAATGTTTTCTTTCATCGTGATATTTGTTGCTGTGAGAAGCGTTTTGTGGTTAAGAACAAAAACGTTACCATGATGCTGACATCAGATTCAAGTGATGAGACACCACAAAATCCGGCAGCCTTCCTGCGCACTTAGAGCGAGGAAATGACCATAAAACCCTGTAAGAAAGAGCACCAGTCCGATATCTAGTTAATGCAGTCGCACGGATCACTCAAAGTAAACAGTCATCATGCTTAAATGTCACTTTGATTAAGCGCTAGATCAACGGACTCTTCCCCAACATGCCGGTTTTCTTTACTCTCAGCGGATCACTAATGAACATCATGTGAAAGGGTGTGTCGTCCGAGCGAAGCGCAGTAAGGTATTACTCTGTCACTTAGTTCAAATAAATATCTTCCTTCAACTTCTTTTGTAAAACATCAGAGAATATAACGAATCTTTTACAAGATATAAACAGTACTCTACAGTCTCCTGAACATCACGCATGTATACTACTGTATATACTTGACTAAGAGCCACACTTTTTTCTCGACCTTCGCTCTGTGTAGCCCTTATAAAAAAGCAGCAATGTTTAAGCAATTTTGGTGCTACATTCTGGGACAAATGCCTTATTGTACAATAGAGTCTTATGCTATGCATGACGCCTTGTAGTAGATAACTTCAAGGTTCTTCGTCGCTTTCGCTCTCGAAGGTGGTCGGACCGGGTCCCTCACCACCCTAGCAAATGATGTCACATTCGGTTAGATTTATTTCATTCTAAACAACAGTAAACCATAGAAGCTTTAAAAACAGTATCCGGGAATACCGCTCGATAGTAATTCAAAATCGAGGAGCAGACGAGCTGAATGAATGGTATTCTTAGCCGTCCTGTCAGCGTTACTTCGAGGTCGACATTGGCCGTCCACACCGACAGAAATCACCTGAATTCCGCTTTAAATGGCACACAGCTGCCTAACTGCGCATACTGGAAACTGATAATAATGATAGCAGAAGGTATTTGTCCTCAACTAGCCGCTGCAGTAGAGAAATTAGGGCTGCATGCTTGTGTATATGTGTATTCGACGGGCTACCGCAAGGAAGCTACTAAAGAAAATGCTAAGACCCTATGACAAATTGTCATTAAATTTGTCTTGATGTCTTCGTTTTCGTCCTGCGTGGTTTCCTAGAGGTAGCGCGTCCAATACACCAGTATGTAAAACCAACTAGCCCCTATTGTCGTATTGCAGCGGCTAGATGATGAGAGCTGCCTGCAGCTATCTTTATTATCATATTCCAGCATGCAGCGATGAGAAGCTGTGTGCCATTGAAGCAGAATTAAGACGCCTGTATTCGGCATGGATGGCCACGGTGGATATTATGTGACGTCCGACTTCTCTCTCAAAAAGTGGGATCTAGAGAAGCTGCACATGAGCACAAGGAAATCCGTGAAACACACCTTGAGGTTCAATAAGCGCATCGCAAACGGCCGACTAATGAGGCTCACCGTCCACCACACTGTAGAGGAATTAACTAAGGCATACTGAAGTCAAATCATCGGATTCTCATCCACTACAACAGGAAGAAAGCTTGTTGCGACACTCAGAATACCATTCCTCCGGTTAAGAGGTTGATAGCGGACATACAACCAAACATGAGAAAAAAAATTCACGTTGGCTCCACCCCCAAGAATAGGCATCCTACTTACAACAAGGGAAGAAGAGAAGCTAGAGCAAAATGCAATTGAAAGAACTGGAATTCATCTCCACGAACAATGTACACTGACGCACGCGGACCAGATGATGGCATTTTTACTACTGAAGCTTCCGAACAAGGAGGCAGACTACTGCGGGTTGATCCTGAGGCAGTCGTGCCTTCAGTACGCTCAAACCGTGTACAGAGACTACATCAAGGGCCGGGTCCATGAGTGGGCCACTCGAATCCTCAAGGACACGAACTTGGAATCAGCACTCATAATGTGGCTCCTGGACAACAAGGGGTACGGAGCAATCAACTGGCCTATGACCTCGCACATGAAGTACTGTTCCGAGCACTATTGCACAATGAACAGAAACATGATGTATCACTCTACAATAATGCATTAATCCTACATCTCTAGAGCTTAGAACGAAGAGAATGTCCCAAATCCTCTACAGAGTTAAACACGGACGTGGAAATAACAAGAACTTGAAAAGAAACCAACGCGTATCACACCCCAAAATCACTACACGACTGGTATCCAGAAGTTTACAGGGAAGCAGGTCGGCCCTGTGGAGATATTACGGATATCTAAGATATGGTACAGGCCTGCCTTACCAGTGGGAGGTCATGCCGCTCAACGTAGGCACAGCGGCACAGAAATGGCTCGTAAACAGAGCTGCTCTAGAAGCTTCGACGAATAGAAACCTGAAGCAGGGGATCCAAGCATGGGGTTAAAAATTAGTTCGGTAAATAAACACTTCAAACAACAGCATTGTATTGTAGTCTTAATTTCTCCTCATGTAGTTGTACAATAGTAGGGCGTCAAATATATTAGCGTCACCAGGCGTTTGCTTTGCTCGAAAGTACACGCCCAATAAAACATGAGGTGTCAGGTAGGGAGACACGATCTCTCCAGTAATACTCGCAGCGTATTTCCACGAGGTATCCAAGGAACAGGACTGAGGAAAGTTGGGGATAAAAGCTAGGGGTAGCGGGACAAAACACGACGCAAATTTGCTCTTCATGGTTTCATTTGTATTATTCGCAGCTATTAAAAACAAATATCGCCGAGTTATTTCCAGCCGTCCTGGCCTTACCCCCCCCCCCCCCCCCCACCCCATGAAATGTGAAAACGCTTGTTGGAAGGTAATAGAGGTTAACCTATACATTTCGAAACTTTCAGAACGACCCATTTTGTACCACGCCATGGACAAAATGGAGCATGGCACAGACCAAAATCAGACGGAGATCAAAACTAACTCATCCTCTCAATGAAGGCACATGAACTTCTCTATCCAGAGATATCTAGGCAATCTTTTCAGACTTTTTAGAATGATAAGCACACTGCCCAACCGGACTCGGCACTGTTTTCTTCTATGACCCGTAACATACTAGGCAGTTCCACTCCCAAGCTACCCGATATTTTTTGATTTCCTGGATGAGTCGAATTTTTTTTGTTTTGCTGGATTATCTATTCGTCTTCCAATAATGCCTGTTGGATGGACAAGTAATTGTTTAGACTTGCAGAGCGTCAACTTAAGGTTTTGTGATTGTAGGCCAGACCGAGAAAAGCTTGCCACATTGTCAGTAGCTGTTCTGGGTGGCAGGAAAGACTACGACGCTGAGGTTTGCATGACGTTATATGCAGTTCCTATTTTTGTATTCTTTCATTTTCTCCACACCTCTCTATAGCTCGCCTTTGGGAACACCGAGACTGTTGGTGGAATCAGCGTGGGTAGCTTCTCCCCAGAACATTTCAATGCGAAAGCCTTTAATGGCAGATTCCCCGTCCGTCCGTGCGTGCGTCCGTCCATCCGTTACGCTCTTGCGCCCATGACTTCCGAGATCACCCGCCCGGCGCTAGTGCCGGCGAATAATCTTGGAGGCCATGTTGCACCATTGGAAGTTCACCAGGCATGCCCGAGGTGGCGCCACTGGCGCATGGGCGGCGCCCGCGCCGGACGCTTCGAAGCTGTCGACCACGTCGGGTGCAGCACAACCTCCCTCCTATCGCTCGCTTCAATGGAGTCTCAGAATGCGGGCAAACGCAAGTACTTAATTAACATCTTAAGCACACATCAGTGACACAAGCAGCAACACCGCGCTAAAGGCTTTCGCCTCACCGCACTTTAGGTCAACATAGTGCCCCCTTGAATTTTTTCACCTATTCTGCGCGCAAGTCGGCATTCATTGTTTTACTTTAGTGCCTTAGACTATCCTCAATAAGTACCGAGTCGATCACACTTGTCTAGAGTTCTCGAGCCCTGCATTCAGGTGGAAACAAAGTGAAATTATAAAATAGGTATTGACTTTCATTGATAATACTTGCGCTGGACCGCAGCCTTATATTGACGTGAAACGCACACGCACCAGCGCCTTGCCATCAGCAAAGCAACTGCGCTAAGATTTAACTTCATTTGCTCTTCAGCACATCGCTTGAGCGTTGTAGACAAGTGTGATCGACTCTGTACTCAAAGTTTTATTAAGTCCGCCCCGCACGTGTAAAATTAGCAGCCGTCACCACATTAATACGCCCTCGTGAACACTGCCCACAACACGAGCACCCCAACACGAGCACACGGGACTGCTACGTGGAATTTCCGACTTCAACGGCCATGGAGAGGAGGGCACGGGGGGGACGCTGAGAAAATTCTGATGCGCAAGCTCGCGATGACATCCGCAAAGGCGACGCCGAAAGCGCCAGACGCAAGAGACGGACGGAGCATGATTGTACCACTCAAGAGTTGGCACCCCACTACGACGACAACCAGCTCGGCTCCGACCCGCCTTCGTGGCTAAGTAGTAAGTGCACTCGACTACTGAGCAGGAGGACCCAGAAAAAAAGCCGCAGCGGCGGTATATCGATGGATGCAAAACTGAAAAGACAACCGCGTGCCGTGCCGCTGTTAAAATTATTCCAGAGCTGTTTTCAACGGCTCCTCTTCCGCACTCTCTAATGGTTGCCAACGAGAAGTGAACGCTCCAGCGCCAGGCAACGCATAGGTAATTAACGGCGTTGAATATTCATTGCTAATGCACTCAAGCACCGCTGTGGGTTGATTACACAAAGTGTAGGTGATTGACTCCATACAGTCAGTATGATAACACAAAGAGAACTTATAGAGGATGGTACGAACACGCCAAAAATCATGAAGACGCAGAAAATACAGGAAATACATCCAGGAGACCAGCAGATCAGCGCGAAAACGGAGCCAGCCTACTCTTGCTGAAAGTTTTGCGTTCTGATACAGGACGGACTGTAGCACATTAGTTGCTTTAAAAAACCACTGCTATTTCGGCATCACAGCTCAAGTAACAATTGTGCTCAACATGACAGGAATTTTGTACTCCTCTTATTCCACAAGTGTTTACATCAAATGTCACAAAAAAAACACTTTAAAGCATAAATGCTCCGTATTTAAGGACATCACTGCTGATGGGTACAAAGAAACAACAGCAACACAAAAATTTAGAGGAGACAAGAGCTCCACCTTATGTACAAGAAAAAAATGAAAAATTGAAAATTGGTTTTGAGGAAAGGAAAGGACGCAGCAACTGCCTGAAATATAACTGTGAATACCTGAGCCGCGCCGTAAAGGAAGGGATAAAGAAATAGTAGTGAGTGGTTTTATTAAAATAATAGTAAAAAGGAAGGAACAATTTTTGTTAGCACCGGCATCTGCCATTGATACTGAACCACCTGAGACACATTTCATCGCCCCGGGAAATCAAGGTGCGCTATATACGTGCGGCAGGACGCCCAGAACACCCTCGTCGGCTCGGAGGCGGCGACATCTGACGCCCAGGAGTGCGTGGTTGTGACAGAGCGCGTTGGTGGTGTTGACACGACGGTGGGCAGTGTTTATGTGCGCCCGGCTGTCTCGTGGAACGCGCTGTGTTTTCGTGCTGTGTCTTAGTGCTGTGCCCCGCGCCAAATCATCTGTGGTGATATTAACGCAAACCACAGTGCGTGGGCCAGTGCGTGCCACTCCGCGCGTGCAGACGACCTGCACGACACAGCAACGCAGCTGGGACTCACCCCCTTGAACACCGACGAGCCCACGTTTCGACGACGAGGAGCAACCGGCTCCTGCATCGATGTTGCCTTCGCATCCAGAGGCATCGAGGCGACATGGCACCAATCACCATCTCTGTGGGACTCAGATCATTACTCCATCCTAATCGAACCCACTGATATGGAGGCGCGCCAAAAAGGTGCCTACTCCATTACCAAATGGAGTGCGTTCAGGCGGGCGGTCGACGAGGCGGCGGCCACTGGAGCAGATTTCTTTTCAAGTCTAGTCCGAAGCGCTCTCGCAGCCACCCAACGAGCAGAGGAAAGGGCAGGGCAGCACACACCTGATATGAAGCTGCTCAATCTGCGCGAGAAGAGAGATCGCGCAGAGCGACGGGCGCGACGGACTGACAGAGCCGCCGACTGGACTGTCTACAACCACTTGGACGCATGCAGCAGCGCGCCGCCACGCCAAAAAGCTATACCGCCGGCAGTGGGCTTCGCTATGCCAAAGGATGGAGGAAGATGTCAGCTCGCGGAGGCTGTTTGACTGCCCGCGGCGCATCACCGAACCACAGGCAAAGCGTAAACCGCTGGCCTACCGCGCGCAATCTCCAGCGGGCTCAGCTTTGAAGAGTTGGCAGAGCGGTTTGGCGATCGGTTCGCGCCGCCCAGCCCCGCAAACGCAGCTAACACAGTTCCTGAGAGCACCAGAAGCGACGCCAGTCCCTCGCCCGTCACCTCGGAAGGTCCAAAGTACGTTTACCGCGGCGGAAGTGAACAATGCGCTGCAGCGTTGTCGCCGCCGCTCGGCACCCGGACCGGACGGGGTGACACCAGATGCTGCGAAGCCTGAATGCGCAGACACGACAGATCCTCCTGCAGCAGATCAAACTAGTGTGGGAACGCGGGGAGCTACCAGAGGATTGGCGAACCGCGGTCGTTTGTCCAATCAGAAAGGCAGGGCGCCCACCTACAGAGCTAAGCGGATACCGGCCAGTGACATTAACATCGGCGGCAGGTACGCTCATGGAGCATATTACGTTGCAGCGTCTGAACGAGCGGGATGCTGAGGATGATTTCTTTGACGAGCGGCAGACGGGTTTTCGTGGGATGCGGTGCACGGCTGATTCTTTATCGGACCTTGTTACAGCACTGGAGCATGCCAGGGCGGCTGGCAAGGTTGCGGTGCTGCTACTACTGGACGTCTCGGGCGCTTTTGAGAACGTTCTCCGCGCCCCAATTCTCGCGGTGCTTGAGGGGGTCGGTGTGAGTGGGCGCCTTTTGCGATACGTTCATAGCTTCCTGAGCGGGCGCACCATGCGCGTACGAGTATGGAGTAAGCTCTCCAAGCCTCGTCCGTTGGAAATGGGCGTGCCGCAGGGCTCGGTCTTATCACCATTTCTGTTTATTGTGGCCATGTCGGTGGTGCCGGCCTGCCTCCCCACGAGCGGCCGACACCGTGTGTACAGGTGCCTATATGCAGACGACATAGCTCTGTAGTGCCGGGGACCACCGGGCGAGGCGTTCCGCGTGCGGGGGTGCCTTCAGAGAGCCCTGACCGCAATCGATGCCACCTTGCGCGGCCTTGGTCTGTCGCTGAGCGCGGACAAATCTTTGGCCATGGTCTGCGTTTCGCACTTTCCCGCGCACCTTGCGCCACTGTCACTGGACTGGACTCCGATTCCTTGGCTAAATCGGTGCGGTACCCAGGTGGATCTTTAACGTGCACTGACATCGCACAGCGCACGGGCGGCTTAGCGTTTTTCCTCCACAAAAACGCAGCCGCCGCGGTCGGGTTTGAACCCGGGAACTCCGAATCAGTAGTCGAGCGCCCTAACCACTGAGCCACCGCGGCGGGTCCTGTCTGCAGAATGAAGAGGATCACCGCCGCTCTGCACAAGCTCACCGCTCGAGGCCAGGGTATCTGCCAGCAAGCCGCGTGTCGGCTATGCAATGCCGCAGCTTTCAGGGCGGTGCTCTATGCGCTGCCGCTCGTCACGATGCGCAAGCCGTGGTGGAATAAACTCGAGCTCCAGCACCGCAAGTCCCTGCGCGTATGCCTAGGCCTGCCCAAAAGCTCGCGGTGCGCCACAACGTTGGCCGAAGCAGCAGCGTCGTAACTTGAGCTCCAAGCAGCGCGCCGGGCACTGAATCACATCGACCGGCTTCACCGCGCACCGGACGGCGGCTCGCTGCTGCAGCGTATGCGCTCGCACCCGCACTCACGAATGGGCGCGGGGCTGCTCGAGTATGAGCAATTGACACAAGGCCCACCCTCTAGGGCTCCTGCGCGCCCTAGCATTCTGCCTAGGAGGTACAGCGAGAGATCGTCTGCATCGCGGGAAAGCGGAGAACACCCCTCTGTGCTGTGTAGCAGATGGACAGAGCCGTCATACACGAGGAGCTCCAGGACCATCTCCTTGGGTACACCGTGGGCTGAGTAGACCGCGACAGCTGGTCCCTTGCAGCGGCGGCTACCATCTCCGCCCTGCTACTGCACAGACAGGAACACGCAACCTTCCTGGGTTCCTCCACCACGGTGGCGCTGATGGGGATCCGGCTCGGGCTGGACCTGCTGCTCACCCTCGGCCCTCCGCCGCCCAGAAGTGCTCTGCTTTGCGACTCCCGCGCCGCCCTCAGCCACCTACCATCTAACGGCCGCGGTACCCCACTAGGGCGGGAACTTCGCTCGCGTATCGAGCGCCTCGCGCAGAGAGGATGTGCCGTGCGTGCACAGTGGGTGCCCGGTCATTGCGGCATCGCCGGCAACGAGGAAGCCGACGATCTCGCGACCGCTGCACACCAACTGTCTGTCAGCGATCTGCCCCTTGGGCTGGAGGACGTGCGTGCGGCCATCCGCGACCATCTCCGAAAGCAGCACCCCGACCCACGCATCACAGGAGGTGAGCGCATCGACAGCATCACCGGCTGTGGCGCACTTACACGGTCACAACGTGCAATGATCCTCCGCGCGCGTATGGGCTGCGTGTGACCCGGGGAATGACGGGTGCGTCACAGAATCATGACGAGTGATGTATTTGACAGATGCGGGGGAGTGGAAACACTAGAAAACCTGCTCCTTCACTGTGCCGCGTTCCCTGATGTTCGTCGCGATATGCTCGCGGCCTATAGGGCGCAGGGCATACTACCAGACTCCATCAAAACACTATTGTGGCCGCAGGGCAGTGCGCGCACTCGTGAGCGAACTTCCGTGAACCTCTGTGCATTCCTCGATCACACGGGCTTGACGTCCCGTCTGTTCTCCTGCAGGTGGTAACATTCAGTGACCGAACGCTCCGCGAGTTCTACCTTGAACGATTAATAACTGGACACCACACTCCAGTTGTAGCCAACACAGTGCTGTGCGCGTGTGTTTTATTTCCTCTAAAATGAACTAACCAAGCGCACAACCTGACACTTTTCTTATTGTATAATTTTTTTGTATATATTACTTCTCACCCTTCCCCCTCTTCCTGTCCCCTCACCTCTAACCTACCTGTTCGGTGATGGAATTTATGGAAGCCACTGAAACCCACCGCACACAAACTGAATAAAAAAAACATGTGCCGAGGCTCGGAATCGAATCAGGGCCTTTGGAATATGAGGCGAAGACGCTACCGCTCCGCCACGACAGCTCAATATGTAGCCGTGACTAAACGCGCATCCTGTGAATGTACTCATCTGATGCAAAAGTTTCCGCGCTTTCGCTACGTATATATGGCCTAACAGAGCTAGGCCATCGGCATTTTTTTTAGTGTTCGTATATCCCTACGCAAGGTGTAGAGCGTTTAAGTGCCGGACCACAGTCATTTGGCTATATTACGCGTTGGTCTGAAAGTTTCGCTATCGCCTCACTTCGGTCCCCAGGAGATGTGCATACAGTCAATATGTACATACGTGGTTTTCCCAGTGCGCTTGTTAGGTGAAGTTTTAATGAAGTCGTGTGCTTCAATGTCGTACCCCAAGTCGACTTCTTCAGCCGTTAAGTTTTCGTGCACCTGAATGGCTATTTTGTTTTGAGACGCTTCGCCTTCTTATTTTTCAAAGACTGAGTGGCCAGGGATATTAACTTCCGCTCTGGTTTTTTGGTTTGCGATGGCATCCGCTTTTTCTTCCACATAGTTTTTAATTTGCAATTCTAAGACTCTGCGTTTTGATGTGAATCTCCTGGCGTTCAATTGCTAGACAGTAAATTGAATTTTGACTCAGCCATCTTTGTCTGCACCCTATTGCTTATGGCAAGCTAACGGTGTTGCTTTAAGTACTGCAGCATAGGCAACTGAGTGTAATTTGCAATTCTAATACCCTGCGTTTTGATGTGAATCTCCTGGCGTTCAATTGCTAGACAGTAAATTGAATTTTGACTCAGCCATCTTTGTCTGCACCCTATTGCTTATGGCAAGCTAACGGTGTTGCTTTAAGTACTGCAGCATAGGCAACTGAGTGTACTTTGCCTTTTATTACTCCAGACTGTTGACTGACGGGGTAATTTATACCGGAGTTCTGTTGCATATCCGGGTTAATCTCCGGATACAGAATCTTGTAATCTCCTTTCATTACTCTATTCGAAGCGGAAAGTTGTACCATACTAAGATCTTAAATGCGCGAAATTCATTCCGCCATTTTTGCGGGAGCCGAGGCTACTTTAGTGTTAGTTTCACTTCTACCTTTTCTATTTTCGCTTTCTTGCGTCTGCATGCAGGCTGTTCGTCATTCTCATTTCAGTGCTAGCTCTATCAATGTCCTGAGGACAGACAACCATGCTAGGAGGATTCTGTTGTCGGGTTATTTGTTCCTGATTTATTTTCAGCTATCGCCGTATTCAACTTTTGCTTGAGGGATTTAATTTGCTCAGCCAGCCTCCTTAAATGAGCATTGTCTTTGCTTTCGTTTTCGTTCCGTGTGACTCATTTCTCCTGACTGTTTTCTTTTGTGCTGGAAGAGATCGATCCTCCTTTTTCTGAGTTGCTGAAGCTTCACAACTCCAGAAAAGAGATGACCCTCGGTTTATTTGTCTTCTCCCGTGTCTGGCTTCTGTACTGTTAAAAAAAGATAAGAATAAAGTAATAAGTGCAGCACTTACTATGACTTCGTTTTATTACTTTTCATAACACTATTCAGTACAATCTTCAGGGAGTAGTTAATAAATGCAGCCCTTGCTATTTTTTGCTCTGGGTTCTAGTTACTACCCACTTAGTAACACTTCCTTTATTCCTAAAATAAACTCTGAGTTTAACTGACACAGACTGCTGAGTCAACATGTTGTTTCTTTAATTAAATATATCTGCATGGGCGTGCGGTTAGGTGGACTAAGTTGCTTCTACAATCTCAAGTTCATAATTAACGCTGGTACCTTAGCTCAATGAATAAGAGCCATAGCCTGTAAATGACCGTCAGATTTACGTAGTATTGTAAGACAGAAAAGGTTTGCGTGTGTCCGCACAGCGCGCGTGTCACGCCTGTGTGACAGTTTCTGGTTTCTGCTTTTCTTGCATTCTAGACCCCTGTGTGTGCCCGGTAATGTTTCGCATAATTTGTGCATGCCATGCGCAACAAGCCTATGCCTGTGTGACTTACGGCTAGCGCGCACTGATAGCTCTGACTGGCTTCGAGAATTATTCAAATTGACGTAAATATCCCAAAGTTGTTAAAGTAATACGCAGCCTTCGCCACCGGGACCTCTTTCTCAATCCTTTCTCATATCAGGGTTCGGGTGCTCACTGCGAAGTAAGACCTTTTAGTTTTTCGTCAATTGGGCTTTACGCACGTATTCAGGCCGTGCCAGACAATGTGGAACGAATGACACATATTCATTCGGCGCTACTAACACATCTCTGATATAAATATCGATACACACTGCCAATACAGGCCGCTCGTTCTTACCGCTCCACTTTTACGTTATGACGCAGGACGGTCTATACCGCAAAATTTTTTTGGATAACCATTCTTCTAATGCTTCATAACATAAGCAATTATTGTGCTCATCATGTAAAGGAAAATTTATCTCCACTATTCCCCAGGTTCTTAGATAAAATGTCTAAAGCAGGTTCACCAATAAACGTACCATCTGCGCCGAAAGTGCCCGCCATTGCAAAGCTTTTGCCAAAGGCTGCATGGTTTTCCTATCGAACTGTGGAGCCCTTATGCCTTAAACCCTAAAGAAGAAAAAGGTTAAAAGGTGAAGCCGCCGCGGTGGCTCAGTGCTTAAGGCGCTCGTCTACTGAGCCGGAGTACCCGGGATCGAACCGGACCGCGGCGACCGCCTTTTAATGGAGGCGAAATGCAAGAAGGCGCCCGTGTGCAGTCCGGTGAGGTAGCAGGAAGTTACCCAGGTGGCCTAAGTTATTCCAGAGACCTCCACTACGGCACCTCTTTCTTCCGTAGTTCTTTCACGATCTCCTTTATCCCTTCTCTTGCGGCGCGATTCGGGTGCCCACCGAGATATGTGAGACAGTTACTGCGTTATATCTTTTCCTAAAAAATGCTAGTGGTTTAGATCTGGTTAGCCCTGGTCGAAAAAAGCAGCATCTCTCTGGATATATTTGAGGTCGAGCGGATGGCGGTTTCTATAGATAGCCACACTGACACACACACAGTACTAGGCATTTTTAAAACGAAAGCTTTTCAAGGCCAGCCAGCGAGCCATTTCGCTCGTCGCGCCGTATGCCGTATGTAGGCAGGCGTATGCTGTATGCGCTGACCGACAAACGTCCTTGTGCCGCCGTTTCCTAGCAACGCCGCAGCCGCTCTCCAACAGATGGCGCCACCGTCGACGGCACTGCTGTCGCCGGTCGTTCCGCTAGATATGCTCCGCTGAGGTAGAGGGACAGGAGGTGTCCCCTCGCGCGAGGTGTATATATATATATATATATATATATATATATATATATATATATATATATATATATATATATATATATATATATATATATATATATATATATATATATATATATATATATATATATGAGCTCCGCCTCAGTGTATTGTAGCTATGGCTATGGCTCATACCTGAGTGGGCTAGGCTGCAGCGGCACCGGCGTCATGTTAATTCGATGCTTGCTCTTCATGCAGTTCATCGCTTGTTTTGCTGACCACGGCCCTTGCGGAATCGTCTCGTCTGGCTTGACTTCTTCGCTTCTGGATGGGCACGTGGATACCACCGTGTGCTTACCCTTGGACTTGCCAGCTCATACCCTGTGTGATGGCTTCGGGTTTCCCGCTTTCTTCCAATATCTGCAAGCCAGTCATCTCGCCAACTTCTCGTTAGATCAGCCAATCTCGCTGCACTGCTGGTCTATGACGTCACCTGCCAACGATATAAAGGCCATGTGCGCGGATCGGCTCTTCAGTGGGCTAGGCTGCAGCGTCACCGGTGTCATGTTAAATCGATGCTTGCTCTTCATGCAGGTATGTTACTATTCTGACGCTGAGTGCGTCCAGTCTGATGATCGATACTTGCTGCTGTACCCTTGCCCACGTACTCTTGTGTCCTGCTGCGTACACGCGTTTTATTGCGCAAGTCATCTCCTCCTCAGTGGTGACGTGGAACTCAATCCAGGCCCCCCATCAAAGTCAGCGAACTCCAGTAAAAGCAATGCATCTGGTACCAGACCTTTAACCCGGTCTGTGAGTGGTTCCAGTCTCACTCTCGGGGAGGCTGACGATGCGAGTTCTTCCGCTGTAAATCTTGACAGCGAAATCTCTTCAAATCCTTCGGTGTCTGACATGTTTTCTAGAATACTAGCAGGGAAGAATCAGTTGGCCCGTGACATCGCCGACATTAAGCAATCTTTTGCTTGTCGCTTCGATGCTTTGGAGTCACGCGTGGCTGCCTTAGAGTCTTTGCCCCCGCCCGAAAATTCAGATCTAATTTCTGATTTACACACTGAAATTAACTCTTTAAATTCCAGAGTAACACAGCTGGTGCAAAAGAATGATGACCTTGAAAACCGCTCTCGAAGAATTAACATTATAATACACGGCCTTTCAGAAGACCCGAATGAAACCGCTGACACATTGTTGGATAGCATCTCATCTGTATTTACTGATAAATTGAAGATTAGCTGTCCCAGTATTGAGCGCTTCCACAGGCTCGGTGCAGCTCGCAGAGTTTATACTCGTCCTGTTATCCTAAATCTTTCTAGCTTCAACGACAGAAGTGTGGTTTTTAAAAACGTCTCTAAACTCAAGGGCTCTGCCTTCTTCATTACAGAAGATTTTTCTGCAAGGGTTAGGTCCATTCGGAAAAAATATGGGACGCATCAGTGTCTTTTCGTGACAACGGTTCTATCGTGAGGTTAAGTTTCGATCATGCCTTCATTGACAAGGTTCGTTACAATTGGCATGAAAGTTCTAGCTCGTTGGTAAAAGCATACAATGATCCTGCTTGTTCTGCGCCTGTGTCCTTGACTGCCGCATCATCGACTCCCTGACTTAGCTCTGGCTGTCCTGATAAGCTAGTTGTTCTAAATATTAACGCTCGCAGCATTGTTAAAAAACTTCCAGATTTACCGTCCCTTATTTCTGTTCACTCCCCCCATATTATTGGCATAACGGAGACTTGACTGCATAGTGGAGTTTATGACTCCGAATTCACCCCACCAGGTTTTGTTACTGTGCGCTTAGACAGAAGTTGCAGTATCGGTGGCGGTGTGGCATTGCTTATCAGATCGGATTTACGATTCTCAGTTTTGCCTTCTCCCCCTGATACAGAATCCTTGTGGTGCAAAGTTTATCTAAACAATTATAGTATTCTAATCAGTGTTATTTATCGTCCACCTGGCTCTTCCGTTGATGTCCTTCACGCTGTCGCAAATTTCATGACCAAGATCAACATTACTTCATTAAGATTTATCTGTTTGGGAGACTTCAACACTCCTGGCATCCACTGGTCATCGTTGTCTGCATTTGGTCGTGACATTACAATTTGTAAAGAACTAATAAACATTTCCTTATTGTTTGGACTAACTCAGGTTGTTTCTAGTGCTACTAGGCTGAATTCCATCCTCGACTTAGTTTTTCTAAGCTCTACTTTGGCCCAAAATAATTTCTCTTGTGAAGTAATTGATGGGCTCTCAGACCATAAAGGCGTGTTAGTTTCACTCTCTTGTCCAGTCTCCAAATCATCCTATTTGTTTACTACTTTTCCTGACTTCACTCGTGCTGACGACCATTCCATTATTGAGGTTTTAGCTGATCGTTTCGATACATTCTCTGCTTTCTCAGCAAGCCACGACGTAAATTTTCTTACTAATTACTTTGAATGTCTTGTCAAGGATTGTGTCCAACGCTTTGTTCCTATTAAAACTAAGAAAAGAAATACTAATGTTCCTTGGATGACTCGAGACATTTTGCATTTATCTCGTCGCCTTCGTAGGCTAAGGCGTTCGAGAAGAAGCAACGATCCCATAACCTTAGACAGATTTCACAAGGCAAAAAAAGAACTTATTCTTAAGTTGCGCATGGCCAAGGATTTCTTTTTTCGTGTCCACCTGCGCGATCTGTTAAGAACTAACCCCCGAAAATTTTGGTCATCCATCTTACCTCGTGACACTTCATCCACTTCGTTCAGATTAGATAATGACGTCATCAGTGAGCCTGCTGTAATATCTGATGCTTTCAACAAATATTTTAACTCGGTGTTCGTTCCGGATAACAACGTCATTCCGCCACTCACTAATATAATTTCTTCTCCAGCAATCAGTGATGCTGTCATAAACACTGATGGCATCCTAAATCTTGTATTAAACCTCGACGTTAAGAAACGTACCGGCCCAGATGGAATACATAATGCGTTCCTGGTTCGTTACACCATGTGGTCTTCGCAATATCTGACCATCATATTCAACAAGTCCTTATCATCCGCTACAGTTCCTTCTTCTTGGAAATTAGCCAAAGTGCTCCCTCTTTTCAAATCTGGTGATAGACAGTGCTTGTCGAACTACAGACCGATTTCATTGACATCACAGTCATGCAAAATGTTGGAACACATCATTCATAAACACATCAAGCTTTTTCTTCAATCCAATAATTTGCTATCTAACTTTCAGCATGGGTTTAGGCGCGGTTTTAGTACGGTAACACAATTAACAGAATTTGCTCATGATATATTACATAACCTCGATGTCGGTAACCAAGTTGATGGCTTTTTTATAGACTTCTCGAAAGCATTCGATACTGTTCTACATTCCAAGCTTCTTGCTAAACTAAATGCTATACTAAACAATCCTCACTTGGATGATTGGATTTCTAGCTTTCTCTCATCTCGTTCCCAGTTCGTATCCTATAATTCTTCTCATTCTACTGCTGTTGATGTAACGTCAGGTGTGCCTCAAGGCTCCGTCCTTGGACCACTACTCTTTTTAATATATATAAATGACTTGCCGCATAACATTTCTTCTAACATTCGTCTTTACGCTGATGACTGCGTTTTATACGAAGTAAATAATAGCCCTAATGATCATCGTCACCTCCAAGAGTCATTTGATATGTTTTGTAGTTGGTGTAGTACCTGGCAAATGAGAATTAATTTCGACAAAACTGTCCTCATGTCTTTTTGTAACAAATCTTCCGTTTCCCATTTTAGTTACTCTTTCAATGGCCGTGTGGTGGATAGGGTCTCGCAGTACAAATATCTTGGTGTCATATTCACGCATAACATGTCTTGGTCTAAACACATTGATTACGTATGTAATAAAGCACTAAAAAAACTAGGTTATCTACGACGCACGCTACCCAATTCACCAAAAGACACAAAGCTACTGTTGTATAAATCTCTAATCCGCCCTGTTCTTGATTACGCAGCTGTAGTGTGGAACCCGTACAAGCAATTCGAAATTAACATGTTAGAAGCAGTCCAGAAGAAAGCTGTGCGTTTTGTATGTCATCGTTATGATCGCGATTTCTCACCCTCTTCTACACTTCTCTCATTGAATTTAACCACGCTGTCTGCCCGTCGCCACACTGAATCATTAAAATTCTTACATTGTGTCGTCAATTCCTCAGTAAGGCTGTCAGCTAACCACTACATTAACTTTGCACCATTATCATCTACAAGAAGTCATCACGAGCTTAATTTGATACCGTATTTTGCGCATGCTAATTTGTTGAAATTCAGTTTTTTTCCCCGTTCAATAGAAGCCTGGAATTCTCTACCCGGGTCCATTCGTTCTTGTCCATTTCAAAACTTTGTAACTGCCGTTGAAGACGATAGCTGTGTTTTCTTACCCTGTCGTTAACAGTTCCTTTCTTGTTTGATATTTCATTTGTGATTTTAACTTTTTGTAGTGCTCACTTTGTACATTTTGCTGCTTTTTGTTTCCTTGCATTTTTGTGTTTTCCCACTCCTGCCATAGCGCATATAATTGCGCTGCAGTATGAATAAATAAATGAATAAATAAATAAATACCTGATTTAATATCTGCAGCGGGTCCTTGGACCTAAGCTATTAAACTTATTTTCAGAATATGGCGGAGTGCTTGGATTCCAGCACTCTGGCATGGGTCAGCCCGGGGACTATTACCGCGGCGCGTATTTTCTTTCACTCTTTGCTCTCCTGTCCTTTAACTCTCCTACTTTCAGCGCGCGGCAGCCAGCGTGGCTCGGCTTGAGCAAGTGGGCAGGCCCGTGCTCTTTCCTTTTCCTTCTTCCTCTCAGAAACATCAGTCAGTCAGCGTATTGTAGTCGTTATAGAGTGCGCGAAATAGGCAACAATGGCAGAACGAAGCGAGGAAGAGACAACGCGCTCAACGCGAAGAACGCGCCGCACGACTCAAGAAGCGTTGTAACGAAGATGGGGCTAGAAGAAGGCGTTCCACGTCCCGGAGTGCGAAAGAGACCGGTTTGAGTTCTCGAGAGCGTCAGAATGAGACGCTGCGTAGACGACGTGCCGAGGAAACGAAGCTTTCGCAATCCAACTAGGGTTAACCGGAGCTAATCCCCAGCCTATTTTTATTGCGAAAGCAATACTGATCGCACTTTCGGCCCATCGGTGGTAGTGGCGCCTCCTTACACAGCTGCGCGTCACGTGATAGTGTGACGTTTCGCCAGACCGAGAGACGGGGCCCCAGCTCGCGGCATCGATGTTGGAGGCGAAGCCATGCGCGCCACTGCTGTGGCGCTACCGAGAGGGGGCTCTCGCTGGTGTGACGTCACGCTAGGAGAATAAATGGGGCTACAGCTCGGCTCCTCGCAGTGGTCGGCGCGCTGCCTTGCACTATGTCGGATGAGGTGTACAAGGCGAGGCTGGAAGGATCTGCTGCGGCCAAGCGACGGCGCGGTGCTGAATAAACAGAAGAAGAACGACGAGGTGAACAACGTGCGTATGCAGCAGCGTGGCGAGCACGCCGATCAACATCGCTTGATGCGGGTGCATCTACAAGTTCAGGGCCAAGTTTAATGGGTGGTGTTAACGGTAGCGAAACTGTGGAGACAACCAGTAGTTCGGAGACAAGTTTCATGGACGCTCTTAATGCCGAAGAGACTATCATGGATGCTTCAAAGGGTGACGATGCTGCATCTATGAATGGTATGGAACGCTACAACTTCAACAGAAGAAAGCGTCGGCCTGAAGAAACGCTGAAACGGAGAGTAGAGCATCTTGCTAAAAGAAGAGTGCAGTATGCAGCCAAGAAGAGAGAACGCAACGAGGCGAGACGAAAGCAGAGAGCCCAAGAGAAGGACGAGCGCTTGAATAAGAATCGGGAGAAGTCTCTCATCACGGCCGAACCAGACGGTGACATGACGTTGATAGTAGCAAAACAATGTATAGCATAAGTTTAACAAAGGGCAACCATGTCCACACCATCAGCCGAACCAAGGCGCAGCCAAGGGTATTGCTTTCGCAATCTTCCAGGCTTAACCAAGCTAAACCTTCAGCCAATTTGTTTTATTTATTAAACATTTTACTTTCTTTTAAATAACATTAAAGGCGCTCACGCAAGACAATATACATTTAATATAGCTTCGGTGATATTTACAACTGTATTATTGCTCGTTGTATGCGGAGATATGGGACCAAGTCCGGTACCAAACAATGCGCAAACCTTGCAGATAAATCCAGAAAGCCAAAATGAAAAATAAATTATTTCGGGGGAAGCAAATGGTGCTATGTGACACAGGCGTCATTTCCTCTTTTTAAAACCAACTGCCATTTTGCTTACGCTTATGGCGCGATTCGGGTGTCCCCCAACATACGTGAAACAGGCGTAATTTCGTTTCCTTAAAACCAACTTTATTTCACTTTCCTACTCTTACGGCGCTACTGGGGTGTCCACTGATATATATGAGACAGGCGTAATTTCCGGCCGCTCGCAACTGGTTCCGATGTAGAGTGATGCCCAAAGGGCCAACATACGACGAGACCAGCGTCCCCCTCCCCCACTTCATAGCAATAACCACCACCTCCACTGCAGGCGTCGCATCGATCACACCTAGCGTTCATTCCGCCGAACGCATCAAAGTGAACTGGCGTTTTATATAATAATAATTATAACGAACGCATCAAAGTGAACTTGCGTTTTATAATAATAATAATAATAATAATAATAATAATAATAATAATAATTGGTTTTTGGGAAAAGGAAATGGCGCAGTATCTGTCTCATATATCGTTGGACACCTGAACCGCGCCGTAAGGGAAGGGATAAAGGAGGGAGTGAAAGAAAAAAGGGAGAGAGGTGCCGTAGTGGAGGGCTCCGGAAAAATTTCGACCACTTGGGGATTTTTAACGTTTCGCCTTGAAATTTTGCATTTCTATCACTTACTGTTGTCTAACTCATTCGTGGCTGCCTCTATGCTAGAAAGTGTGACCGTTGTGTTGCTGTTCGGGCAAGGTTGCAGATTTATTTTGTGAAAAATGTATTGGCCCAGAAAAAAATGGAATTGGTTTTTGAGGAAAGGATACCACACAGTAGCTGTCCCACATATCTCATTGGACACCTGAACCGACCGCAAGGGAAGGGGTAAAGGAGGGATTCACAGCTGACAGCAAGAAAGATGTGTCATAGTGGAGGGCTTCGGAATAACTTCGGCCGCCTGGGGATCTTTACTGTTCACTCACATTCCTAACCCGCCCCGGTGGCTCACTGAATAGTGCGTTCGGCTACTTACCTGGAGTAGCCGGGTTCGAACCTGACCGCGGCGGCCGCGTTTCGATGGACAGGAAAGGCTACGGTACCCTTGTGCTGTGCGATGCCAGCGCATGTTAAAGATCCCCAGGTGGTCTAAATTATTCTGGATCCCTCCACTACGGCGCCTCTTCCTTCTTTTTTTCTTTCACTCCCTCCTTTATCTCTTCCCTTACGGCGCGGTTCAAGTGTCCACATATATATGAGACATACTGCGCCATTTCCTTTCCACAAAAATTAAATAATATTATTGTTATTCGCATCAAACAGCACACGGGCGTCTTATGCGTTTTGCTTCCATCGATACGCGTCTGCGGCAGTAGGGTTTGAACCCTGGTACCGGTACTCCGGCTCAGCAGACGACTTGGCTCGGCTTTGATCCTCTTGGGCAGTGCGTTTCCGGTAAATTATCCGGGAGCGTTCGCTGTTTTCTACGCCTCAGATGAATCTGGCTGCTGCCTCCCGCATACGTGCTCTCTTCAGAGCCCGACGTCCCACCAAAGTGACATCTAAGGCCCTCTCGCAATGCAGCCTACGTAAAATTTCGCCGTTGGCTGCTCTACCATAACTGCAGTGGCAAATGCTGCGTAAGCGCCTAGCATATCGTTCCATGTGAGGGAGTTCGAGCACGTGTTGTTGCAACAGTGCTCACATGCAACCGCGTTTAAAAATTCAGGAGACACTTTGTTGACCTAAATTTGAGCGAGCAAACTCTTTAGCGCGGTGTTTCTGCTTCTGTACTAATGTGTGGTTAAGATTTTAAGTACACAATTTATTATGAATTTTATATACTGGAGACACTGGAGGGCATTTGGGAGCCATCCATATCATTCGACGCCTTTCTGAAAACACTCACCAGCGTTCTTGACAAGAACTACATATGCGTTGGCAGGAAATAGCGTACTCGTTAGCAAGATCTGCTGAGGAACAGAAGGATGATTGTTCGAATCCCATCGTGCACAAATCTTTTTTTTCTTGTCGAATTAGTGTCATGAACGGATGGACGGACGGACGGACACCGCGAGTATGAGCCAGTAAAGGCTTTCGCAATGAAAGGGGTATGTTTAGTACATTAAAGATCCCTTGGTGGCCGAAATTATTCCACCCCTGCACTACGGCACCTCTTAGTTCTCTCAATCCCGCCTTTATCACTTTCCTAACTTCGCAGTTCAGGTGTCCGCCGAGATTTGAGACAAATACTACGCCCTTCCCTTTCCCCAAAACCCGAGAAACCGATTACTACTCTATTCCGCAGCTTGTTCGGCGTGTTTCATTTCGACTTTAACCAAGGAGATTACATAAAAGAATGCTGGTGCACTGGAACCACTCCACAGGCATGGAAAACCGCCAATGTACACTTTAGCCTCCAACCCGGCAAGAAAATTAATATCGAAAACCCGCGCATCATATCCCTCACATCGGTCGCAGGCAAACTCGTCGAAAAGGCGGTCTACGCGCTTCCCTCCAACTATCCCGAGGACAACGAGCTACAGGCACATCTGGAGCTACAAACACGATGTTTGTAATAAGTGCACACTAGTCCACCCATGATGTGCTTCTGTAACTCAAACGCGAAGTCATTGATCTCGCGCGCAGGAACAGTAACTGAGCGCTTGTAACTCTCGACCTCTCGGGAGC